>CM053027.1:566918631-567283631 GCA_028564925.1 Lithobates sylvaticus | reverse complement strand
TGGGCTCCGGACACATGCTCTGCGACCCGAGCCCACCCTATTTTGAAGCCTGTTAGAGCCTCGGTCTCTAATCAGGTGCTTCAAAATAAAACCCTAGCCACTATAATTCATGCCCCCGGTGCCCTGAAAGGGGCCATACACATGAATAGGGGGTGGCCGTGGCGGCCATGGATAAATTCCTGCTATGCATGAATCTACCCATTGCATATAGGGGTGGCCTGGAGAGAGGGGGCGGTGCTTGGGAGCCCCTAATGGATGGGCTGGCACTGATGTTTGGATGGGGTCGCACTCCCACCAAATGTGTATCATGGATCCTACTGCCTTTTTACATCTCCAACATACGTTTGGGATTGAGGGTGAGAATTTGTGCAGTAGTGATGGAAAGAGGAAAGAGTAGAGTTGGGAGGGTCCCTTCACTCCGGGTCTCCCCTCACAAACCTGTAACGCACTCAAGGTGCCTGGAGATAAGCGATCCAGGGGTTCCACATTTTTTCAAACCTAGTTTGTTATCTCGACGGATACTAGTCAGTTTTTCATTGATCATGTTCCATGAGATCTTGTGTTATACCAGGGCAATACTGATTACAGGCGATTTCCATGATTTCCATATTTTGGCCGCTAAAAGGATGATAGATATGAGATATGAGAGTGCGCAGACATGGGCGTCCGCAGAACTTTTTTCAGGAGGGGGCATAATTTTAAGGTCACCCGAGCTCTGACCCTTTTCGACAATGTCACTATCACGGTCAGAGACTGCAGACATGGCCCAAGAGACTGTCAGTGACTGCATACATGGCCCTAGAGACTGTAAGAGACTGCGGACTGGCACAAGAGATGACCAGAGACTGTATACATGGCCCAAGAGACTGTCAGAAACTGCATACATGGCTCAAGAGACTATAAGACTGCGGACATGGCACAAGAGACTCTAATGCCGCGTACACACGATCGGAATTCTCGTCGAAAAAAACTCTGACGGTTTTTCCGACGGAATTCCGCTCAAGCTGTGTTTCCTACACACGATCACACCAAATTCCGATGGTCAATAACACAGCGGCATAAAACACGTTCGACAGCACTATAAAAGGGAAGTTTAATGCTTCCGAGCATGCGTCGGAATTTTGCGTGTCGGAATTGCATACACACGATCGGAAAATCCGATAGAAAGGTTTTCCGTCGGAAAAATTGAGAACAGGTTCTCAATTCAAAGTCCGGCGAAAATTCCGACAGAAAAAGACCGTTGGGCATACACACGGTCGGAAAATCCGATGAAAAGCTCCCATCGGACTGTTTCCATCGGAAATTCCGACCGTGTATACGCCGCATAAGAGACTGCATACATGTTGGGGGTGACAGAGAGAGACAGGGGGGTGACAGAGAGAGACAGGGGGTGACAGAAAGAGACATAGGGGGTGACAGAAAGACAGGGGGATGACAGAGAGAGACAGAAGGGGGTGACAGAGAGAGAGAGGAGTGTGACAGAGAGAGATAGAGGGGTAGGGTGACAGAGAGAGCGAGGGGGTGACAGAGAGGGGTAATTAGGGGGCCAGAGAGAGGGACCCCCTAGCCCTGTCTGCAGTCCCTCAAGTGCCCCTATAGTGTGTGTAATGCTCAGTACGGTACCTTGCATGGCAGTAGGATGTCCAAGATGGCCAGCAGCTGGCAAGACCCATTTTCATTCTGGGTGAGGACAGGGCCGGCCGCCGGGGCGAGGATAAAGACCAAGTGGGGAACAAACTCCTGATCCGATCCCTGATTCCAGGGGGGGGCACCTACCTGCGGATGCCCATGTGCGCAGATGTCTGGGGATCTCCTGAACAACCACATTTTGGCCCTTCTAGGTATATTTTGTCCGGTCACGGAGCAGATTAGGTTGAATATTCGAATCCAGAACCGTCGGACCCTCGGGCAGGACCACCAGACATGGTACATATCTCCATCCTGTCCGCATCCCCGAAAGCATAGGAAGGAGGTACCAGGGTATATTTTTGCTATCTTTGTAGGAACAAGGTACCAGCATGATAACACTTTATAGTTCGCCCTGAGGCGATTCAGTTCACATAGGCAGCGCTATACAAGTCACTCATTCATTCATTCATAGTTCGCCTCCACCAATGAGGTGTTGAGTATGCCTTTGTGCACCATGGTCGACCATTTTGTCCTCACCTCTTCCTCAATTATCTCCCCTAGGTCCGCCTCCCATGCCGTTTGGTAGGAAGGTTTGATACCCTGATTGATGAACATGTTTTATAATTCCCCTGATCCCTCCCTGTGATTCCGGCCCTTTCACACACCTGTTCTCAAAGAGGGTCCTTGTGGTGATATCTACCTCATCCTGCTGTAAGGTTCGTAGGAAGTGTATAATTTGGCAGAGACAAAATGTCTCTGTGGGGGGCATTTCTAAGTAATTGGGCCGTCTTACCTCCTTATGATCTATAAAATGAGCGATTCTATAAAGCCCCTTGTTGACCCACCAGGTGAATTGGGCAATCTGTTGGCCTGGGATGAAATGGGGATTGTTGAAAAGTGAAGCCACTGGTGAGTGGGGTGATTTTAAGGGGTACTGTTTACATGCTGTGTCCCACAAACATAAGGAGTGGGATAAAGTAGGGCTCAGCAACATCCGACGCTCTTTCGCAAGGAGCCACATAAGGAGATCTAGGGGGGTGGTGGGGCTGGCCTGTGACTCCAAGTGGATCCAGTCTGGTCTATATCTTTTATTAAAAATTTGATATAACTGGACCAATTGTGCCACGCTATAGTATTGTAGGCAATGCTGAACTCCCAGTCCACCTCGCCATTTAGACCTATGCAGTGTAGAACAGGCCATCCGATAGCCCCATTTGTTCCAAATAAATGTATAGATCAGGGATTGTAGCTTCTGGAAGAAAACAGAAGGAACTGGAATTGGAAGGGACCTAAAATAGTAAAGTATTTGAGGGAGAACTGTAATTTTAACGACCGCTATTCTACGCATCCAGAAAATATTGTGTGTTTTCAGGTCACGCTCTCCGGAAGTCATGAAGAGGAGTGTAGTTTGTCTGATACAATGTAGCACTGTCAGAAGTCACTTTGACTCCAAGATACGGGAGCACCTGCGTACACCATTTGAATGAGAAGAATGGTCGTATAGAGTCTAAAACTGTTTCTGGGATATTTATGTTTAGGTATCAAACATATGTTAGCTTTGTTAGAGTCTGCATCAAGGGTTGCGCTGTCTCTTATTGCCATAAAAAACTGTAGAAGATGGGGGGCTATAACTGAGTAGGACATTTCTTATAATATGCTGCGTCTGGGCCTGGGGTTTTAGAGGTCTTGGCTTGTTTAATTACCGCCAGCACCTCTTCTACTGTGATTTCCCCCTCCAAAATCTCCCGGTGAAAGGTCAAGAGAGAAGGGAGGGCGAGATGCTTGATAAAACTGTCTATGGCTCCCGTGGATGCGAGCTCCTGTACACCATATAATGAGGAGTAGTAATCATGGAACAATTTCATTACCATTTGTGGGTTTTGTGTCAGGGGGCCATTCGTGCGTCTAAGCTTAGGGATTTCCATTCTGCGGATTCGGGGTGTTAGGTTACGAGCTAACATGGACCCTGGTTTATCTTTTAGTGTGTAAAAGGAGGCTTGGGACCACCTAAGATTTTTTTCTGCTCTCGTCGTCAAACATGGATTTAATTCCAGCCGGATAGAGTCTATTTTGTCTCGAAGGTCCAAGTTTGGATTTTGCTTATGTCGGGTCAGTAGGTCAGACAACTCTTTTTCTTTATCGTGTATAAGAGTGTTATGCTACGTACACGCGATCGGAATTCTCATCGGAAAAAAAACTCTGACGGGTTTTCCCGACGGAATTCCAACGGAATTCCGCTCAAGCTGTGTCGCCTACACACGATCACACCTAATTCCGACGGTCAATAACACACCGGCATAAAACATGTTCGACAGCACTATAAAAGGGAAGTTTAATGCTTCTGAGCATGCGTTGAATTGTTTCTGAGCATGCGTCGGAATTTTGCATGTCGGAATTGCATACACACGATAAATCCGATAGAAAGGTTTTCCGTCGGAAAAATTGAGAACAGGTTCTCAATCCAAAGTCCGTCGGAAATTCCGACAGAAAAAGACCGTTGGGCATACACACGGTCGGAAAATCCGATGAAGAGCTCCCATCGGACTGTTTTCGTCGGAAATTCCGACCGTGTGTACGCCGCATTTGAGTTTTTCTTGAGACAGGATGCTATTTGAATCAGGCAATCTGTGCAGCTACTCCTAACCCCCACCCTCTAGTTCTAGAAGGTTCTCCCATCTCCCAGACACCAGGGAGAGGTACCAGAGAGCTGCCAGGATGAGTCATCCAGCCCTGGCCTCTAGTAACCCTGACCCAATTCAGTGACTCAGGTTATTCCTGGCCACAACCCTGCCATTTTGTGCCCGCACCAATTCACCAATTGTGACATGTAGGGGTTTAGCGGTAGTGGCAAAACAGTGAGTTTACTCCACGCCAGAAATAGTTCTCAGGGCCTTCCTGCCCACTTTTATTTCAAAGAACATCAAAATTCATATAGGTATGTCTTCCCACGGGGGGGGGGGGGGGGGGGGGATTTGTGGTACTCTATCAATACGGACAAACATAACATTCAGCCTCCTGCCTCTTTTGCAGCTTTACTGCTCCAAGAAGTACTCTTGGTCCTCCTGACCATTAGTACCTTTTGGTCCTCCTGACCATCAATCACATCCCGGTTTTTGTGCTAATACGCTGTACCTCAGCTCTTCACCCTTCTATGCAGCTACCTAACTGCTCTGTCCCTCATGGACTCTCAGGCTCAGGCCTTGGTCTGTCCTGACCTAGACACCCTGGTGCATATGAGCACCTATGACAGGTCCCTTCACATATTGGGCCCTGAGCTCAAACTCTGGCTCTCAAATGAAGCCAACACCCACCTGTGCGTGCCATTAGTGTTCTTGCTTCTTACAAAATCTGGCGTAAACCACCATATTAAACAGTGGCACAGGCTCGCCCTGCCACAATAGACTATATACATTTATATATATATATATATATATATATATATATATATATATATATATATATATATATATATATATATATATATATATATATATATATATATACATATATATATATATACACATAGGCGTGCGCAGCCTATTGGATTAGGGTGTGCACCTCAAAACTCAAACACACATGTGTGTGGGTATATATATATATATATATATATATATATATATATATGTATTTATTTCTATATATATAATTTATATAGACATATATACAGACACACACTTTTAAATAAATGTAAACAAACATTTTGAAATGTGTTAAAAAAAATGTATATTTCAATACATTTTACATCAGCAGGATGTTACATAGTTATATAGTAGGTTAGGTTGAAAAAATACATAAGTCCATCAAGTCCAATCTATGTTGTGATTATATGTCAGTATTACATTGTATATCCCTGTATGTTGTGGTCTTTCAGGTGCTTATCTAATCGTTTTTTTAAACTATTGGTGCCCCCCGCTGAGACCACCGCCTGTGGAAGGGAATTCCACATCCTTGCCACTCTTACAGTAAAGAACCCTCTACATAGTTTAAAGTTAAATCTCTTTTCTCATATCTTCTGAGAGGGGATATGATTTTTTTCAATTTACAAATACTGTACTGGTGACCCCACAATAGGAATAAAACTTTTTTGCAAAAGGGAGTTTAACAAGACATTAACTGTCAGACGCGAGTGAGGAAAAGCCGATCAACGGCTCTTCCTGTTTACATCGTGATCAGCTGTGATTGGACACGGCTGATCATGTGATAAAGAGCCTCCGTCAAAGGGTCTTTACCGAGATCAGTGTAGTGGTGTGTCTGACTGACACACCGCACCACCGATCGCCGCGATGCACGCCTCAACGGGCGTGTGAGAGCCGGTCGTTCTGGGAGGACATCATATGATGGCTTCCCAGAACGAGAGCTGCGCCGCCTAGCCATCATTTGACAGCCAGCGGGTGTGAGGTAGTTAATCACATGTCAGTATAAAACAGTCTCTCACAGATGTTCTTCATACATGACTCCTAATTTCCATTCAAACTCCAGGCTGCCCATCATCTTAACTCATAAACAGTGCAAGTCCATTGAATCCATCTTCAGTACCCAAACTGGGTACCCACCAAGGGGGAGCCCTAGAAGTACAAATAGAGATACATGTGGCAGCAGCCCTCCATACAACTCCCCATCCACGGACCCCACTAGGTTGTCTCCCTTTGTATATATAGCTCACCACAAGGGAGCATAGCCATGAACATGCAGGAGACGGCACAATAACTCCTTCCTAACTTCTGGGCAGCCTAATAGACAGATACTGTACATGCTGAACATGTTTACAGAGTAAAAACAGTACAAAATTGAAAACATGAGGTAGAACAGGGAGAAGTATTTATTCCCAAGTAGGCACCTGTCTACAAGGACGTCAGTAAATAATTTAAATAAGGGAAAAGTTTGAAAAAGTTGCCTTGATAGAGATTGTATGTTGAAGTGAGATGCATGCCTAAAAAGGGCAGGGAGGAAAGGGTTCAGGATAAGGCAAAGAATTGCACTGTTTTAGGCATTTAGGACCTTTAGGACCTTATAGACATTTAGGACCTTATATTTGGTCTTGTTAACACAAAGACTAAAAAAGTTGGCCAAACAGTGTCAATATTGCCATAATGCCGCGTAGGCACAGTCGGACTTGCCAATGGGATAACCTCCGTCTGCATTTCTGATGGAAAAATTTAGAACATTTTCTCTATCTAAGTCCGTTGGAAATTCCGACAGAAAAAGTCCGATGGGGCATACACACGGTCGGAATATCCGACCAAAAGCTCCCATCTGACTTTTTCTGTCAGAAATTCCGATCGCATGTACGCGGCATAAGGTTTGGGAGAGAGATTGGGGGTTGGCTAAGGTAAGAAGGGCATCATTGGCAAATAAGCAAAGTTTATGGTGGTATCCTGCCACTTCAATCACTTGCACATCACTGTGTTGCAGATAGCCTGGGTTTGGGGTTCTATTGCAAGAGCAAAAAGAAGTGAGGACAAGGGGCAACCCTGTCTCATTCCTCTATTAACAGGGAATTCTTTTAAAAATTATTCTCAAATGTGACTGCAAAAGTGTTATACACTTTAAGCTAAGGTGTTCCTTAACAATCAATTTAACATTTAATAATTTAAATGAATGTAGCCTTAATCAGGAGTACTGTTTAGCAATTCAACCCAAATTAAAAATGTACATTAAAAACTTGCACATTAAACAGCCTGTTCAATGTGTTCTGTTTTAGATAAGCAGTATGGTTAACATTTGCTATTCTCAGAGTAACGAATGCATATTTCAGGTTAAATTCATCGATTTGAAAAATGACTCTGTGTAAAATTAACAGTATGCCTGGAAAATTGTTAATTTTTTTTCACCTGTGCAATATATTCCCTTCTCTGTGGCTGTTCGACTAATTTGATGATTTCTTGTTGGAAATCCAGGCTAATTTAAAGTGACTGGCAGTTGTTCAGGGATCCTCCCTTTAAAGAGTATAATTTATCCTGACATTTTCACTGCTCATCAGAGATGCATCATTTTAACTATAGCAATCTGTTTTTTTCCCCCCAACTTAACGGGAAGTCAAAGGTTTCACAGCAATATAGCAAAATGTGTTTTGGATACTAATTAAAATGTATCATTCTTAAAGAGATCCTGTAGGGCAGGGGTAGTCAACCCCTGGCACTGGTGACACAAGTGGCCCGCAAAGCCTCTTTTGCCGGTGTTCTGACAAAAACTGTCCCCCCATCAGATAGTGTCCGCCCTGTACTGCGCAGGCGAAGCGCTTGCGCAGTACGGAGGACAAGGAGACTCCGAAAGTCTCCGAAGATGAACGGCACCTGCGCACTGAGTCCAGGTTCAAGCCCCACCATCCAAGTGGACATACGGTAGCACTTAGTAACAGGGCCCCTCGCTCGCCACGCTTCGCTCACCACACTTCGGGCACGGCCTCGCTTCGCTCGCCAATTCTTTATTCTAACTCTATGTCCACTTGGATGGTGGGGCTTGAACCTGGACTCAGTGCGCAGGTGCCTTTCATCTTTGGAGACCTTTGGCGCCTCCTTGTCCTCCGTACTGCGCAAGTGGACACTATCCGACGGGGGACAGTATTCGACACAACATCGGCACTCAACACCCTCCCCATAAGCAGAGCAGCGCAGGGAAGTGTCAGTGAGACACTAATGCATAGCTCCCAACTGTCCCTGATTTGGAGCAATGTCCCTCTTTCCCCCTCATTTGTCCCTCATTCTGGTTTGATCTATATAGTTGTATATAAAATGCACTATTTATCGTTCAAAAAGAGTTTCCCAGTGCTAAACCGTTTATCCAATTTCTAAATTGCTGCATTTGTAAATTTTAGAAGCCAATGTAAAGGAATAGTAGTGGTAAAAAAAATTACACTTGTGGATTTAATTAACCTTTTTTTTGGTTAATTCTCCTTTAAGGGGGTGTGGCAGAGGGCGTGTCCTATGCCTACATACGTTTGCTAGTAGGTGTCCCTCATTCCCATTTCAAAATTTTAAGAGGTATACTAATGCATTCCAATTTTTAGAATTCCCCATGCCACACCTGCTCTGAGGGGGAGGCACTGTGCCCCCACACATTGTAAAAGAAACATTATTTGGTTCACTAACATTGCTGTAGCTGCAAACGTCAGCTTTTGTGATGGGGAGAAGATTGGGTGCAGTTCTGCTAGGGGGGCTGTCCCTGTTTCCAGGAGGAGGAGGACTGTCATTGGCCACTGCTAAAGCCAATCACAGTGCTGCTAGCCCCGTCCACCATCTGGAGGAAGATGACTCGCTTGGTTGCCAATACCAATCTCAGAAAGAAGGGATTTCACTGTGATTGAGAAAACCCCAATCAGGTGACAGTTTGTGGAATTACTGTTGAGCTTCTGGGAACTTTGTTGAAATTATTCCTGAACCTTTTGCGTCACTTACTACTGAACCCCGGCACTCTGTGTCCCTTTAAGCCACAACCAGTATTCAGCGCAATGAAAATCACCCCCAACCACTTTTTCTCAGTTGCGGGGGCCCAGCTTATGATCCTGCACACAGGTCCACTGCTTCCAGAAAATGCCCCTGACCTGAGCTCATCATTGCGCATCCATTCCAGATTCCAGCTTGTATGTGACATCACATACATCCCATACATCACATACAAGCACGTGGGCTGGCTGCGAGAGGTGGATCAGCAGGGTGAGTGTGCCAGGACAGGTAGATGTGTCCGATCTCTGCGTCCCTTCACCACTCTGCATATCATGCATATAATAGATGAGCAGGAGGGTACAATGGTGGGTAAAATGAGCAGGAGGGTACAGCGGTGTGGCAGATGTGCAGGGAGGTACAGTGGTGGAAGAGATGATAAGGGGGTTCAGCAGTGGGACAGAAGGGCACATGAATGTACTGTGGCAGGGAAGCCCTTAAGCACAAAATCACGTACCTGATTGCTATTGTCGGCTGGGGGGGGGGTGCTGGACCAGCTGAATGGCTCCCGCTGTGTCCAGTCACAGCAGGAGCCAATCAGCTGGTCCAGAGGCCGCGATGGCCACCGGGACCCGCCGATCGTTCACTGGGAGGCAGAACAAGGCAGACCACCATTCTGTCAGAGAGGAAGAGAGAGATCCTGTGTTCATGCTAATCAGGAACACAGATCTCTCTCTTCCTCCAGTTAAACCATCCCCCACTCAGTTAGAAAATCCTCGCTAGAAGCACACCTAACCCTTTGATCACCCCTGATGTTAACCCCTTCCCTGCTAGTGTCATTTATACAGTGACAGTGCATTGGCAGGCAGAGTTCCAGCCAGCAAAAGATTGAGAGCATGTTCCCATTTTTCCGGTCGGAAAAAGTTCTGATCGGAAATTCCGATCGTCTGTACCAATTCCGACGCGCAAAATTCCTACGCATGCTCGGAAACAATTTGACGCATGCTCGGAAGCATTGAACTTCATTTTCTCGGCTCGTCGTAGTGTTGTACATCACCGTGTTCTTGACGGTCAAAAGTTCAGCGAACTTTTGTGTGACCGTGTGTATGCGACCCAAGCTTGAGCGGAATTCCGTCGGAAAACCCATCCAAGATTTTTCCGTCGAAAATTCAGCTCGTGTGTACGCGGCATAACTGTACATCATTACTTGCATTAGCCACTGGGGGCGCACGCGCGTCACTGGAGGCATGATCGCGTGCTGATTAGACACAGAGGATGCCAATCAGCGGGTTCGGCGGACCCGATGTCCGCCGGCCACTCGCAATCGCTCCAGAGAAAGGCAGAATATCGATCTGCTAGTTAAACTTGGCAGATCGCTGACAGGGAAGAAGATGAAGATCTTGTCTTCCCCCAGTCAGGGCAACCCCCATACAGTTAGCAAGCACCCCCTAGGAACCCATTTAACCCTTTAATGGCCCCTGATGTTAACCCCTTCCCTGCCAGTGTCATTAGTACAATGATAGTGCATTTCTTTTAGCACTGATCACTGTATTAGTGTCCCAGGTCCCCAAAAAGTGTCAAAAGTGTCAGTTAGGTGTCTGATTTGTCCGCCACAATGTCGCAGTCCTGCTAAAAATCGCTGATCGCTGCCATTACTAGTAAAAAAATAAACAAATAAAAAGTCCATAAATCTATCCCACAGTTTGTAGACGCTATAACTTTTTGTGCAAACCAATCAATATACGCTTATTGGGATTTTTTTTTACCAAAAACATGTAGCCGAATACATATTGGCAATTGATAAAGAAATTCGATTTTTTTTATTGAGTATGTTTTATAGCGGAAAGTAAAAAATATTTTAAATTTTTTTCAAAATTGTCAGTCTTTTCTTGTTTAAAGCACAAAAAATAAAAAACGAAGAGGTGATCAAATACAACCAAAAGAACGCTTTATTTGTGGGAAAAAACAACAGAAAGCTCAGGTGTGGGTGGGGCTATTGACAGTAATGGGGTTCTTCATCATTAGCCGTGTGTTTCATGAACCATGCAATCAATATACTATATATGTGGACCATGGTGCCCTACATCCAAGATAGAAATAGTAATTACCTGTTGGTAAATAAAAGTGTTTTTTACTGATGTCCCAATAGTGTCCTCCAAGGCAAAGTGCTGTGGATACAGCCTGCCTGGAGACTTAAATATGGCACTGTACACCCGCAGCTCAGGGGATTACCATGCATGCACGGAGGCGGCAACGGGACCAACCGAGCCTGGAATGCATGGCGCTGCCCGGACAGCTTGCATCAGTCTATGGGCAGAACCCCCCAGAAGGGAGGCTCTATCCGGCACTGATGATGCTATCAGATGGGCCTTGTGCGAGCCAATCATGAGGGGCCCCCATGTGCGCCAAGTGGAGACAATACAGCCCCACAGCGCAGACATTCCCTGATACCCAGGTAACCAGCCAAGCAAAGGCAAAATAACCACAGCCCTGTGTAGGGGAACATCATGTGACATTATATACTGATAAATAAGGAAGAACACATTGATGTGCCGAGATACGGAGGCATATAAAATAATTCAGAGGTTCGGCTGCTGGGGGGTAGCAATCCAGCAACTTGGCTCGTGTGCCCACAGAGAGGGCTCTGTGTGTCAGCTGTGGCATGCGTGGCAGAGGTTCACCATCGCTGATGTAAGGTCTCCTTATTTTTTTAAACGGCTGCACTAAATGCCCCCAATCCCTTGAATCTGCTAAGTGACGAATGCCAAAGAACATGTGGCAAGAGCAAACAATAGAGGAGAAAGGGGGCTTCTTTGATGCATACCTGTCTGGATAGAGAATATCATTAGTACAATGCTTTGACTATATTCATAGCTAGCCACTGCATTGCTATCATCAGGAGTGCATGTGGAGAAAACAAGTCTCCTAATATTATTCTGTGTGCTTTTACCTGACAGGAAGCCTGTTTGATGGGGTTTTATTTAAAGATAGAATGGCACTGGAAAATTGGCAGGCTAAACTTTTTGCCAGGGTCCTGACATTCCTATTTACCAGAGAGATGGGATAGTATGAGCTGCAATCTTTTGCATCATTTTTCTTTCCTTCAGAAGTACAATAATTAAAGATACCTTCATGGAGCCTGGGGGGGATTCATGGGCGTCTGCAGAACTTTTTTCAGGGGGGGGGCATAATTTTTGGGTCACCCATACACCGCCCCTTTTCGACAATGTCATTATCACATTATTATGGTCAGAGTCTGCAGACGTATTACAGTCCCTAGGATAAGTAATGGGTAATGGCCAACAGGCTCTCTTACCAGACCCAGCAAAACTACAGCAGTGATCATTCCGGCTGGACGATCGTTCACTCTGGGTTCCCCGGGGGCGACACTGGTCAGTAGTTTAGCATGTCTGTACCCTGGTAGTGGCTCAGTCTTTCTCTCTCTGGTGGTGCTGGCCAGTGTGGCTCTCTCTCTGGTGGTGCTGGACAGCATGACTCTCTTTTGTGGCCCTGGCAGGCTCTCTCTCTGGCTTCTGCCCAGCACACTCCTCGTCCTGTAGCACTTTCTCCCTCAGCTTCTTTCCAGGCTGCAGTCTCTCAATCTCTCTCTTGATCGAGCTGTAGCCTCCTCCCTGTGGAAAATGGAGCCGCCAATCTTTTGGGACCTGTCCCATGAAGCTTGCCTCTCCTAGTCACCTTTGATTGGCCCTTAGTTATGGCCAATAGGGAAGGAACGGAGCAGGGCAGGAAGCTGGGTGGGGAACCTGGTGAGAGCCGCTGTCTCTTCTCCCTGACAGAAGAATGGGTGGGGCGAGCGGGGGAAACCTCTGATAGCCCGCAGCTCGCCATTCTTCTGTCACAGCACCGCCAAGTTCTCTTCTGGACTGAGCAGGGAAAAGAGCCCAAAGTCACACTACACTTGACAGCACCTTAATGGTGTCACCCCACTGGTGGGTGGCACCCGGGTGTGGCACCTCGACAGAGACACAACTGTGCTGAATTTAAGATCCGATCCCTGATTCCAGGGGGGGGGGCACTTGACCCCCTTGCCCCTACCTGCGGACGCCCATGGGGGGATTCCATGATAATCTTCCTGGTATAGCTACAAGTGGTATAGTACAAGTGGCATAGCTCCCAACTGTCCCTGATTTCGAGGGGCTATCCCTGATTTGGAACAATGTCCCTCTGTCCCTCATTCCTCCTCATTTGTCCCTCATTTTGGTCTGATCTATATAGTTGTATATAAAATGCACTTTTTATCTATCAAAAAGGTGTTTTCCAGTGCTAAACCTTTCTTCTAATTCCTAAATTGCTGCATTTGTAAATTCCAAAAGCCAATATAAAGGAATAGCAGGGGTAAAAAAAGCACCAATCTTGTTTTTTTTGTACAATTCTCCTTTAAGGGGGCATGGTAAAGGGTGTGTCCTATGCCTGCATACTTTTGCTGACAGATGTCCCTCATTCCCATATCAAAAAGTTGGAAGGTGTATGCAAGTGGTCGTGGTATCTTGTATTTTTTTTTTTTTTTTTACCACTCCAGTGGTGTGCTCTCTGTTTATGGGAGCTTTAAAAATGACAGGGATGCTTTCTGCTTTCTGTGCTTGTTATGGAGTTTTCTAGATAGCTTTCTGTATCAAGGAAAAATATATTAGTTCTAGGAAGTTAATCATATCATGCTCAGAGGGACCCCCTATCTACCGAATAGAATAGTTTCTAATTTTCCCTTAAACAAGATTTAAATGGAGTCTGTGATCGATCTGCCTACAATTGGAATGTTCTCCATCTGTCTGTGTGTGTGTGTTTTTTTCTTGCCTTCTAAAAAATACAAAATAGATGGGAAGAATATATTGGAATTATTATACAGTATAGCACAGTGGGCCGGTATGGTACAATGTATATAACATACAAAGTTGGGTGATATAGAGTATATAGAATGAAGTACAATGCTGGGAGTCTTGTAGCCACAGGGCATGGTTTGCATCAGTCCAGAGCAGGGGCCATATATATATTTATACAAAAAATAATTTTATACTTGAA
Organism: Lithobates sylvaticus; assembly: GCA_028564925.1. Classification (NCBI taxonomy): domain Eukaryota; kingdom Metazoa; phylum Chordata; class Amphibia; order Anura; family Ranidae; genus Lithobates; species Lithobates sylvaticus. Next base: position 567,269,586 of record CM053027.1, on the reverse strand, counting down.
TGAATAACTTTTAAATGAATGAATCATTTTTATATGGAGCTTTTTCTTCTTTTTTGTAATCAGCATGATATTATTCAGAACAGAGAAAACTTCAGTAAAACAAAATAAAGAAATTCCAAATAAACTTGAATAATGAATAAAGGTTGAAAAAAAATGCTTTCAGTATGTACCTTTCTCATCAAAGTACATTTTAAATCAAAGTCAGAGTCCTCCCTTACATCAAAGTGCCTCTTTACATCAAAGTCCCCCTTTACATCAAAGCCCCCTTTTACATCAAAGTCTCTATTTACATCAAAGTCCCCCTTTAAATCAAAGTCCCCCTTTACATCAAAATCTCCCCTTGCATTAGAATTGTCATCAGAGTCCCCCTTACATCATAGTCCACATCAGAATCCCCTTTACATAATAGTCTCCCTTCCACCATAGTCTCCCCTTACATCACAGTCCACATCAAAGTCCCGCCATACATCAGGGTCCCAAATAGAGTGGAGACTGTGCAGGTCAGCTGTGTGTTAGATAAAATCTTGTAGTGGGCCGCATGTGGCCCCTGGGCTGGAATATGCAAAACACAGTTCAGCATGTGAAGTAAAATGTCCAGTCCAAAAGCAGTCATCAACCCCTTCACTCCTCCGACAATGGGAGCAGATTTCCAGTGGTTGCTGGCCGCTCCATAAAGTCCAATTCCTAGCAAGAAAAAGTACTCCAAGTACATGCCGATCCACCAGCTCAAGCGCGTTTCACCCCATCCAGAGCTTATTCATTAAGTTTTTTTTTAAATTGTCGCTCTTTTTTTGTATATAGCGCAAAAAATCAAAACTGCAGGGGTGATCAAATACCACCAAAAGAAAGCTCTATTTGTGGGAAAAAAAAGGACGTCAATTTTGTTTGGGAGCCACGTCGCATGACCGCACAATTGTCAGGTAAAGCCACGCAGTGCCGTATCACAAAAAGTGGTCTGGTCCTAAGCCAGCAAAATGGTCCGGTCTGAAAGTGGTTAATAAGGCTTAAAGTGAAACAATAAAAGTGAAATATTCCTTTAAATTTCATACCTGGGGGGTGTCTATAGTATGCATGTTCCCCGTGTTTAGAACAGTCCGAGAGTAAAATTTAGTTACATAGTTACATAGTAGGTGAAGTTGAAAAAAGACACAAGTCCATATTGAAATCATATCCCCTCTCAAGCATCTCTTCTCCAGATAGAATGAGTTCAGTGCTCACAACCTTTCGTCATAACTAATATCCTCCAGACCCTTTATTAGCTTTGTTACCCTTCTTTGTACTCGCTCCATTTCCAGTACATCCTTCCTGAGGACTGGTGCCCAGAACTGGACACCATACTCCAGGTGGACCAGAGTCTTGTAAAGTGGGAGAATTATCGTTTTATCTCTGGAGTTGATCCCCTTTTTAATGCATGCCAATATTCAGGTTGCTTTGTTAGCAGCAGCTTGGCATTGCATGCCATTGCTGAGCCTATCATCTACTAGGACCCCCAGGTCCTTTTCCATCCTAGATTCCCCCAGATGTTCTCCCCCCAGTGTATAGATTACATTCATATTTTTGACACCCAAATGCATTATTTTAAATTTTTCTACATTGAACCTCGTTTGCCATGTAGTTGCCCACCCCATTAATTTGTTCAGATCTTCTTGCAAGGTTTCCACATCCTGTGGAGAAGTTATTGCCCTACTTAGCTTAGTATTGTCCGCAAATACAGAGATTGAACTGTTTACCCCATCCTGCAGAATCTCTTGGGATTTTTTTTGCTCTCCTCCGCTATGTGTCTTTCATGTTCTATCTTAACCATCCTTATTGCACCCTTACGTTTCTTGTTGCATTCTTTATAAAGTCTGAATGCTGATGATGATCCCTCAACCTTGTATTTTTTGCAGGCCTTCTCCTTTGCTTTTATATGCATTTTTACATTGGAGTTATGCCATCCAGGATTTTCTGTCGCTCTTTTAAATTTATTACCCAATGGGATGCATTGACTAATGCCCTTATTTAATATGCTCTTAAAGCAAACCCATCTCTCCTCCGCGTTCTTTGTTCCTAAGATTTTATCCCAATTTATGCCTTCTAGTAAATTACATTTCTAAAGGAAAAAAGTAATTTAAAACTACTCGCGGCTATAATGAATTATCGGTTACGTAAACGGGTGGCCCGACCCCCTCTGATGCCCCGTGATAGCCATAGGGAAGTCCCCGTGCATCAGAGGGGGAAGGGGTCACCCGGGAACATCATGGTGTGGCCCGACCTCAGTCGTAAAAGAACGGTCAAAGCAAAGATGCGTCATGCGGCAGCAGCCTCCCATGAAGGCGTGTGGACGCATTTTTTTTTTGGTCCGTCGGCGGAGCAAGAGAAGAAGAAGACTTTGTGGGACTTTTTTTTTATAAAGGACTTGTCCCAAGCCATGTCTTGTCATTTGTACCACTTTGAAACTTTTTTGTAAAATGGTAGGGGTAAATTTGTACCCGTTACCATTTCACACAGAGGGGTAGGCCGGATCTGGGGGTCCCCTTGTTAAAGGGGGCTTCCAGATTCCGATAAGTCCCCCTGCCCGCAGACCCCCACAACCACCAGGCAAGGGTTGTGGGGATGAGGCCGTTGTCCCCATCAACATAATTTTGTTTGGGTCCAGTGTTGCATGACCGCGCAATTGTCATTCAAAGTGCGACAGCGCTGAAAGCTAAAAAAATTACCTGGACAGGAAGGAGGGAAAGTGCCTGGTATTGAAGTGGTTAAAGTAGAACTAGAGGCAACACTTTTTTTTTTCATTTTGGGTAGAGTAAGGAAGGTTTATAGCCCCTGTCAGTTTATTTTTTGCCATCCCTGTCTCATTGCAGAGATTTCCCTTCACTTCCTGCCCCAGAGCCAAACAGGAAGTGAGAGGAAATCTATGCAAATCAAGGGAATCCATTGCCCCCCCCCCCCAGGCCCTCAGAACTAGTGTCCCCACTCGAAAAATGTCAGGCCGGTTCTTAAACAGCAAGGGGTGTGGGTCATATTTAAATTAGGGGTGCACATATGGCAAGTATGTAGAACCGATCCCCCTGTCACAAGGCAGTCCAGCTGGCCTACCTGCTCGGCTGGTGCCCGGGCCCCTCTTTTGAACTGATGGAGCCCTGGCCTGGTACAGGAGAGCCTGGTTCTACTGCCTTATAGAAGGCCCTGGAGCAGGATACCAATAATGAACTACAAATCTCTTTAATACTCGTTGCCCATTTTTTGCTATTCTTCTCCAGTACAATTTGGCCAGGTAGAATGTATTGTAAAAACAGTTTGAAGCTAAACAATCTATAGCTGTAAGCTTAATGAGAATTCCCTTGTCTGAAGGATCTTCTCCTCCACTGTAAGACAACAAAATCTGAAGACATATTACATTTCTCAGTTCGATCAGTATGATAAATTGGGTGCAACTGCGTAATGCGCTGTTGTCAATGTCTAATGAATCCTTTGGGCATGAGTTGTTTCATTTTATGTTTTTCTTATGAAAGACTTATTTTAGGAACAAAGATGATCTGTTATCAGTGAAATTTTCAACTTGTCTTGAAACAATGTGGCTTTCCTTAGAACAAAAAGATTAGGAATAGGAAATCTCTGTGCAGGATTTAAAGGAACATAGCATGAAAGTGAACCTTTTTAATGCAGCGCCCATCAAATGCAGCCCACCAGCACCCATCAAGTGCAGCCTCACAAGGGCAGATCAATGCAGCCTACCAGCGCCCATCAATGCAGCCTCACCAGCGCTTATCAATTGCAGCCTCACCAGCGCCCATCAAATGCAGCCTACCAGCACCCATCAATGCAGCCTCACCAGCGCCCATCAAATGCAGCCTCACCAGCGCCTATCAAATGCAGCCTCACCAGCGCCCATCAATGCAGCCTCACCAGCGCCCATCAAATGCAGTCTCACCAGCGCCCATCAAATGCAGCCTACCAGTGCCCATCAATGCAGCCTACCAGGGTCCATCAATGCAGCCTACCAGCGCCCATCAATGCAGCCTACCAGTGCCCATCAAAACAGCCTCACCAGCGCCCATCAACTGCAGCCTACCAGCACCCATCAATGCAGCCTCACCAGTGCCCATCAAATGCAGCCTACCAGCGCCCATCAAATGCAGCCTACCAGCACCCATCAATGCAGCCTCACCAGCGCCCATCAAATGCAGCCTCACTAGTGCCCATCAAATTCAGCCTCACCAGCGCACATCAATTCAGCCTCACCAGCGCACATAAATACAGCCTACCTGCGCCCATCAATGCAGCCTCACCAGCGCCCATCAAATCCAGCTTGCCAGCGCCCATCAAGTGCAGCCTTACCAGTGCCCATCAATGCAGCCTCACCAGCGCCCATATTTGCAGCCTCACCAGCGCCCATCAATTCAGCCTCACCAGCGCACATGAATGCAGCCTACCAGCGCCCATCAAGCAGCCTCACCAGCGCCCATCAAATGCGAGGAGAGGAGAGCCGCCCGCCCGCCCGAGTGCGAAGCGGGGATCTCATAGTGATGTGGCGCGGCGGCCACATTGTAATTCCCACCTTCTGGAGCCTGCAGCGCCTATGATGGATGTCACATGTCCCGCGGTCCCCGCATTGGACCAGTGGGTCGTCCATCATAGGCGCTGCAGGCTCCAGAAAGCGGGACCTGCTATGTCACTCGGCTGCACTCAGCCGCACTCGGCGGCGCTCGGGGCTAACAATACAATGGGGCATGCCTGAGACCCGGGGCTTTTCGGGGACCCATTCGGCGCTCCAGCCCCCCCGCCTGATGCCACTGCAGGCGGGTGTCAGTGGACACATCTCCGCTGATATCCACCTGCCCATAGAAGTCAATGGGTGGCCCGCTCAGATCTGAAAAATGGACAGGCGGATCCAAGTGGCCTGATCGCATGAAAGGGACCTTAAGTTGTTTAAGTAGTACTTTTAGTAAGGATTTAGGGGATTGCTTTTGAGTAATAGAGTTTGATTTATTTATTGAGAGCCAGCTTTTTATATATGCTTAAAGCGGAGTTCCACCCAAAAGTGGAACTTCCGCTTTAAGCACTCCTCGCCCCGACATGCCACTTTTGGAATGTCATTTTTTTTTTGGGGGGGGGGGGGGAGTGGGTACCTGCTCTTGCCCTAAGTGGCCCCATTTCTCTCTGCAATCTTCTGGGACACGTCACAGGTCCCAGAAGATTGCCTGGCCACTAGGAGAGCGCAGCATGGCTTGCGCATGCGCAGTGCGTGCCCAGCTGTGAAGCCGCAAGCTGTCACAGCCGGATGCCCACAGTAGTGATGATGGCGCCTTGGAGAGTAGGGGGAGAGGAGCGAGGCTTCGGGCGGCCGCATCTCTGGATCGTGGGACACACTTTTTGTAGCTCATGACTTTTAATAAACTGAAAAACAAGTGGAACTCCGCTTTAAGGAATTTTTCTTCAATTATATCATCTAAATGTGTAGATCATTTGGTATCAGTAAGATTTACATTTGTGAGTTCAAATTCATGTTGGACCCAAGGTTTAGTTTTCATTTTATTTTTTTCTCATTCAATAATTCTGTTAAAATGAATTCCCTGGTAATAGGTATGGGGGTCAGCGAGTGCAAGTCCTCCTTTATGCCTTGGTAAGGTCAGATATTCTCTCTTGATTCTGAAAGATTTATTATCCTAGCAGTATTTTATAAATAGTGGATTCGTTTTTGAAAAAGAATACTGTGAAGAATATGTACGATATTCTTATAGGAAGAGTATTTAATTTAAAAAATGTTTCGATAGAATGATCTTTTTCAAGAGATATTTTTTTTTCCTCTTAAGGATAATAATGATCGATCTAAAGCGACAATAAACACAAAAGCAAACTTTGATTATACTGCAGCTTACCAATTCGTAGATGTGATGGCTGCATTCGTTTTCTTGTTTAGGCTTGCTTTCTTCTATTTTATTCTGGTGATCCAGCCAGTAAGTCTGTTGTTTTTTCAAAAGAGCAAGCCCCCTTGAAGATGTATCAGTTACAAGGGTGAGACAGGGGTGCTAACAATGATCAGTTTTATTTATTTATGTATGTGCATATATTGCTGTATGTATTATTTACGTAAAACCTTTATCCTTAACCACTTTCAGACCAGACCATTTTGCTGGCTTAAGACCAGACCACTTTTTGCGATACGGCACTGCGTCGCTTTAACTGACAATTGCGCGGTCGTGCCATGTGGCTCCCAAACAAAATTGATGTCCTTTTTTTTCCCACAAATAGAGCTTTCTTTTGGTGGTATTTGATCACCTCTGCGGTTTTTATGTTTTGCGCTATAAACAAAAAAAAAGAGCGTCAATTTTGAAAAAAACACATTATTTTTAACTTTTTGCTATAATAAATATCCCCCAAAAATATATAAAAAAACATTTTTTTCCTCATATTTTTGGTAAAAAAAAATCGCAATAAGCGATTATTGATTGGTTTGCGCAGAAGTTATAGCGTTTACAAAATAGGGGATAGTTTTATAGCATTTTTATTAATAATTTTTTTTTTACTAGTAATGGCGGCGATCAGCGATTTTTATTGTGACTGCGACATTATGGCGGACACATCGGACATTTTTGACACATTTTTGGGACCATTGTCATTTATACAGCAATCAGTGCTATTTAAATGCATTGATTCCTGTGTAAATGACACTGGCAGTGAAGGGGTTAACCACTAGGTGGCAGTGTAGTGGTAACATGTTTCTAGAGGCGTGTTTCTAACTGTAGGGGGGCGTGGCTGTCAGCTAGTCAGCTAGTGAATGCTGATCTCTGCTCCAATCACAGGGAGCAGAGATCGGCGTCACTAGTTGCTAGGCAGAACAGGGGGATGCTGTTTATTTCTGCATCTCCCCGTTCAGCCTTCCCGTGAGACAATCGTGGGTATCCCCGCGGCGATCGAGTCTGCGGGACCCGCGACCGGCCTCACGGTGCCATTCTGTCGACGTACATTGTCGTGCGCCGGTCGGGAAGCGATTAAAGAAGAAGTACAGCCGGAGCTCGTTTGGCTGTACTCCTATAGATCACAGGAGTGCAGTCCATTCTTCAATCCTGTGACATGATTTCAGCATAGAGTGGGCAGAGTAGGCACCGCGTCATCATGTCCATGAAGTTGGGATCCACCCTGATCCCTGCACCAACAGCCGGCTCAGCCTCTCAGCAAGCTGCGGAGAAGCTGAGCTGGCCGATCTCGTCCCTCCACAACCCAGCACTTCAGACTGAGGAGGGGGAAGAGCGGAGAGCTGTGACTGATAGTCAGCAGCTCTCTGCTCACGGAGCTGTGAGAACCGATTGATCAGTGGTGTTCGATCGCTCAGTGTAAAAGGGCGGGGGGGGGGGCAGATGCAGCAGCCACCTAGGTAATTATGAATCTGAAAAAAAAAACATACTTCTCTTTTAAAGTGATACTAAAGTCTCATTTTTTTCTTTAAAAATAAAAAATGTTATCCTAACCTGCCCTGTGCAGTGGATTTCCACAGAGCAGCCCAGATCTCCTCTTCTGGGGTCCCTCGCTGGCGCTCCTGGCTCCTCTCTCCTGCTGAGTGGTCCCACAGCAAGCAGTTTGCTATGGGGGCACCAGAGCCGAGCCTCTGCTCTGTGTGTCCATTCAGACACGGAGCCGTGGTGCAGCCCCACCCCCTCTCTCTCCTCACTGCGCTGCCATCTCCAGCCAATGAGGAGGGAGAGTCCTGGGCAGCCGAGACACTCCTGCAACATCTAAAAAGGGGAAGGGGTAAATTGGACTTTAAATGAGGTGCATTAATGAATGCACCTTCATCTCTGTTTCTAGAATTAAATGGAGAGGTTTTGTGACTTTAAATGAGACAGTGACAGACAAATGAGTAAACAGTATCTTAGCATATTTATTAACATACACAATACAACATACACAATATCACAGCACAGCACAGATGGTACATACATGGACAAGTCATTATATATATATATATATATATATATATATATATATATACATACATACTGTACGCACACCAAGATTCTGTGATGCCTTGTACACACGGTCGGACATTCCGACCACAAAATCCGTCTGATTTTTTCTGACGGATTTTGTCCGGAAATTGTCTTGCATACACACGGTCACACAAATTTGTCGCAAAATACGATCGTTCCGAACGAGGTGACGTACAAAACGTACGACGGGACTACGTAGAGGCCAGTAGCCAATAGCTTTCGTCTCCAAATTTCTTCTGAGCATGTGTGGCACTTTGTGCGTCGGAATTCTCTACACATGATTGGAAAAAGTCAGATCGGATTTTGTTGTCAGAAAATTTTTGATCCTGCTCTCAAATTTTTCCCATCGGAAATTCCAAGGTAAAAAGCCCACTAGAGCCCACACACGATCGGATTTTCCGACAACATAATCCGATCAGACTTTTTCCATCGGAATATCCGACCGTGTGTACGGGGCATTACAGTTCATATATATGAAAAAAATGACATAGTAGCACATTGCATAGCCAATGAGTAAGATATTGTTCTTCCATGTCATAGGGTCAATTTGAATAGCAGTGCTCTAAATAAAAAAATATGCCATGTAAAGTAGACACAGCTGCATCCTATGTGCTTGACGCGTTTCGGGGACTTTTTCATGCATCCACTTCCTCAAGAGCAGATGCATGACATATCTGTAGAATATATAGATGGTAGTATAATCTAATATTTGACCTAAATAACAAGGAAGGGGAGGGGAATGAAAAGGGGGAGGAAGGGGTAGTATCCATCCCTACAAACTTACAAGGCTAAGGTTCAGACATATTTTCTTACCATGTTTGATGTTTATTTGAAATCAATTTGTTCTTATATATGCTGCTTAATGTTATTGGACTGTAATACAGATATCTGATTTGAATCTAATAAGTGTAGTAGTCATGGTGCGTTTGTCTCTCTCTCTCTGTATTGTTGTATGGCTGATTAGCAGGACATGGCACAGTTTGAGTCCATATGTCCACAGCTCCACCCTGTGGGGACATATTTTTTCTGGAATAATTTTTCAGGTCATCAGTTATCAATATTTAATAACTCAAGAGTTAACCGTTATTGATGGCTCTCAAATTATTTCTCTCGCTCTAGCATGAGCAGTGATACCTTATGAGTTCCCCTCTGATTTAGTTTATTCTTATTCCTACAGTCTTGATGTCCATGACTTCTTCTCTAAGCCATGTGGATCCACCTGCACCTTACACAATGAACTTGATGGTCACCAAGATCCCCTCATTGAACAAGAAAGCATTAGCAGTGGACTTAACACAGGGAAGTCAGGCCTTAGTAACAAAGTGAGCGAGAGTAGGGCATTCTTGCTAAGGTAATAAAAATAACTTTTAGTTGTAAATGTGCGAATGGCTGACAGGTTCATAATGCAATAGATGCTATCAAAATGTTTTTAAACATTTGTCATTCATCAATCACCTAGGCAATTATGAATATGAAAGCACAAAACTCACCTCTTTTACCTTCTTCAGGGCCATCTTTAACGCGGGGTAAAAGGTGCAGCTGCCCTGGGCCCTGTCATTGTTGTGGGGCCCAAAGCAGCGGCCCCTTGAGCCCCATGCTGACCGCAATTTTCCTGGAGTAGCAGGTACAGCTGATCCCCTTCTCTCCTAAGCGGCCACATTATGACAGGAGTTTGGCACAGCTGCGGGATGCATGTGCTAGAGCCCGCTCTCCCCACTTCTCCCTCTGTCAGAAGCTGCAGGACTGGAGGACAGGGAATGACAGGGAAGGAGGCAGAACGGTGCTCCGTGTTCCTCCCGACCCACCCCTGCCTGACAGACCTGTGTAGCACACAGCCAAGTGAAGTGTTCTGTCTATGTGCTACAGGTCTGATAGGCAGAGACTGCACTGTGTTGCACTGCCGTGAAGCTTCTGCAAAGAGGTGAGAAAGAACAGTGGAGAGAAGTGGGGGTGGGGGGGGGGTGGAGAGGAAGATTGGCATGTGCAGAGAATCAGATGTAATAAAGTTGGAGGTGTAGTGAAGAGGTGAACTTGTGAAACGAGGTGAGAGTTGTGTAGGTGGCATGTTGTGTAAGCTAGTAAAGAGGTGGGTGGTGGATGGGGGGTACAGAGGTATGCGGGGGATGGGGGGACACAGAGGTGGATGGCAGAGTACAGGAGTGAGCTGTGGATAGGGGGTACAGAGGTGAGCTGTGGATGGGGGTACAGGAGTGAGCTGTGGATGGGTGGTACAGAGGTGAGCTATGGATAGGGGGGTACAGAGGTGAGCGGTGGATGGGGGGAATACAGAGGTGAGCGGTGGATGGGGGATACAGAGGTGAACTTTGGATGGGGGTGGTACAGAGGTGGATGGGGGATGCAGAGGTGAACTGTGGATTGGGGGTGCAGAGGTAAGCAAAGATTTGTGCAGAGGTGACCGATAAATGGTTACTTTTGAGGGGAGGGGGGCGATATACAATTACTGGCCCTTGTGCTGATCTTCTCCGTGCCCTGTACGATAAAAACACCTCAATGCTGTACAGTACATGCTCCCAAGCCATGTGTGTCATCCTGGACTCCTCTATCTCCCCCTCCCCAATCATCCTGGACTTCCCTATCTACCCCCAATCATCCTGGACTCCTCTTACTCCCCCATCCTCCTGAACTCCTCTATACCTCCTCCCCCATCATCCTGGACTCTCCTACCCCCCCCCCCCCCCCCACCCAATCATCCGGGACTCCCCTCTCCTCCCCACCCAACCATCCTGGACTCCCCTATCTCTCTCCTCCCACCCAATCATCCTGAACACCTCTATCTCTCCCCCCAATCATCCTGGACTCATCTATCTCTCCCCCAATCATCCTGTACTCACCTATCCCCCCCCCCCCATCATCCTGGACTCCCCTATCTCTCCCCTCACCCAATCATCCTGAACTCCCCTATCTCTCCCCTCACCCAATCATCCTGAACTCCCTAATCTCTCCCCTCACCACTCCCCAACCCCCCCCCAATCATCCTGGACTCCTCTCTGCCCCCCCCCCCCCCCCCCAATCATCCTGGACTCCCCTATCTCTCCCCTCACCCAATCATCCTGAACTCCCCAATTTCTCCCCTCCCCCAATCATCCTGAACTCCCCAATCATCCTTAACCCCCCCAATCATCCTGAACTCCCCAATCATCCTTAACCCCCCCCCCAATCATCCTGGACTCCTCTCTGCCCCCCCCCCCATCATCCTGGACTCCTCTGGATTTATATAGCACCAACAGTTTGTGCAGCCCTTTACAACATGATAGCAGAAAGTACAGTTACAATACAATTCAATACATAAGTCTATGTGTGTGTTTGTTTTTTGGAATGTTGGGGTAGAGAGACAATTTGCATATGGAGGGGGGGGGGGGCAAGAACATATTTGCCCAAGGTCCAATCAATATTAAAGACGGCCCTGACCTTCTCCCTTCAACATTTGCTTACTGCTGCACTTTAAGCCATTCGCAAAGACTCTGTTATGGAAATGAATGCAACCAGCTTGTTCTTTCTAAGCCACCCCCCCCTCTGTTGAAGAAGAGCTAATGTAAGAGATGCTGATACCAATTTCACAATTCACATATGATGGCAAAATCCATTATCTACAGAAGAATAGTGAGGATAATGTTTGATCAAAGCAAGGGAGAGTGAAGGATGGGAAGATAGGAAAACCGCTGAAGGTCGTGTTACAGCAGAGACTCCAGCTCAGTAATGGGTGATTAGACACAGTTTTAGGAAGCAGATATGTAGATATACAAGGAAGCTAGCTTGTTTTAAGTGAGTACATATTCTAAGTAATATTTTTACTATTTAATTATAATAGCTTTTATTGTAATGTTCACATTTTCACTTTACGGCCTGGCCATATTTTTATTAACATAATTCACATACAGATGCGTAGGTGCTCCCTCTAATGGCTACATACTGTATGTACATATATAAGCCAGTACAGTTGCTAAATTAATTCTAAACCTATAGTAGTGTGTTCTGTGAAAATCTATGCACTAAGATTTTTGTATAGAGTTTGGGAATGGTTAAAAGCCCAGTCATTTCTTTCTGTTTGCTTTTTTTTTCTCTTTCTCGGTTAGGGAGATTTCCTTTCATTTCTTGACACAACAGTAAGTGAGGAGAGATCCCTCTAAAGTGAGGAAAACTCCACTTTTTTACAGCTATCTCTGAAACAAGTGTGCCTTGTTATCAAAAGTGCGTATATGGTGTCTGAACTTTAATAGGATTTGTGTTTATTTTAACATGAATATTAAAAGTTTTAATTAAATCTAGATATTAAAGAGTAAGTTCACCTTTGTGTAAATAATAATAAATACACATATTTTTTAAGTAAATTATTTTTTTTTTTCACAGGAGCCGGCGGAGCACTGCAGAGGATCGGGGGTGCAATGTCAGGTGAACTTATCCTTCAGCAAGGACTGGTGGATTAAATGAGTCGGTGTACCTGACAACTTTGCTTTATTTTGTTCATTTACATATTATGTCATCATTATTACTTGCTGACAAGTCATAAAACAGTAAACATGAGGGGGAATTTCATCGGGCTGCTGCACCAAAATCCCTGGTGCTTGTGCCCAGTTCATATACCTGTCAGAGACAAGCATTGGAATCTAAATATGTCAATCTGTCGGTGCCCAAACTGAGGTCAGAATGACCATACTGGACACCAGTGATGGCTTACCCCATCCAGGTGGCGGCCGGGTTGCGGGCTCCTACAGGCAGTGGGCAGGTTGTGGGCAGAGGCTCCTGTGTTCTCTCCTGTTAGGCATCGGCGGTGGGGAGCGTGGCTCCTGTGTCCTCTCCTCCTTGGCTTTGGCAGCGGGCAGCATCGCTCCTGTCTCCTCCTCCTCGGCAGCAGGCAGCGGAAGGGTTGAGCGCAGTGGCTCTTGTGTCCTCTCCTCCTCGGCGGTGGGCAGAGCGCGGGTTGCGGGCAGCGGCTCTTGTGTCCTCTCCTCCTCGGCTTTGGTGGCTCCCATCATGCGATTCCTCCCTCCTCCTCCTAGGTGTCCAATAGGACCACCTGTCCTTTCAGCCAATTGGGTGATGGGTCTTAAGAACCGGTTCCTGATTGTCTGGAAGGAGGATCAATGTGGCAATAGCGAATATTAATTTGCTATTGTCACACAACTGGGTGGTGCTCTGCACCCCAAGCCACCCTTTTTTGAAGCTTATTAGAGCCTATGGCTCTAATACATGCTTCAAAAAAACACCCCCCTGCCATTGGAATCCAGGAGGCTGGCTCCCTGTATGTAGATCAGGGGGCCAGATGCATAGATGGGGGAGGGGCACACCAGTGCGCCCCTAATGGATGGGCTGCCGCTGCTGGACACTCCTTCCTCAGCATACTCCCTCGCCAGTCACACTAAAATGCGTATGGCTGAGGAGTATTGTAGCAGGATTTAGCCTGATGGAGAGTGACACGGGTTCACCAGGGTCTAAGCACTAACCGGCATTCACCAGAGCTCTTGATAATGAGGATGGGTTTTGCTGCATGTTAGTACCAGGTTGCGGTCCTCGGGATCGCCTCACCAGGTGGTATGCAAGCCAGTAGCATATACTGTATAGCAGGTAGAAATCAAGCAGAAGCGTAATCAGAAAACAAGCCAAAGGTCAGTAACAAGTTGGCTGCAGGTTGGGATCAAGCAGAAGCATAGTTGAGGAATAAGCCAAAAGTCAGTAACGAGTGGTAGCGAGGATACGGACGGCAGCAGGAGTGAGAAGAATGAGATATTGGCTGGAGAGAGCAAAATAATCCATCAAGTACAAGGGCGTGGCTTTATTAGGACGCTAATGGGAGGAGTCAAGGATTCAAGGTTCAAGACAAACAAGAAACAAGGCAAGGTTGTCATCAGGGAGCTGTCCAGCAAGGAGAATTACAGCCAGACACAGAAGAGGTCCTGGGTTCAGATCCAGGTCCTGACAGTGAGATTATTTCCATGTCAGGTCCACCTTGCTGTTAATTGATCGCAGATCCATAGTCGCTATTCAGGCCAATAGCAGTTTTTGAGTCCGTGCCCTGTTAATCAAAAGTAAGGCAGACTTGATGGAGAACTATTCTCTCAGCATCAAGCTCTGTCCACCCCGTGACTCAAATAGACTCCCAAAGATGGGCATTGCCATAATTGTGTATTGATATCATCACTCTCTATGCCCTCTTTGTTTACATTTAGTTTTCCGCCACGGAATCTCCTGGATGACAGTTGAATGAGAACGGGGTCAGAGCCCTGTGTGGGAAACTATCACATTAATGACAGACATGGCCCACTGTATGTGATGGTGTACCTATGTATACCAGCTCAGAGCTGGTCTTAATTGCCACCAGCTAGTCAGCGAACTGGTGGTAGTTCTTAACCACTGCCCATTGTACTGCGGACGGGTGGCCACTGTAGGCAAAGCGACATACTGGTACGTCTCTGCCTACTTCTGGGCTTCGGGCGCACATATATGCACTCCCCCCGACCAGCTCTCGCTGTGATTGTATACAGCGGGAGCCTGTCAGCAAGTCCCAGCCAATGATTCACAGGCGGGACGTGCTGCCGAAAGCTCTGTGTTCAAATTCAATACAGAGCTCTGTACAGAGGGAGGGATCTGTCAGTTTCTCATCCCTGCAAAGCAAGGTTGCGAAATTGAGGGATCATTAGTAAAAAGCACCACACTGTACACACATTACACATAGTTAGGCACATATTTAACCCCTTGATCACCCTAGATGTTAACCCTTTTCCAGTCAGTGTCATTAATACAGTGACAGTGTATATTTTTTAGCACTGATCACTGTGATAATGGCACTGGTGATGTCAGTGGCAGTTACTCAGTTCCCCCCAGCGTCAGTTAGTGTCAGATTGTCCGCTGCAATATCGCACTCCTGTTATTAGTCATTGATCACTGCCATTAGTAGTATAAAAAAAATACAAATTCCAGCAGATATATGATAGCTTGTGGGCGCTATACCTTTCACACAAATCAATCACTATATACTTGTTTTATCAAAAACATGTAGCAGAATACATTTTGATCTAATTTTATGAAGAAATTCAATTTTTTTAAATATTTTAATGGCAAGGTTTTATAGCAAGAAGTAAAAAATATTGGTTTTTTTTTTCATAATTTTCGGTCTTTTTTTTTTTATATTGCAAAAAATTTAAAACTAGTGGTGGTCAAATACCGCCATAAGAAAGCTCTATTTGTGTGAAAAAAATAATAGAAATTTTGCTTGGGTACAGCGTTGCATGACTGAGCAATCAGCAGTTACAATAGCGCAGTGCCGAAAAGCAAAAAATGGCCTGGTCATGAATGGGGTAAAACCTTCCGCAGTTGAAGTGGTTAAGAATTCGTCAGAACAACAGGTTCTTAATATGGTGGTAGTCAGAATTACCTAAATTCACTCATTTACCTCTGTCAGTAATGTTATAGAGAAAAAAAATGTGTTCAATTACATGCAAAATTAGGCGCAGGTAATTCTAAAGAGAGCTAGCGTCAGAAAACGTATTACTTTACTGAATTCCCCAGTCTGTGTTAACATTTTGCACCACATTTCTTCATTGTTCTCCGCTGCTCATCTCTTTTCTGACCCTAGAGTGTCATACAGCCTTTAAGGAACACAAAAGTAGCATACTGCTTGATAATGATCTTTTAGAATGAAGTCAGGTTCTACAATTGTTCTATTCAAGTATTTTATATTCCAGAATAGTAGAAGTACATTTGTGCACTGGTACAGAAAATATGACATTTAAAGATCAATTTCCCATATTCTAATATTTTCCTTGTGATGAGAGACCCGTGAATTCAACATGGACGTCATGTATCCTAGCAACATCCTTAGAAAGCTTACATTGATAGCATTCACATATTTTCCGGTCACACAACCTGCAACATACTTAGTACCATAATGGAAAAATCGTCTCCGGTGTTGTAGAGATTTTGCCAAGAAGAACATATTACATTAATGTTTGGCTCTATCTGAAAAGAGTGTTAGCTTAAAGCCAGGAGAGACCAGGGAGCGTTCAGGAGCCTTGGAGGATCAAAAAACACTTTCTATAGAATTACTTATACTGTTTTTTATTTATAAGATCTGCAGGGGAGCTAAACATAAAATGCCCAGGATAACATATTGCTGAGAACAGATCAATTCTGTCTTACTCTAAAGCTGTCTGTACATGCATCCAATTTTGGCCCATTCTTGACAAAATTTACTCCATGGGTGGCCATGTCGGCAATACCCAGATTAAGATAAATGTAAAAAAGTTTTTTATTAAAAACATATAAATGAAAAGAGTATGTACATAAATTATAAATCTAAAATAGGTTGTTTGGAAAAAACAACATGGCAGATTATAGAAGTATTTAACAGGCTGATGTGTGGGTACGCTCGAATACTAACAATATGGTTTCAATGAGGTCACTATATCCAAATACAATCATTGGATATAGTGACCTCATTGAAACCATATTGTTAGTATTCGAGCGTACCCACACATCAGCCTGTTAAATACTTCTATAATCTGCCATGTTGTTTTTTCCAAACAACCTATTTTAGATTTATAATTTATGTACATACTCTTTTCATTTATATGTTTTTAATAAAAAACTTTTTTACATTTATCTTATGCCTAAAAAGTCCATCATTCTCCAACATTAATTTGTTGACAAAATACCTTAACATTTAGACTATAATTTTCGGGACGTGGCAATCATTTTTATACATTGTACCGTATCCGCAACACCATTACGCGGTGATACGGGGATAAATTTATTTTTCCAAAAAATACCCAGATTAACAAAAGCTGATTTTCCAATTGACTTTTGTCAAAGGAGTCGGGTGGAAAATTGTCGGTTTAACAGCATCCAACCACCTGCAGGCACTGTTTGGATATCTGGGAATACAGTAGGAGCAGCAGGAGATTTTCCAATTCGCGCTGTTAGTATAGACGGAAGAATCTTTTAGATTTCTTACATTCAGCCTGTAGGCTAAACAAAAGAAATCTATACATATATGGAAAACATTAATCCACTACTGCATTAATTTACAATTAGTGGTGGCCCGTCCATTAGGGGTGCAGGGGCTCTGCCCCCCCCCCCCAATCCTTCTGCCCGACCCCTAATCTACATGCAGGGAGCCAGACGCATGGATTGCAATGTTTTTTTTTTTTTTCCTGAAGCACATTGAGTCTCTAATTGGCTTAAAAAAGGATAGGCTTGGGGCGCAGAGCACTGCGCCCTGAGCCCACCCAGTTGTGTGACAATGGCAAATTAATATTCACTTTTGTCTTACTGATTCTCCTCTGGGTCTATCAGGAAGCAGGTCCTGAGACCCGATTGGCCAGGGAGTCTTCCTGTTCAGCCGGGGGAAGAAGCAACTGCCCCGGAGCTTGGAAAAGTCAGGGAGCAGCTCAGCTAGCGGTCCTCTCCAGCCGGTACTCAGCTCCCTCTTCCAGGGATGGCTCACCCGCAGCCACATCTAGCACTCCCCGACTCGGACAGTGGAGGGAGGAGGAGGGGAGATCAGAGTGTCATCTGCCTCTTAAGGTAGGGAGGCCTCTGATAGCGCATCCCGTCCCCCCCTCCAAAGTATTGAGCACCAACCGCAACTGTTTACAACGGTTGTTTCATTTTTATTATTCATTTTTTTACAATATTCAAATGCAGGCTATTGTCACATTTAGCCTTCCCCCAAACTTTAAAACATTACTTTTATTTTTTACTGTTTTAAAGTTTAGATAAAACCAAAAAAGTTTTCTTAATTTTGGATAGCGTTTAAAATAGTTAAAAAATGTTTTTCTCTGTCCCCATTGTAAATATTTCCAATCACTTCCAGTACCAGAGACACAGCAGGAAGTGAGAGATCTCTGAAAAGTGGTATCCCCTCTTAGACAGTTGTTACCTGAACAGTTGTCCCCATTGGAAGATTTCTTCCCACCTGAGAGGGTTTTTAATCTAGCTATACTGTAAATAAAACTGGAAAAAAAATGGGCTTTATATATACTATAGTACAGTATATGGCTTAAGATCCATTATTTAAGAAAAGCACCATGTAATGTGACCATACAGTATATCATATCCCTTGTATTTCTTCCTTCTTTCAAAAGAAGGGCAAGAAAAGCACTGAAGATTGCTATACATATTTACAGACATATAGTACCAACATCCCCAATTAAATAACCACAAATGTAGCTAGTGTAGCGCCCTGGGGTTTAGCTTCCCTACCAATCCCAGTTTTTGCCAGGACATCTGCACTCAGGCTTGGGAGCTCAAATTGTTTGAGATGTAGTTTCTTGGGCAGGAGGAGGATGTAGCACCCTGGGGTTTAGTCAGGGAGCTCCTCACCAAATTCCTTGTCAGAAGTAGCTACTGTAGATAGTTGTTAGAGATCCCTTGATTTCTCCCTAAGTTTGGCCTTGTTGTACTTTTCTCTTCTACCACTAGGTGGCCTGGAACTTGGTGGTACTAGATATGAGAAGGGCAACCCAAGGTCAGGTTATGGGTATATGGGGTATCTCAGCCAATGGGCAGGGGTTTTATTGAATCCCTTGGCCTGCTGGGAGAACCTATATATTTGGGTGAGGTCAGGTGATCTATGTTCTGTGCCACCCGGACTGCCGCCTGGGTGGATGTGTGTCGTCTGCCCCAGGCTGCTAGGCCAGAGATTGGGCCTATCCCGGGGGCATCTGGCTACCAGGCTGTGTGAGGGCCTATCCAGAAGTAAGAGGGCAGTGCAGGGTTGGGACTGCAGCTTGCAGTCCAACCAACAGTGACGGTTCTGCCGGCTTGAGAACTCATGGTCGGAGGTAGAAGGGAAGTTGTCGCCACTAAGGGACCAACCTTCTTTACAGGGACAAGAGTGAGTAACTGAAGCAAGTATTGGAGCAGTATTCTCACCGAACGGGCACGGTGGAGAATCGGGAAACTTCAGGCGATGATCAAGTCAGGTACCCAGCCATCAGAGGTGACGCTTGCAGAGCAGCCTTGTGTGTCAAACCAGGGACCGAGATGGCTAGCAGGGGTGAAGCTTGAAAGGTATCTGGAGTGCCAAGCTAGGGACCCAGCAGGGAAGCGTGGGTGACGCTTGAGGGAGATACCACCGCCAAAGCCTTGAGGAGCTCACGGGATTCAAAGTCAGTGAATCAGAGAGTCAAGTGAGAGACTAGGAGCTCAAGGGGCTGAAGAGCTACAAGTGGACATTGTAGTGAATCTGAGAGAAATTATCCCCCCACACCATTACACCACCACCAGCAGCCTGAACCGTTGATACAAGGCAGGATGGATCCATACTTTCATGTTTATGCCAAATTCTGACCCTACCATCTGAATGTCACAGGTGAAATCGAGACTCATCAGACCAGGTGACGTTTACCCAATCTTGCACCATGGGCGCGTATCCCTTCCAGGTATGGACTAGGTTCTGCTTTTAGTGGATTTATTTTGATAGTCCAACATGACATTGGTTACACCCCTTTATCTCTTGAAGTGATATATACAGACCATAAAATGCATTAAGAAAGAAACCTGTTTTCTATAATGATCAATATGGAAAGTTTCCTTTTATGTATATGATTGTCCTATTTTCAATCTAGGAAAACAGATTAGGGGATGTATTGCATAAATATTGAACTACCAATATATGCACACCAGCTGCATTTGATTTTAATTGGAAACATTTGTGTATGGAAGTTAATAGAAAATGTTTTTATGAGAAAATGTGTGTTCTGAGGCTGCTAAAGTCCCATTTTAGCAAAATGTGTGGACATTCCATAAAAATTTGTCACTAAGCCAAAAGACAAGACACATCAATCGATTAATTTCAGAGAGCCCAAAAATGTAATTTAAACATAGCCATAACCAACATGTTTAGGTGTCCTTTTATGAAGCAGTGAAATCTATTCACTGCTTCATTCTCCGGCATTCACAGAGGAGATCTTTCTCCTCTGTGTGCCAGTTTATGAAGCGGAGTAGATCGCTTCACCCTTGGAGGAGTGGAGTGATCTACAAACACTTCAAACAGTGGAGAACGGCCCCTGATACTGGAATCTCGTGAGTCTTTACGAGATTACAGTACCAGAAATTCACTGAAACACTGAGATGTCCATTTATTAAGCAGTGATAAATTATCACAGCTCAATACACGGACAGACACCAGTGTGATTAATGTTAATAATAAAAAATATATATACATGTATATACACACACATTATATATATATATACATACACATTATATATATATATATATATATATATATATATATATATATATATATATATATGTTGTACAGGACGCCAAGGTTGGGTCCTGGACGGGTGCTATATAGCACCAGTATTTGGGCTGTGGTCCCTTTAAAGGAGTCGCAGCATTGCTCAGGGGGTCACCCAAAATGGGTGAGGGGTTCCGGGAGTAGCCGAGCAGGAGAGGACTGACTCGCAGTCCTCTCTAGGTTAATAATAGTTATTTGGGACCCGGAATTTGGGAGGCTCTGAAGAGATATTCGGGTGGGAAAAGAGCCTCCCTCCCTGACCACAATGATTCAGCGCACAGGGGGTTAAGGGCCTCCAGGAAGACAGCTCAAAAGACAGGAAGTAGGGAAGAGTTGTTGGTGTGAGGAGGAGTAGGTGATTACACCTGTTAGCTGAGCTGTGTGGATGTCTGGAGGCTGCTAAAAGAACCTGCTGCAAAAACTGTATGTGTTTTCCTTAAACTTTGTTTTTGTGCTGAAGATAAGCTGTTTTTTTTTGTTATGCTGAAGATAAGCGGACTTTGTTTTTGTACTTTACCTGTGCGCTGAAGAAAGCCTTATTTTGATTTTTCTTTCAAATAAATGTCTTTTATTTTACAACTGACGGTTTATGCACTTAATCCCGTGGAGCTATTGTCCCCAAAGTTCACAACTGGTGTCTTGGATGCTGGCAAAAGTGCATTTGCAGCCGCAAAAACCGTTTAAAACTAAATTGACATTTAAAGAGACAGTGTACAAATGGCATGTCGTGGGTGAAGTCAGCTCAGACGCTGCAAACAGCAGGTAAAGGCATGGAGGAGGTCATCAGGGCTTTGGCGCAAGCCACCGTGACCCAGCAGCAAGCTTCAGCAGATGCAAACCGTCGCCATGAGGAAGCGATGGCTCAGCAGCAGCAGGCCCTGGCACAGGCTATAGCTGCACAGCAGGAAAACACACGGTTGCTAGCCGCCCAGTTTACTGCTCAGCAGGAGTCCACTCAAACACAGGTGACTGCCTTACAGGAGGCAGTGCAGCGGCTGGCTCAGGGACGAGAACAATCGGTCATTACCGTTGGCAACCAAGTGTCTGTGAGAGCCAGCCATTTCTTACAAAAACTGACACCCAGCGATGACGTAGAGGCCTTTCTCACCACCTTTGAGAGGATAGCGGAGAGAGAGGGGTGGCCCCGTGATCAATGGGCCGGCATTATCTCTCCTTTTCTCACCGGTGACCCGCAAAAGGCCTACTTTGACCTCCCAACTGAACATATCAGCAACTATGAGCTTCTGAAGACAGAGATCCTGGCCCGCCTAGGAGTGACCATGGCTGTCCGGGCTCAGAGGGTGCATCGCTGGCGGTACAAACCTGACCGACCACCCAGGTCCCAAATGCATGAACTGATACAGCTGGTTAAAAAATGGCTACAGCCAGAAAAACTGTCAGGCCCACAAATGGTGGAACGGGTGGTGATGGACTGGTACCTGCGGTCCCTGCCAGATGACCTACAGCGCTGGGTAAGCCATGGAGACCCTGCAACCGCTGACCAGCTGGTTGAGTTGGTTGAAAGATACACCGTGGTAGAGGACCTGCTTGGGCCTGCCAAACGTCGGGAACCCACACCAAGGGCAACAAGACCGGCCACAGCACCTAGGAGAGAAGCCCTGCTAGACATTGGAACCCGCAACCCTGCACCATCTTCTGCAGAACCTCGAAGGTTGGTTCCTGTCCCTAGGATGGGAGGCCTACAGTGTTGGCGATGTCGGTCCTGGGGGCATACCCGGGCACAATGCCCACTTCAGGAGGAGCCGATGGATGGCGGGACTGGTCGGAGAACCTCCTTCTATGTGCAAAGAGCGTGTACCACTCATCTTGATCTGGCTGAAGGACGATTCGAGTGTGAAGTGTGGGTGAACCACCTTCCTGCCAGGGCCCTACTAGACTCCGGGAGCATGGTAACACTGGTACATGCCAGGGTGATTGGGAGACTTGGCCCCGTAAATAAAACTCTGCGCGTAGTGTGTATCCATGGGGATACCAGGGAGTACCCCCTGGTTCCTGTGACGGTTTCTTATGGACGTACCTCAGTGACACAAGAGGTTGGGGTAGTAAATAGTCTAATACATGATATTATAGTGGGGCGGGACTGTCCGCTATTCCTCGAACTGTGGAACCAGGCACAGATGGGGCTGCCAGGAGAACTGGGGACACTGGGCCTGGAAGAGATGGAGTCTGAGGGGTCTAGGTCTGAAACCCCCACAACACACCCCTCTAAAACAGAGATACCTGTCACTAATAAGGATATTGCAGAGAATGTTAATTTGAATGACAATGTTTCTGTTTCAGGCCTCAACACCGAGTTGACTTCTGAGGGGGGGGAAGCCTTCCCATTACAGGTTATGCTGGGGGAGGATGATGAGGAGCTCTCCCCGTTGCAGTTCCCAGTTGAGGAGGGTGAAGGGGAAACATCCTCAAGGTCAGTGCATCCAGACCTGGACGTACCCAGGGGTGCGTTTGGCTCCGCCCAGTTGCAGGATCCCACCTTGGTCAATGCTCGAGAGCAGGTTTCTGTTGTTGATGGGGTCCCACAAATACCAGGGGCAGATCAAAGGTTTCCTCATTTTGCATTAAAGGGGGATTTGGTTTATCGAGTGGCTGAAAGCGGAGAGGAAACTGTAGAGCAGTTACTGGTTCCCCAACCATATAGGCGGATGCTACTTGACCTAGCCCACAATGACGCACTGGGAGGACACTTGGGGGCAGAGAAAACGGAGGCCAGGATAACCGACCGGTTTTACTGGCCAGGGGTGAAGGCCGAGGTTAAAAGATATTGTGCATCTTGTCCCATTTGCCAGTTAACTGCCCCAGGGCCACACTATAGAAGCCCTCTGGTACCCTTGCCGATTATTGAGGTTCCGTTTGAGCGGATCGCCATGGATCTCGTGGGACCCCTGGTAAAGTCGGCAAGGGGGCACCAATATATATTAGTCATCCTAGACTACGCAACCAGGTATCCAGAAGCAGTTCCTTTGAGGAAAGCCTCCTCTAAGGCCATTGCCAAGGAGTTATTCCAAATGTTTTCACGAACTGGATTCCCCAGGGAGATACTTACGGACCAGGGCACCCCTTTTATGTCAAAGGTGATGGCGGACTTGTGCAGACTATTTCAGATCAAGCAGTTGCGGACGTCCGTCTATCACCCGCAGACCGATGGCCTAGTTGAGAGGTTTAATAAAACTCTAAAGTCCATGTTAAAAAGAGTGGTCCAGAAAGACGGGAAGGATTGGGATATGTTACTCCCTGCCCTCTTGTTTGCCATCCGGGAGGTTCCACAAGCGTCCACGGGCTTCTCACCGTTTGAGTTAGTGTATGGACGAAGGCCCCGGGGGTTGCTTGACCTAGTCAAAGAAACATGGGAAAGTGAATCCTCACCACACAAGACCGTGGTAGAGCATATCTCTCAAATGCGAGAGAGGGTGGCTAAGGTGATGCCGCTGGTGAGGGAGCACATGCAGAAGGCTCAGGATGCCCAAAGAAGGGTGTATAACAGATCGGCTAAAATTAGACAGTTTCAAGTAGGAGACCGGGTGGCTGTCCTAATACCCACAGTGGAGAGCAAGTTCTTGGCCAGGTGGCAAGGCCCGTTTGAGGTAATAGAAAAAGTGGGTGAGGTGAACTACAAGGTACACCAGCCAGGGAAAAGAAAACCATACCAGATCTATCACGTAAATCTGTTGAAACCCTGGAGAGACAGAGAACAGGTATCCGCTGTGGTAGCGGTACAGTCAGGGGACCATGCAGGAATCGACCTGGTGCAGGTGGCTGCTACCCTAACTAGGCCCCAAACCCAGCAAGCAAAAGAGTTTCTGCAAAGAAATAGGGACATGTTTTCAGGGTTGCCGGGTCTCACCAACGTCATCGAGCATGACATTGTGACGGAACCCTGTATAAAAATCCGGTTAAGGCCTTACTGGATCCCAGAAGCTCATAGAGTGGCAGTGTCTGAAGAGGTCAAGAGAATGCTCGAGCTTGGAGTCATTGAAGAGTCGCAGAGCGAGTGGTCGAGTCCAATCGTGTTGGTACCCAAACCCAACGGCACCCTCCGCTTCTGCAACGACTTCAGAAAACTTAATGAAATCTCCAAGTTTGATGCTTATCCAATGCCACGGGTAGATGAGCTAATTGAGAGGTTAGGTCCAGCCAGGTATATAACCACGCTAGACCTCACAAAAGGGTATTGGCAGATTCCCCTGACCAAGAAAGCCAGGGAGAAAACAGCTTTCTCTACCCCGGAAGGCCACTTCCAGTACAAAAGAATGCCATTTGGTCTACACTCTGCCCCCGCTACATTCCAAAGGGCCATGGACAAAACTTTGCGTCCACATCAACGGTATACTTCGGTTTACCTAGATGACATAGTCATTTTTAGCACTGATTGGGAGTCCCATCTTCCCCGAGTTCAGGCAGTCGTAGACTCCTTGAGAAGAGCAGGATTCACCATCAATCCGGAGAAGTGCGCGATTGGAGTAGAGGAAGCCAAGTACCTAGGGTACATTGTGGGTAGAGGACTGATGAAGCCCCAAATGAGTAAGGTAGAAGCCATACAGATCTGGCCCCGCCCCCTATCCAAGAAGCAGGTCAGAGCGTTTTTGGGCATAGTTGGCTACTACCGGAGGTTTGTCCCCAACTTTGCCACCATTGCTGCACCATTGACGGACTTGACCAAAGGCAGAAAGTCAGTGATGGTACAGTGGAATGACGATGCCGAAAAAGCTTTCCAGAAGCTTAAGACGGCATTGTGTCGGGATCCGGTGCTTGTGGCTCCAGATTTTTCTAAGGATTTTGTAGTACAGACAGATGCTTCAAGTGAAGGGCTAGGAGCAGTCCTGTCTCAAGTGATCAATGGGGAAGAGCACCCCATAGTTTTTCTAAGTAGGAAGCTGACGGCAGCGGAGAAAAACTATGCGGTGGTGGAGCGGGAGTGTCTTGCCATCAAGTGGGCTTTAGACTCTTTACGGTATTTCCTCCTAGGTAGAAGGTTCCGCCTAGTGTCCGACCATGCCCCACTGACCTGGATGAGACAAAACAAAAACACCAATGCCAGGGTGACAAGGTGGTTCCTTTCTCTCCAGGAGTTCAATTTTGTGGTAGAGCACAGACCAGGGAGACAGCATCAGAACGCCGATGCCCTCTCCCGGGTCCATTGTATGATGTCGAGTGGTGCCTCAAACACCTCCGCGTTGAGGCAGAGGGGGGGGATATGTACAGGACGCCAAGGTTGGGTCCTGGACGGGTGCTATATAGCACCAGTATTTGGGCTGTGGTCCCTTTAAAGGAGTCGCAGCATTGCTCAGGGGGTCACCCAAAATGGGTGAGGGGTTCCGGGAGTAGCCGAGCAGGAGAGGACTGACTCGCAGTCCTCTCTAGGTTAATAATAGTTATTTGGGACCCGGAATTTGGGAGGCTCTGAAGAGATATTCGGGTGGGAAAAGAGCCTCCCTCCCTGACCACAATGATTCAGCGCACAGGGGGTTAAGGGCCTCCAGGAAGACAGCTCAAAAGACAGGAAGTAGGGAAGAGTTGTTGGTGTGAGGAGGAGTAGGTGATTACACCTGTTAGCTGAGCTGTGTGGATGTCTGGAGGCTGCTAAAAGAACCTGCTGCAAAAACTGTATGTGTTTTCCTTAAACTTTGTTTTTGTGCTGAAGATAAGCTGTTTTTTTTTGTTATGCTGAAGATAAGCGGACTTTGTTTTTGTACTTTACCTGTGCGCTGAAGAAAGCCTTATTTTGATTTTTTCTTTCAAATAAATGTCTTTTATTTTACAACTGACGGTTTATGCACTTAATCCCGTGGAGCTATTGTCCCCAAAGTTCACAATGTATACACATATATATGACAGGGGGACATGGTTACAGTGTTGGGGGGTCTGAACGAGGCATAAGGAAGTTAATAATCTTCCTCTTTCCTCCTCAGATCCCCGGGGTTTCTCTCTTCACTCCCCGCTTCACCACCTCTGAGTTGGTGAATCGGGGAGTGTGAATTCTGACACAGATCGCCAGTGAAGCGCTCAGATCGCAGCTTCATACACTGGCCGTTACTGTGTCATTCTATGAGGATTCTCCATGTGCAGAGATAATCGGCGGAGAACAAGTTCAAACACTTCTCCCCCCGATTATCTCTGGTTTATAAACTGTTTATGGGCTGTGATCAGTGGTGATCCTCAGGATCTCCGCTGATCACTGCTTCATAAAAGGACACCTTAGCCACTAAAACATAGCTTATTTGGGGAAATAGTGAAAAACAAGAATGCGCATAATAAGGTGTCTGCCTGATGCCACCCAGGGCACTGTTACCCATATAAGAGTGAGCATGGATGGAGATTGATACCAATTCAGTTAAAGAGGTAGGGTAAGCAGACACTCCCATATACCGCCATATCATGAGTATGGATACTACAGTTCTGCCTTTGGAGGCGTGGTCAATGTTGGAGGGAGCTTATCCACCTAGGGCCGGCCCTACCATGGGACCCAGTGGGCCCATGGTCCCAGGCGGCATTTTAAGAGGGGCGGCCTGTGGGACTGCTGTGAAAGGCTGCATCCAATGAGTATGCAGCCCCTGCTGCCTGTGAGACAGTTTCACACTGAGCAGATTGTTCTGCTTGAAAAATTCGCTGAGTGTGTGACACTGTCATTTAATGTAACTGAATGCAGAGAGAGACCAGCTGTCAAAATTGAGCGTTGATGTCGGGGGTGGGCAGGACCCAGAAGCTATCAAACAATAGCCAATGGGATGGGATCTGGGCGGGCTGCTACGTGTATGTGGCCCGCCCCTTTCTTAAACAGCCCAATCATTGGCTGGTGTTTGATAGCTGCTGGGTCCCACCCACCCCGGGTCCCGGCCACCCCCGACTTTAGAGAGACGAAATTCAGCGGTGATGTCGGGGGTGGGGGGGACCCAGCAGCTATCAAACAATCAATGTCAATCAGTGCCACCTGTCAGTGCCAATCAGTGCCACCTGTCAGTGCCAATCAGTGCCATTTGTCAGTGTCAGTGTTTCCAATCAGTGCTACCCTTCAGTGCCAATCAGTGCTGCCTAATATCAATGCCAACCTATGCCACATCCATGCCAATCAGTGTTTCCAATCAGTGTCACCTACCAGTGCCAATCAGTGCCGCCAATCAGTGCCAGTGCTTCCAATCGGTGCCCATCAGTGCCACCTATCAGTGCCGCCCATAAGTGCCCATCAGTGCTGCCAATCAATGCTCATGAGTGCCACCTATCAGTGCTAACTATCAATGTTGCCTATCAGTGCCCATCAATGCTGCCAATTAGTGCCCATCAGTGCTGCCAATCAGTACCACTAAATGCTGCCAATCAGTGCTGCCTATTAGTGCCAATCACTGCCACCAATCAGTGCCAATCAGTGCCACCTATTAGTGCCAATCATTGCTGCCTGTCAGTGCGGCCAATTAGTGCAGTGCAGGGATGGGGCGATGAACTCAGCAGCCAGGCACATTGTCCATGGGGGGGCTGGCCTGGTGGGGCACAACTGAAATCTGTTGATGTTTATTAATTCCACAAGCCAATTTTCAAGTCTTGCCACAGATTCTCAATTGGATTTAGGTCTGGACTTTGACTGGGCCATTCTAATACATGAATATGCTTTTATCTAAACCATTTCATTGTAGCTATGGCTGTATGTTTAGGTTCGTTGTCCTGCTGGAAGGTGAATCTCTGCAGCAGTCTCTAGTCTTTTGCGGACTTTAACATGCAGGTTTTCTTCTAATGCCACGTACGCACGGCTGGACTTTCCGGCAGAAAAAGTCAGATGGGAGCTTTTCATCGGACATTTCGACCGTGTGTATGCCCCATCGGACTATTTCTGCCTGCATTTCTGATGGACTTAGATATAGAATATCAAGAAAAATAATATTCAATTCATGTGAACTAAATATTAACAGCACCAAGACTGCAGTAAAAAATAATAATAAAATAAAATAATAAAGCAAAAATAACAATGAGAAAAATAAAAAAGTAAATAAAGAATATAAAAAAATCAGAACAGTGATACTAGTAATAATAATTACCATTCACCTGTCACAAAAATTAGGAAACAAAAGAATGAAGCAAAATAATGCTGCAATGGTTTTTACCTATATATACATACAGGCAAAAAAAATCATGTTATAATCGTGTTAGAACAATCACAGTCCATCAGTGTCCAAAACTTAAATGGATTGACCATGCAGCCAGCGACAGAAGGGAAGTGTAAACAGAAGTGAAGGGGGATCCACCACAGGAACGGAATAAACCACAGCCGATTCAGTCCTACACCAGCACCGATTGCACCCTGTGCTCACCCCAATAGATGGATGCTTACCAGAGCCAAAACAATTTGTAGCCTGAAACTGGATCTCACTGCATACACCTCATCGAATTACCACTTCTCCAGTCACATAAGGGGGGGCGTCACCATAAAAGAATACAAACAGCTTGCATAGTGTTATACCTTTTATTAGGCGCAAACCCCTCTATAGATCGCACTTACATTAAAAAACAGTAAAACAAGCATGTCACGCCATACAGATCTGCTAGGACTCTACCTCACCAACGCTCTGCGCCGTAACGGTGCGGACAGCTGGATGAGACCCGGGACGAGCCTGCTGGTCTGTGAGTTTGCCGTTTGCATGGGCAGTTTCAGGCTACAAATTGTTTTGGCTCTGATAAGCATCCATCTATTGGGGTGAGCACAGGGTGCAATCGGTGCTGGTGTAGGACTGAATCGGCCGCGGTTTATTCCGTTCCTGTGGTGGATCCCCTTCACTTCTTTTTACACTTCCCTTCTGTCGCTGGCTGCATGGTCAATCCATTTGAGTTTTGGACACGGATGGGCTGTTATTGTTCTAACACGATTATAACATGATTTTTTTGCCTGTATGTATATACAAAACATTGCAGCATTATTTTGCTTCATTCTTTTGTTTCCTCATTTTTTGACAGGTGAATGGTAATTATTATTACTAGTATCACTGTTCTGATTTATTTATATTTTTTATTTACTTTTTTATTTTATTTTTCTCATTGTTATTTTTGCTTTATTATTTTATCTTTATTATTATTTTTTACTGCAATCTGGGCGCTGTTAATATTTAGTTCACATGAATTGAATATTATTTTTCTTGATTGATCATTACCTATTTGAGGTAATAACATAACAGCAGCCTTTCCACTATTTGTATTTTATTTTAATTTTTCTAACCTGTGAGCACTGGGTTCAGAAATAAGTAATATTATTTTTGAGTTGTTGTATATATAGATATAGAATATGTTATAAATCTTTCCGCCGGAAATGCAGACGGAGCTTAGTCCGTTGGCAAGTCCAACCGTGTGTAAGGGGCATAAGATTGCCCTGTATTTGGCTCCATCCATCTTCCCATCAACTCTGACCAGCTTCCCTGTCCCTGCTGAAGAAAAAGCATCCCCACAACATGATGTTGCCACCAATGGTGGATGGTGTGTTCAGAGTAATGTACAGTGTTAGTTTTCCACCACGCATAGCGTATTGCTTTTAGGCTAAAAATTTAAATTTTGGTCTTATCTGACCTTCTTCCACGTGTTTGCTGTGTCCCCCACATGGCTTCTCGCAAACTGCAAATGGGACTTCTTATAGCTTTATTTTAACAATGGCTTTCTTCTTGCAACTCTTCCACAAAGGGCAGATTTGTGAAGTGCACGACTAATAGTTGTCCTGTGGACAGAGTCTCCCACCTGAGCTGTGGATCTCTGCAGCTCCTCCAGTGTTACCATGGGCCTCTTGGCTGCTTCTCTGATTAATAATCTCCTTGCCCATCCTGTCAGTTTAGGTGGACGGCCATGTGTTGATAGGTTTGCAGCTGTGCCATACTCTTTCCATTTTCGGATGATGGATTGAACAGTGCTCTGTGAGATGTTTAAACCTTGGGATATTTTTTTATAACCTAAACCTGCTTTAAACTTCTCTACAGCTTTATCCCTGACCTATCTAGTGTGTTCCTTGGCCTTCGTGATGATGTTTGTTCACTGAGGTTCTCTAACAAACCTCTGAGAGCTTCACAGAACAGCTGTATTGATACTGAGATTAAATTACACACAGATGGACTCTATTTACTTATGAGGTGACTTCTGAAGGCAATTGGTTCCACTAGATTTTAGTTAGGGGCATCGGAGTAAAGGGGGCTGAATACAAATGCACGCCACACTTTTCACATATTTATTTGTAAAAAATGTTGAAAACCATTTATCATTTTCCTTCCACTTCACAATTATGTGCCACTTTGTGTTGGTCTATGACATAAAATCCCCAAAATACCAGGGGAAAAGTGGAAATTTTTAATGCTGTCTGCACCCCTAATGAGAAATTTCATGTCACTTCCTGTCCCAGTGACAGGGGAACAGAGAGATAGGAAGTGAGATAAAATCTCTCCTATAGGTACAGAGGCAGCAATAAAATCTCCTTTCTTGTATAGTGTAACAGTTAAAAAAGTCAGAGTCACCGACAATAATAGAAACCTTTCACCTATTCAACATATAAGACACACAAATTGGGGACTGGGGTTGACACCATAGCCTTAGAAAATGTACTGTAAGAAATTTATGTTAACTTCCAATCACTCTCATCCCTATGAAAAGGGATTTGCCATAGTTTCATACATCTGCTTGACAAGCTGTGATTAAAACCTAATTAGATAGAAGGTAGAAGCATGTTTCCCCAAAAGAATACAGATAAATCTAAATCTCAGGCATGGATTGCATTCTTGTTCTTTGAAGTGTAGAAAAAAATAAGTTCAACCCAGGCCATGTAACAACTTTGAAAGACACAGCAAAAAATGATTTAAAGGGATACTACAATGGTTCTTGGTCATTTTCCATTTCGATATCTTTGGAATGCACGCATTATTAATTTGAGCTTTAATATTAAAGGGGAGCTATGGGCAAAATAAAAGATGATATATATGATGTAGTCTGTTATTTGCATTAACACGTCCGTTTATTCTTTTTCTGAGTCTCCCATGTACCTGTAAGATTTTTATTACCTGTTAGTCCTGCCAGTAGATCAATAACTTTTCCACTTTTGTAATATTTAGAGTCTAAAAATTTTGAAGCGCCACGCTAGAATTTTAGAATCCAAAAAGAGGGATTTTAATCCAAACTTATATTAAACAAATGAGCCAACGCATTTCAGGGGCCAACACAGCTCCTCCTTCATCAGGGTGTGAATCTACTGGGGGCTCGGCCACATTCAGTAGCTGGTGGCATATCCAAAAAGTTGTCACTAAAATCACACTTTTTGACTCTAAAAGTGGAGTATTTCGAATGTTTAGACTACAGTACATTTACTTCCTGAGGTTTCTGTGACAGTTCCTCTATCCGTGAACGCAGCCCACATATTGCTCGGTTGCCCCATTGGCTCACCAGCAGCACAGTTGTGACAAATTCAGACGTGTGAGTTCTGTTGACCTAAGGTTCCAGCACCATTAACTCACCGCTTCAAGTACTTTTCCACTTTAACATGTGAAAAAAGGGTTTATTCTGCAGTAAAATTACTGCAGTGTTGTCACACACTGTGAACCAGGTAATCTAAAGCTGATCATACAATAGTTTATTTTTTAAAGTTAATTTCATTTTTTAATTGTTAATGGGGTCAAATCATTATTTGTTTTCTACCGCAGTGATTAGCAAATTTGGGATGTCGGTAACAGGTCCATGAACCTCTCGTATGGATGGAGGCAGCACTGAGGCTGGAGTGCCCATATCACAGACAAAACCCTCATCAGTGCCCTTGCCAGCTAGGATGCTGTTGGCTTTTCAGCCTGCAGCAGCATTGCACGGCCTCCCGATTGATGTCACCTCTGGTCCAGCGCCATCTGGTTTTTGCGCCGATCAGCCGATTCCTGCTGTTTCCATCCATACAGCTCCACTGTTTTGGTGCCGCTTTCCATCCAGGACTGCCCGGGAGAAGTTCAAGACTGGCCATAGAAATACATACATGCTAGTTTTTTCATTCAATATGTAAGTTGCCCTTTGTCTCCATTTTTAATAAACTATTATGTAATTAATGCTGCACTTAGTCCGGTGCCCTTCTGTGCTTTTTCTTGTATGTCTACAGAGTTGTCTGCTTCACTCTAAAGGGTGCCACCGCTGATGCTGCTTTTGGTTACCTCCATTATATCCCCATTATCATATGGAAAATTGTCTTTTGTCATGGACTTGTGGTTTATGGAATTTTTTACATTTATGGCCTTGAGATTTATTAATGGTTTATATCCAATCCCTCTAGCGCCACTGTTCTCTCTTTCTTACATTGCATGAGATGACTCATCCATGGCCCCATTCAGCTGCCGGACAGGAAATTTACAAGAAAAATTCTGGTCATTGCAATATTTGGAGAACAATGTCACCAGCATCCCGCCCCTTTATTTATTTTCAGCTGTTGGCTGGGAAATATCCAAGTGGGCATGTGAATGGAGCCGAGGATGAGTCATTGGTTGCTAGGAAGCCTGTAGCTCCCAGCATCCTAGCAACCACTAGCCCTGTGCAGGAAGCTGTCACATGTTATTGACAACTTCCCAGTACATACTGTATGCCCAACTCTGAGTACTGGCATCTCCCTGTAAGCCAACTCAAGGCTTATCTGCAAACTGGTGATAATTCTTTGAGAATCTGTCGCAGCCATAGCAACAATTTTAAGGATGTATTAATGATTACAGAGCTCCGTTCATTTTTTCTTTCTGCCTGGACATCAGCTTTAAATCTGCCTGATTATTACCTGTTAGGTAATACAGATGCTTCTTCTGAAATACACTTTTATAAATCAGACACCTTACAGTTATCCAAAGCTATGTGTTCTTTTTTGATTAAAGGATAAGTTCACCTTTAAAAAAAATAAGATAAATGCACATTTTTTGCAGGTAAAAACTGTGCATTTATTATATTCTTATTGGGACCCTGTAAAGCATTGCACCAATGTTCATCAGAGGGCAGTCGCAGCAGCAACATGTTACATGTTACACCCTGAGTACGGGTGTAACATGTAACATTCTATAAAAAGGTGAACTTATACTTTAAAGTGTATGCATTAACAAAAACCAAAAGTCAAAAATGTGCCCTTGGATTTGTATATATAAGTGCTGTGCATAGGATAACATACAGTATCTCACAAAAGTGAGTACACCCCTCACATTTTTAAAAATATTTTATTATATCTTTTCATGTGACAACACTGAAGAAATTACACTTTGCTACAATGTAAAGTAGTGAGTGTACAGCTTGTATAACAGTGTAAATTTGCTGTCCCCTCAAAATAACTCAACACATAACAACATAACAAAACACAGCCATTATTGTCTAAACAGCTGTCAACAAAAGTGAGTACACCCCTAAGGGAAAATGGCCAAATTGGGCCCAAAGTTTTAATATTTTGTGTAGCCACCATTATTTTCCAACACTGCCTTAACCCTCTTGGGCATGGAGTTCACCAGAGCTTCACAGGTTGCCACTGGAGTCCTCTTTTACTCCTCCATGATGACATCACAGAGCTGGTGGATTTTAGAGACATTGCGCTCCTCCAGATGCTGGAGACATGCTTGGCCAGTCCATCACCTTTACCCTCAGCTTTTCTAGCAAGCCAGTGGTCATCTTGGAGGTGTGTTTGGGGGTCATTATCATGTTGGAATACTGCCCTGCGGCCCAGTCTCTGAAGGGAGGGGATCATGCTTTGCTTCAGTATGTCACAGTACATCTTGGTATTCATGGTCCCCTCAATGAACTGTAGCTCCCCAGTGCCGGCAGCACTCATGCAGTCCCAGACTATGACACTCCCACCAACATGCTTGACTGTAGGCAAGACACACTTGTCTTTGTACTCCTCACCTGGTTGCCGCCACACACGCTTGACACCATCTGAACCAAATAAGTTTATCTTGGTGTCTTTAGACCAAAGGACATAGTTCCAGTAATCTATGTCCTTAGTCTGCTTGTCTTCAGAAAACTGTTTGCAGGCTTTCTTGTGCATCATCTTCAGAAGAGGCTTCCTTCCGGGATGACAGCCATGCAGACCAATTTGATGCAGTGTGCGTTGTATGGTCTGAGCACTGACAGGCTGACCCCCCAACCCTTCAACCTCTGCAGCAATGCTGGCAGCACTCATGCATCAATTTCCCAAAGACAACCTCTGGATATGACGCTGAGCACATGCTCTCAACTTCTTTGGTCAACTATGGCAAGGCCTGTTTTGAGTGGAACCTGTCCTGTTAAACCGCTGTATGTTCTTGGCCACCATGCTACAGCTCAGTTTCAGAGTTTTGGCAATCTTCTTATAGCCTAGGCCATCTTTATGTAGAGCAACAATAATTTTTTTCAGATTCTCAGAGTTCTTTGCCATGAGGTGCCATGTTGAACTTCTAGTGACCAGTATGAGAGATTTGTTGCGGTTTAGACATTAATGGCTGTGTGTTGAGTTATTTAGAGGGGACAGCAAATTTACACTGTTATACAAGCTGTACACTCCCTACTTTACATTGTAGCAAAGTGTAATTTCTTCAGTGTTGTCACATGAAAAGATATGAACAAAGAAGTGTATATTAAATGGCATATATATATATACACTACTCAGCACTGGGTGCGTCTCCACAATGTCACAAACCGACTAATTCCATCAGAATATGAATAAATATATAAATATAAATATGATATTTATATAAATAAATTAAGCTAAGCAGCTGTTTAAAAATAGACAAATATGGAAGGATGATAGTAAAAAATAAAACAGATGAATCTGTAAAATAAAATACTAAAACAGCGCTAAATAAACGTATAAGATAATAAAATCTTTCCGTGATGGGTCCTGAGACTGTGAAAATAGAGAATAAATATAATATATCGCAATATAATCAATAGGTAGTCCTTAGGTGTATTTAAGTAAACCCGTAAACAGTTCAAAATCAGTGACTTTTCTTGTTGTTGTACTTCAGGTGTCTATCCAAGCACCGTTTAATCCCTTAGAATTTTCCACCACGTGAGGCACGATCCCCTCAGGGGGTTAAACTCACCAGAACAATAAAATAAACCAGCCTTAAGGTATAGGTCATCACCAGGGTACACACTGCACAAGTATCGTCATAGGTCCAATGATAAAAACCGGCCAGGTCACTTCCTCAGCATAAAATACCACCAGGATCTCAGTATAACATCAGGGGTTCAGGGGTGCCCCCCATAGTGTAATCCCATTTTTTATTGAAAAATTTTAAAAGCAGAAATCCCTATACATCCCCCTTAAGTAATATACGTACATCAATTATTCTTTGGAACAGCATGTAAGAAGATATTAGACTTGCGTTGTTGAAGTCAGGAAGTGACGAAACGCGTAAGGGCGTGGCCTACACGACGCTCGACCGGAAGTGACGATTGCGTTCCACCGCCGCTAACCACTGCCCGGAAGTGACGCAAGTGTCAGCAAAGACACACAACTGAAGGAAGTGCAGAGGCTGATGTGGATGAGTTGATGAGTGCTGTCATTCTAAAAACGCAAGTCTAATATCTTCTTACATGCTGTTCCAAAGAATAATTGATGTATGTATATTACTTAAGGGGGATGTATAGGGATTTCTGCTTTTAAAATTTTTCAATAAAAAATGGGATTACACTATGTATGCCACTCTCTCCATTTTTTATGGTGATTATACTGAGAGCTGATGAACCCCTGAACCCCTGATGTTATACTGAGATCCTGGTGGTATTTTATGCTGAGGAAGTGACCTGGCCGGTTTTTATCATTGGACCTATGACGATACTTGTGCAGTGTGTACCCTGGTGATGACCTATACCTTAAGGCTGGTTTATTTTATCGTTCTGGTGAGTTTAACCCCCTGAGGGGAGCGTGCCTCACGTGGTGGAAAATTCTAAGGGATTAAACGGTGCTTGGATAGACACCTGAAGTACAACAACAAGGAAAGTCACTGATTTTGAACTGTTCACGGGTTTACTTAAATACACCTAAGGACTACCTATTGATTATATCTCGATATATTATTTATTCTCTATTTTCACGGTCTCAGGACCCATCACGGAAATATTTTATTATCTTATACGTTTATTTAGCGCTGTTTTAGTATTTTATTTTACAGATTCATCTGTTTTATTTTTTACTATCATCCTTCCACATGAAAAGATATGATAAAATATTTACAAAAATGTGAGGGTGTACTCACTTTTATGAGATACTGTATATTGTGCAGAGTATTGCAATTAAGTGCTGGAAGCTTCTTGGATGCAGTAATATGGCTTTACTTTCATGGAGGATGTTAGATTATGTCTTACAGCATTAGAAATATGAAACAGGAAGCAAGAATATACAAGTACATGCACTGAGATAGACAATACAGCCTGTTATATCATAGAAAACATGAACCATGAACTATAATACTACAACGCTACCTGCTGGATAGATAGGTATAATGCACACAGTACATAGTTCACAGTATATATAAGAAGATTGCTGTTGTTCTTCCGACACCCCTTCTTAACAGCACGTGCTTTGTCAAATTATATTCAGCTTCTTCTGGAGATAACTATGAGATTCCTACAACAAAGGCTTGGTGAGTGCCTCCGCAGTCGTCTCCTCTGACGGGCTGTATTGAATGTCAATAACACCTTGCTCTTGATTGTCCCTGAGTAGGTGATACTTGACCTCGATGTGTTTGGTCCTGGGATTGACCCTTTCTGATTGTGTAAGCTTTATACAACCCTGGTTGTCTTCAAAAATTAGAATTATAGTTCACAAGTGCGTCAATACCCTGCGTTTAAGTCATGTTTAGGCAATGTTTGTAAAAGCTCTTAACCACTCATCAACGCCCACTTTCCAATGAACTGAAAAACATTTTTTTTGATGGCACATGTCCTCTAAGGCAGTGCCCATATCCCCATGCCTTTGTTTGACCATCCCTTGCCTATTAACCTTGAAAATTGCCAGAATAAATTGTAAGATTCATCTTTTATCGACTTTAGTGGGGTTCAGATTAACACTCAGAACTATTCAGCGAACCTCCTATGAAGCAAATTCCAGTATTTTTGTCTAATCCCCCACCTACAGAAAGTACCATGAAAACATATCTCATGCTAGGTCTGATTTAATTTGAAGATATGAATCTTCAAGTGTGAAAAGATATCAGATGAGCATCAACGCTATGCACCACTGCATGCCTTCACCTTTTCAGTGGCTAGGTCTTGCTGGATGGATAGTGACTAGATCTGAGTTAATTATTTTTATGTCCTTCTGTTCAGATGATGGATTCAAGGAACTCCTTATGTTACAGTCTTCTGATCAAAGATAAGGATGAGCGATTTAAGAATAGTTTCGCACATCTTACTCAAAGTCCACAAACTTGGCAACTACCCCAATGCAGTCTATTGGGGACAAATCCTGTTATTCAGTTCTGCTCATTTGAATGACTAATAAGCAAGCTCTTGTCAAATAAAAGGCATGGGAAGCTAGAACATCTACCAATGCCAAAAGTATAAACAATAACTAAAAACCTGATATATATATATATATATACACACACACTATATTACCCAAAGTATTGGGATGCCTGTCTTTAAACGCACATGAACTTTAATAACATCCCACTTTTAGTCCGTAGGGTTCAATGTTGAGTTAGCTCACCCTTTGCAGCTATAACAGCTTCTGCTCTTCTGGGAAGGCTGTCCACAAGGTTTAGGAGTGTGTCTATGGGAATGTTTGACCATTCTTCCAGAAGCGCATTTGTGAGGTCAGGCAATGATGTTGGATGAGAAGGCCTGGCTCGCAGTCTCCACTCTAATTCATCCCAAAGGTGTTCTATTGGGTTGATGTCAGGACTCTGTGCAAGCCAGCCAAGTTCCTCCACCCCAAACTCGCTCATCCATGTCTTTATGGACTTTGCCTGACCTCACAAATGTGTTTCTGGAAGAATAGTCAAACATTCCTATAGACAAACTCCTAAACCTCGTGGACAGCCTTCCCAGAAGAGTTGAAGCTGTTATAGCTGCAAAGGGTGGGCCAACTCAATATTGAACCCTACGGACTAAGACTGGGATGCCTTTAAAGTTCATGTGTGTGTAAAGGCAGGCATCCCAATATTTTTGGTAATCTGGTGTAATATATATATATACATACTGGATTCAGCGACCCCCGAATAGGCCTCTCTTACTTGGCCTAGCAGCCGGTGGGATGCTAGGTAAAGTCTCTGCCACAGACTTATTACACTTGAGAGTTACTGAGGGGTTCGGATGAATTTAAAGAACTGCCAGCTACCAGTTTCTCTCAGCCGGTCCGGCGATACCGTATTGGTGTTGATCCAGGTTGCTTCCTCTAACTGAGTTTCCAGGCTTCTCCAGAGATACCAGCCTTGCGCTCGTTCCTCCCTTGGACAAAGTCCTCCCCTGGATCCTCCAGTTTCTGGGCCTCCCTTACAGGCGAGACCGCATCGGACCATCCTTGGATCAATAGGCCCCCAAAACTACTCCGGGCCCATCCCCTCAGTTGCGTTGCCTCAGGCCAGGAGGGACTGAGGCTGGGCAGCGGGCCCTAAGCACCGCTTAGGGAGAAGCCCAACAGGCCAAACCCAAAGGACCAACAAAAAACGCCCATAAAAATGGCGTTGGTACCTTAAATACCACCTCCTAGAAATCACAGCAGGAGAAAGACTCCCACTGGGCTGGTTCCGAGCAGTAAGTGGCATTCAATACATCCAGCTGAACTGGCGCTTCTACACTTACCGGCGGTGACAGCGACACCTACGGTCAAGGAGAAACCAGTGCAACCCAGCTGAACTGGTACAGAAACCAGAACTTTAGAATAATTAGCCTGAAGCCCAACTGTGGCTTCAGGCAACTTCATTTTGAAAAAACAATAGCGCCTGCTCGTCAGGAGCCAGCGCTATATATATATATATATATATATATATATATATATATATATATATATATATAATACAGTGTATAGCTTTAGATGAAGCAGAGTTCCAGCTTCACCTCACCTTCTATCTGTCTCTGCTGCTGGTGGAAAACTGTGCTGCTCCTTAAAGCTTAAGTTTAGGTATGGGTGTTTCAGCCTGGACCAATGTAACAATGTATATACCTTACCTGGCTGATCCCCTTTAAAGCCAGACATTACTGTAGTAATTACTGTATCAGTTACTAAAGTGATCGCTGCCACCTTGCAAGTCCTGTGCCGAGCGGATGACTGGCTGCTTAGTGAACATAGAAGGTTGCTCGTTCAACACCAGCACCATTCTGAGAATGCTTTGCATTTTCTCAGAGAATGAGGTTACATGGGGAGCATGATGTCACCACCTCTCCACCTCATCCGCCCTGTCTTTCCACATTGTGTAATCAGCAGAGCTCAGACTGGAAGTCAGTCAAGTGTGCTGCAGTGCAAGCAGCATGCTAATAGGAGGAGAGATCAGAGGGGCAGAGAGATGAGCTAATCAGTCTGCTGCTTCTCATTTCACTGTTCAGTTACACAGTGGGGGGGGGGGGGGACAAGACCTGTATGTGTTATTGGCCTGCAGAAGATCTCCTCCTTTGCCAGACATGCTGTTTTACAGGTATGTACTGTACTGTACTCGGTTCTCCTAAATGCCCCTTCCAGCAGTCTTTATACTGTACTGTTTTATGTCTTATGTCTTTACTGTATACAGTACTGTACTATTTTATGTCTTTACTGTATACAGTATTGTACTGTTTTATGTCTTATGTCTTTACTGTATACGGTACTGTACCGTTTTATGTCTTTATGTACAGTATTGTAATGTAATGTGTGCTTGTACTGTACAGGTATTGCCCACGCCATGTCAGTATGCTTGCACCTGCAGAAAGTGCTCAGAAAAAAAGAAAAGCTATCGATCTTGATATGAAAAATAAGATCATTAAAGAATATGAGGCTGGCAAAAAAGTTAAAGAAATAGCAAGTGAATTGGAACTTGCACATTCTACCATTTCAACAACCCTAAAAGGATAAGGATAGAGTGAAAGAGGCAGTAAAAGCATTGACAGGATATCAAGCCATAATAACTAGGCAGCGGAAAGGCCTCATTCATGAATTGAAGAAATTGCTGGCAGTATGGATTGATGACCAAATAGAAAAAAGAATGCCAATGAGTCTTTTATTGATTTAACAAAGCACGCAGTATTTTTGAGAATTTGAAAGTGCATAATGTAGAAGAATCGACTGAAACTTTACAGCAAGCTGCTTTCAAATGTTTTTTGGAAGATTAAATCTCCATAATCAGAGTATCAGTGGAAAGGCTGCAAGTGCAGATGTGGAAGCAGCTGAAAAATTTGTGGCTGAATTTGATAAAATCATCGAAAAATGTGGCTACTGTCCAGAGCAGATATTTAACATGGATGAAACTGGACTTTTTGGGAAAAAAAAAATGCCCAAAGGGTCCTACATAAACAAAGAAGATAAAATAATGCAGGTTTCAAGGCTTTTAAAGACAGGGTCATGTTGTTGTTGGGAGGAAATGTTGCTGGGTTCAAGTTAAAGCCTCTCCTCATCTATTGTTCACAGAACCCACGTGCATTGAAGCAGGTTAATAAGCACACACTGCCTGTTGATTATCGTGCAGATAACAAAGCATGGATGACACAAGCTTTATTTGATGACTGGTTCACCAACTGTTTCATACCCTCGGTCAAGTGCTATTGTCAGCAAAAGGGTGTTCCCTTTAAAACGATCCTCCTGCTTGATAATGCCCCAGGCCACCCCCAGCATCTTGATGACCTATATCCAGACATAAAGGTAGTGTATCTGCCTAAAGGCACAATTGCTATCCTACAACCCATGGATCAGGGTGCAATAGCAACATTCAAGGTCTACTATTTTCACAACACCTTTTCCAAAGTTGTAGCAGCAACTAAAAATGATGAAGTTACCCTTTGTGATTTTTGGAAAGCTTACAACATTTTACACTGCAAAAAAAACATCATCAGCTTGGCAGCGAGTAACAGAAAGGTTTATGCAGGGTATATGGAAAAAAATGCTTAAGGCATTTTGTGAACAATAGCAAAGAGTTTGATGAAACAGATGTTGAAGTTATAAATCAAAAAAGCGTGCAACTTGCTAACAAGCTTGACTTAGATGTTGAAGTGACCGATATTAAAGAATTAGTGGAATTTGTTGAGGGAGAGCTAAGTAATAAAGATTTAATAGAGTTGGGAGCACAGCAGCACTTAGAACAGGAAGAGGAAGAAAAGGAGGAAACAATGGAAGAAGTACAAAAGAAGTTCACAGTCAGGGGGTTAGCTGGCTTGTTCTCAAAAGTGAATGCAGCTTTATTACAATTAGAGAGTATGGACCCAAATGTTGAAAGGTTCTCTAAAGTGGAACAGCAGATGAAGGAACTTATGTAATGTTATCGTGAAATTTATGATGAAAAAATTAAAATTATAACGCAGAGCACCATAACAGAATTCTTCTTGCAAGCTACCCCTACTAGTTCTATCATTTGCTTGTTGATTTCTCCCTCAGCTACAACTCCTGATGACCCTGCTGGTAACTCCAATGATGACACTGTCGACTCTGCTGGTAGCTCCAATGATGACACTAATGGCCCTGCTGGTAACTCCAATGATGATGCTGATGGCCCTGCTGGTAACTCCAATGATGACACTAATGGCCCTGCTGGTAACACCAATGATGACGCTAATGGCCCTGCTGGTAACTCCAGTGATGACACTGATGACCCTGCTGGTACCTCCAATGATGACACTAATGGCCCTGCTGGTAACTCCAATGATGACACTGATGGCCCTGCTGGTAACTCCAATGATGACACTGGTGGTCCTGCTTGTAACTCCAATGATGACACTGATGCCCCTGCTGGTAACTCCAATGATGACACTGATGGCCCTGCTGGTAACTCCAATGATGACGCTGATGGCCCTGCTGGTAACTCCAATGATGACGCTGATGGCCCTGCTGGTAACTCCAATAATGACACTAATGGCCCTGCTGGTAACTCCAATGATGACACTGATGGTCCTGCTGGTAACTCCAATGATGACACTGATGGCCCTGCTGGTAACTCCAATGATGACACTGATGATCCTGCTGGTAACTCCAATGATGACACTGATGACCCTGCTGGTAACTCCAATGATGACACTGATGACCCTGCTGGTAACTCCAATGATGACACTGATGACCCTGCTGGTAACTCCAATGATGACACTGATGGCCCTGCTGGTAACTCCAATAATGATACTGATGGCCCTGCTGGTAACTCCAATGATGACGCTGATGGCCCTGCTGGTAACTCCAATGATGTCACTGATGACCCTGATGGAAAATTCAATTTCAATGATGACACTGATGACCCTGAAGCACTATCGCCCTTTGAAGGATTTGATGACTAAAATGTTACTCTAAATGTCTACTTATACATTTACTTTTTGGGCACTGTACATCATTATATCCTGTACAGTACATTATTTTTGTTTTATATTTTTGTGTTCTGTACTTCTCAAATTAAAACAACATTATCGCATTGGAGTTTTGTGTTTAGACCTTTTTTTCAGAATACAGTACAGTAACGTAGTTAGGAATGCTTAAAATATTGATTACTTGTGGCTCCTCATTTAACCACCAATTTGTTTAACGACCTGGTCGCTGGAACGGAACATGGTCGTTAATTAAGGAGTACCTGTAATACATTTTTCTTCTTAGATTTAGATACATTGTAGGAAGCGACCAGGGTTATTGCACCAAAAAGAGGAATTTATGGATCAAGCTGTTCTAAAAAATTTAAATAGTCTCATTGCTCCTGTCCTGTTTAGTGTTTTATGTTCATATTGATAAAGGTCCACCTCAGTATAACACTTTCACTGCACACACACATGTTAAAAAGGTACATTTTAAGGCATAAAGATTTGTGAAAACCCCCAAACAGTATATATTTTCTGAGAGCAGAGACCTGGAGAATATAATGTTGGTAATTCCAATTTCTACAATATTAGTACAATGGATTATCAAATAACTATTTGTAGTTAATAATACACTAAAGTTAATTTTAGTGCACACAAATTCACTAAGTTCCCCAGTTTTTGGTAAAGTAGTAAAGATCAGGTTTTGTTGAGTAAATGGATACTCAAGATGTTAAGCCTAAAATTGTACACGTCTGTGGAATGACAACAAACTGTATATATATATATATATATATATATATATATACAGTAGGTATAGAAAAGTAGAAAAGAATCACCCCCTTCAAAATAATCAGATTTTGTTGCTTTGTAGCCTGAAATTAAGATAGACACAGGTTTTGTTTTATCCAACCGTATTGACTAGTGCAACTTATAACATCCAAGTGAACGATATAACACCAACATGTCAGAAAAAAAAACAAAAAAAAAACAGAATCACTGAGTTGGAAAAAGGATCACCCCTCTTATGTCAGTATTTTGTTGAACCACCTTTTGCTTGAATTCCAGCCTTTAGTCTGATGAGATATGTCTCAACTAACTTTGCACATCTAGACTTTGTAATATTTGCCCACTCTTCTTTGCAGAACTGCTCAAGTTCATTTAAATTTGATGGTGACCGTTTGTTTACTGTCAGGGCCGATCCGTCACGGGGTGCACAGAGGTGGGGGCGCTGGAGCGCCAGAGTGCTCCGCTCCCTCCTCTCCTTGTCCGTAGGCGGCTCTCTCCGCCTGTCACCGCCGTGGCCGCGCAGTGACGCCACGGGGGGGGTGGGCGGTCCGTGGCCGAGCCCGACTTGTTTAGAACAGAGCGTGTGAGGCTTGTGCTGGTGGGCAGCAGGCGGGAGTTAAACACAGGACTCCTCCTGTGTTTAACTTCCGCCTTCTGCCCACCAGCACAAGCCTCACACACGCTCTGTTCTCCACCCGAGTGGCGTGGCTGCACACTGTCCTCTCCAGCT
The DNA here is from genome assembly GCA_028564925.1 of Lithobates sylvaticus. NCBI lineage: Eukaryota > Metazoa > Chordata > Amphibia > Anura > Ranidae > Lithobates > Lithobates sylvaticus. The sequence continues at coordinate 567,225,437 of CM053027.1, read as the reverse complement.
GCCGCCCGGGTGGTTTTAATTAGCCTAGTGGGGGGAGGGGTGGTTTGTCTAGGGGGGGGGTCTATACCAATGTGGGGGGGGGGGGTTTGTCCTGGGGGGGTCTATACTAATGTGGGGGGGTGGTTTGTCCTGGGGGTCTATACTAATGTGGGGGGGTGGTTTGTCCTGGGGGGTCTATACTAATGTAGGGGGGTGGTTTGTTGTGGGGGGTCTATACTAATGACCATTTTTCCATCGCATAAGGGACCATGTTACCCTTGTACGAGGAAAGAAAATGGAGACTCCAATCAGTCGCCACATGGGACTCTTTCATGCCCATGATGACAAAAAAATGCACTTCTTCGCACTTGAGCATGTACCCCCGGGGGAAAGGGGTGGCAACTATGACCGCACCCTACTTCAACGTGAGGCTCGCTGGATATTTGACCTGAAAGCCACCACCTTACCCGGTTTAAATGATGCCCTCAGTTACAAATCCTTTCTCTGATAAATGCAGCTCTAGATTATGACAGCAATACAAATATCTCTCTTTTCACTCTTTTCTCGGTCTTAATTATTTCCCTGTCCAATTATTTTGTTAATGAACTAGAAACTAATGTCATTTAATATGATATATATATATGTTTGATATTGTTAACATAACTCTGTTACTGTTTCAAAGCCGATCGGGACACGACTGGAGGGGCTGACTTACCACTGGTATGACCCTGTTTAAATATGTATTGTCACATATTTAACAAACCTTAACATGCTTTACTTTTTCAATTCAACTGAGATGTTCCCTATAGGTTGCCTAGTCGGCGTTTGCAGTCACTTGTATGGGCGCCCCGGGGTTCCTGGCGGATCGCAGCGAATCAGACCCCCTTCGTTGCTACCCCCCAGCTACCCCCCCTTTCTGGCCAGGTAAGGTGCCCTCTGTTCTCGGTCCATTGACTGGGACCTTTTCTCTCCCGTCAGGCTGGCAGGTCACTCTGGCGGTATATGCCCGCTGCTGTGCCCTTCCACCCCTATTTGGGGATCCCCTGTCCCATTCTCTGATGTAGCGAGATGAGGGCAAATGGGATTTCCCAAAATGGCCGCCGCCGCGCTGCACACAAGCGGCGTGACGTCAGACGCTTGGCGCCGACGGCGCGGTTCGCCGCCGACGCATGCGCACCACGCACTTCAGAACAATTGGCGCCAAGCTTTGCCGTCAAAGCGCCCACGACCCGGCGGTGACGTCAGACGCCGCCGGATCGGAGAGCACACTAAATTAGGCAGGCCCCTCTGCCACTCTATCCCTGTCAGGAGTCTAAGCACATCGGGAGGCGAGGCATCCAACCTGCCTCCCCTTTGTGCTCAACCCGCTACCATCCATCTACCACACCAATGGGGTAAGATCTCTTATTAGAATTTTTTCATCTTTCGATGCCCTTTTAGTTATACAGCCCTTTTGGACTGACATGAACACTGCTACCTTACTAGACATTAATATACTTATTTCAAACATTTCAGATAACACTGCAATGTTTCTAACACTTGGACTATGGTGCAGTAGAATACCTGCACCTCACTCAACCTGCAGTCTGATTTGCATACTACCTGACCTCCACAAGGTACAGCCTTTCATTATTATTGTATTTACAATACAATGGACCATGTGAACCCTACCTCTCATTAACTCCCTTAATGGTTCTATCCATCCCAATCTATCTAGTGTTGTCTCTCTGCAAGTGACTATTAGCCGGCGTTGGCAACCTGGGAATAAATCATCTCCTATCTCGATATTTGTTTTTTATAACAAGAATCGATTTTAAATACTTATCCATCAAGCTTCTTAAAACATATGTGGTAAGTCTGGTCCCTTTTCATGTTTTCGTGTCCTGATCTGTTTTCTATGCCCCAAGATTATGTAACATTGTATAAACCTTAAGGTCATAGCAATTGCTCATATCCCTAGATGTATATTTTTGAGCCAACGTATGTATACATGTCGCACAAACGTGCACAGCATGGTTATGTAACACTGCTTAAAAGGACTTTTGCTTATGAAACTTTGTTATTTCAGCATACTTTTGAGCCAAACCTATCAATCTCCTGAAGAAACTCTAATGAGTGAAACATGTCGAGTATGGCGAAGCTCCACACAGTTTTTCATCTGATGTAACACATATGTCTGTAATGTATGGATATAACATTTGTGTCCTTTTCTATATCTTTATCCTATTTGGAAAATAAAAATTTCTATATTTTTTATATATACATCTTCTTAATTCATTGTGTACCCTATCCAAACCAAGATACCGTTAACAAAAAATCCCGGAGGCTTGTGGCCTCATTCCTTCCCCTTAAACTTATTTTTTATAGATTTACTGGGATTTTGGTATCACCACCTGTTCAACTGCTTCATCTAGTTTTTCCATTTAAATATTTTCGGGCGTTACCCGCCCATCACTTCTATAGATGAAGTCAGAATTTATTGAACCAACTATTTGCCAGCCTTAGGCTGACTTCAATTACCGAGCTCTAGAATTACACAATCTTTGTCAACCTTAATGTTTTGGCAGGGAAGTTTTCTTTTCTTTTTCTCTATTTTGTATTATCTATTTAGTTGCATTTATTTCTGTTGCTGGTTACTTATGGCTAATTACTGCGGCCAAGCCTTTGATGGCCTCATGGATACTTTCCAAAAAACCCAAAACCCCTTGGGAGGGGGTCTTACTATGGATCGCTTCTTTTTGCGACTCCAGCGTATGTTGGAAAGAAAATCCAGAATATACTGGAACAAATGGTACTTCACTAAATATGTCGATGATGAAATGTCTCCGTGGGGTTTAAGAATTCAAATCTTCCCCACTATACAAAAATTGGAACCTGACTTTAAAGCACAATGGGAGGCCAATTTACAACAGTGCTCGGTTCAGATGATGAATCTCCTCTGTCTTCACTATACCACAGAACTAACTAGTGTTGACAGAGAGATAGAAAAACTCTATGACGAAAACCGGGCAATATCCCTGGATGCATTATTCACCGAGCGTGAGACTGCACTCAGGGAAGGACTTGAAAAGTATGTAACTGATCTTTTGAAAACAAAGGAAAAAAAATTTATGAGAGACAAATTATCTTATGATAATCATCAGGCATATAACTGGGCTCCCCCACAAAACAGAAGACGTTTTACCAAACCTTCCCTAAAACCGGAAAGAATCCCAGATTTAACTGATTCAGACACTTCCTCTCATTCATCTATCTCTTCCTCACAGGCACCTGGTCAGTCAACCTCAACTAAGATGTCACAACAACACATACGCAAGGAGGGTAATGTAAATGCACATACTGGAAAACCTAAGAGTTCTCCCATACGTAATCGCACTCAAATTAGCACTAGAGCCTCAGCTGCCAAAGCTGTGGGCAGTACCAAGATACTCACAATATCTGACACCCCTACCTTCACCCCCAATCACTCTCTACCCCTAATACCCCCATCTACAGGGGGACAGGCCGAGGCTGCCACCGAATCGGGTTTTCGGACAGCACCAATTTTTACCCAACCGGTATTAGACCAAAGGAAACACCTGGAATCGATCACGACACAGACCAAACAAATGAAAACCACCTTGAAATAATTAATCTTTCCACCTACACTCTCACTGCAACACAAATATCACTATTAAAACTGGGGCTCACTTTCTGTCCCACCAAATCTGTAGATGCTTTCGAATTAGTAAAAGACCTCAATCTTTTTTCACGGAAATTAATGTTCCGTATTATGTTTGACAGATCCGGTTCATCAACCGGTGCTGGCACTTTGACCAGTGCCCCCCCTTGTTCACCCCCTCAACATTTGTCCATAAATGACCTAAAAGCCATGGAGGAGCTTATGGAGCTGTGGGACGAGGGACACATTGACGAGGTGGACCTGGCTGAGGCTGAGGCTCTCCTCCCTGATGTTCCCCCTCGTCTCTCTGCCCCCCCTCCCCCTGTGGTTTCTATCCTTCCCCCTCGGGAATACAAATCTAAATCTACAACTTTTCCATCCTTCCAAGGCAATCCCAATGTTTGGGCATTCACCCAACAAGTCACTAATGAAATTCGGAAAACCAAGTGGTCTGACCCACCCAAGTCCAATCTTACCTTACAACAAAGGGAAGCTCTGCGCTCCCTACAATTGGAAACCAATATAGTTATTAAACCTTCGGACAAGGGGGGAAACTTGGTCATTATGGACAAACACCAGTATGAATCGATGGTTCTTCACTTACTACAGAATCGTGAATGGTATCGCAAAATACCAGAGAGTCACGTAAATTACACGATTAGTAAATTCAGACATTTACTGGGCTCTGCTTTCCACCAGAATCTAATCACTAAAAAAACTTATGATTTCCTTAATATTCTGTTTCCCAAAACTCCCACGTTATATGCCTTACCCAAAATCCATAAGAATGCCACTAATCCACCAGGCCGCCCCATAGTTTCCGGCAACGGATGTCTTACCGAGAACGCCAGCGCTCTGGTGGATGACTTTCTTCGCCCACATGTTGAGGGACTTGCTTCCTATCTACAGGATACACGAGATCTATTGAGGGCTCTCGATGGGATCTCGCTGCCATCCGAATCTTGGCTTGTTGCTCTCGATGTCGAGGCCCTTTACAACTCCATACCCCATGACCTGGGGGTCAGAGTTGTGAAGGGCTTCGTTTCCGAGAGCAATAGGTCATCACCCAAATACAACGATTTCATTGTCCAACTACTAGATTTCATACTCAACAATAATATCTTTCTGTTTGGGCGCTCCCACTACCTCCAGATACAGGGTGTGGCAATGGGGACCAAATGTGCCCCATCCTATGCTAATCTGTATCTGGGGGGGTGGGAGCGTCACCTATTTCAGAGAGATGACATACAGGTATTTTTGGATCAAATTCCAATCTGGAGAAGATACATCGACGATGTGTTTTTCATCTGGACAGGCACAGAATCCGATCTAATGCTTTTCTATGAGAGGCTCAAGATCAACACGTTTAATTTGAGCTTCACAATGGAAAAAAATCAATCACACTTAACTTTTCTTGATATAACCATCTATGTTGATGGTGCGGGCAATGTGGGCACAACCCTCTACCGCAAGCCATCTGCCGCCAATACATTGTTACACGCAACGAGCTCCCACCCCAGTCCCTTGGTAGCAAGTGTACCCTATGGGCAATATCTCCGTGTTAAAGCGGTTCTGCACTCTGAAAAAAAAAATTTTTTTTTAGGATGTAATATAAAGTGTGCTTACCTTTATTAGGGACTCACCTGTTCCATCTTCCATCTCGATCGCCGCCGGTTTTCGTCCGATGAAGTTCCTCGTCTTCTTCTTTAGTGCTGGGGGCCATCTTGCCTGTGGGCATGTGAAACACCCACAGGGACTTTAGATGGCCCAGCATGCACTGCCGTTACTCGCGCGTGCGCAGTAACGGCTCATCTGCCGAGATCTCACGAGATTTCGGCAGATGCGGCCGAAATCTCGGGAGATTTCGGAAGATGTGGCCGAAATCTCGCGAGATTTCGGAAGATGCCCGCACTGGCTCCTGGGATCAATGACACCAGATCCCAGGAGACAGTGCGGCGTGACGACGATCGACGCAAGACCCCGCCCGCCGCCGCAGAGGGAGAAGACCGGAAGTCTTCAATTACAAGGTAAGTAAAAAAAAAAAAAAAAAAAAAAACATTTCATTTAGTACTCTTTGCCTGATTTGGAAGGCAAAGAGATTTACTAAATGAAATGAGTGCAGAACCGCTTTAAGCGAAACTGCAGTCAAGACTCCCACTTTAAAGTGGAGGCCAAAAAACTGCAGCAACGCCTACAACATCGTGGTTATAGCTCAACATGTTTAAAAAAGTCTTACTTAAAAGCCAAGCAACACAATCGTCTTAACCTCATACACAGAACAAAAGCACCCACCACCGACCCAGGCTTAAGAATCATCACTCGTTTCTCTGGACATCATGCTCAGGTGCGGAGAATTTTCGACAAGTATTGGTATTTGCTCAAGGCTGACCCCTTAATATCCAAACATGTGGGGGATTACCCAGAAATCACCTACAGAAGATCTCAATCCCTCAGAGACACTCTTGTACGCAGTCACCATGTCCCAACACCAGAGGGTTGTTCCAACCCAAAGGCAAATGTTGGAAGTAAGCCTTGTCACAAATGCAATTTTTGTCGCTATATATATGCATCTAAACAAATCACGTTACCAAACAAAAGAATCTATAAACCCAAATTTTTGGCCAATTGCCAATCAGTCGGTATAGTCTACATTATGTTATGTGAATGCACAGCTTTCTATATTGGCAAAACCAAACGACCATTTTTCCATCGCATAAGGGACCATGTTACCCTTGTACGAGGAAAGAAAATGGAGACTCCAATCAGTCGCCACATGGGACTCTTTCATGCCCATGATGACAAAAAAATGCACTTCTTCGCACTTGAGCATGTACCCCCGGGGGAAAGGGGTGGCAACTATGACCGCACCCTACTTCAACGTGAGGCTCGCTGGATATTTGACCTGAAAGCCACCACCTTACCCGGTTTAAATGATGCCCTCAGTTACAAATCCTTTCTCTGATAAATGCAGCTCTAGATTATGACAGCAATACAAATATCTCTTGTCCTGGAAATTTATAGATAGGCAACTCCTATCCTCATATTGATTAGTGGTTCCAAATTAATAATAACTACTGCAGTAGGGAACAGACACAAAAGATACGCTCAGCATCTTTCCAAATAACCGTTCTCCTTTATTATGACGCAATTCAGGGGTTTTATACACATGATTACGTAGGTATCACATTAATATTACAATTGTTCATTTATGGTAACAAGGGGCGTATCATAGGCAGGCTTATTCTAATCAGGACTCAAAAGAATGTAAACATGTACTGAAAACATTATTAGTGCCGTGTGCACAGTGAGGGCAGTGTGCAATACATACAAAATAGAATACAATTATATACAGAACTTACAAATTTCCATTACATCTCCCCTCTTTTGATCAATATTTTGATCACTAACCATACCTGCTATCACCTTTAACCTGGAACCTCCACACACTTAGGTGGAGGTAGTCCTGGCCAAAGAGGCAAAAACTCCATTGTGGAGAAAATAATAGCTGAGCAGCTTTTTTCATTACAAAATGACTTTTCATTGTGAAAAACAAATGATTGATAAGACATATTTACAGAGTACTGGCTGTACACTCCTGTGGCCAGAATGGCCTTCTAGCTTAATGTTGGTATGCTGACTTATCAGCAATATGTAAACACAGACAATTCTACAAAAAATGGAAGAGGTACAAAAGACAAATATGACTTCAACATGGCTAAACTACTTTTCAAATATATATCCCTTACAATTAAGGTAATTGAATCAATAAAGTACCCTAGACTGTTATTGCAAGAGGGAAACAAATCAAACTCAGAGATTTCTTTAATTTAGTCATTTTTGCAGTGTCTGGTGTGGATCCAGGTGACTTTTCCTTCAAGTTTTGCAAAACTGTACATGAAATAGATGCTGTATTGAGTCTCCAAACATTTCCTTATATATATAAATGTCTCTTAACAATCCACAAGTCACCTGGCTTTAGTTTTAGATCCTTCCAAAGTTTTAGGATCTGGAATTGGGGAGAAAACACATAAATGAGTTTGTCAAAAACCTTAAAAGATCAGCAACATTCTCTGTGAGATCCGAATGGAGGACTTCAGCTGCTGAGACAAAATATAAGCAAGTGAATAACACACTCCCAAACCAAATCCCATAGGGAGAGAGTCCATCATCCCCTTAGGGGCTTGATAAATTATAAGAAAACACTTAGGCAAAAGTTTCTTACTCTACTTTGTCCGCTACATTGTAGACAGTAGGGAGTGTAAAAATAAAACCTCAAAACTTCTAGTAAGGACTCTCCTATAAAAATGATTTCCTCTGTTACTCTCTGTACTTACAAACTACTTCTGATAACACTTTTTACTTCGGCCTTTGCAGTAGCATTGGCCACTGGACATCCAAAAAACATGTCCATACAGACAAAATGCATACTCATAAGATCCTGACTTGGGAAACTGGATATATCTTTTTGTAATCTCTGGAAGGGATGTTCAGCTTTTGGTAACACCTTTGGTAACAGGTAAAACAAGAAGTGGTATGTTATAAAAACAACTGTGGTGAACCCTGGCTCTATCCCACGCTCATTTACTAAGGCAGCCATAACTGCTTGTGACTGATGACACGGTCCATGTGTCAAGCTGGAGGGAAAAGAGTGGCTGGCAGACATAAATGATCACCTTTTCCAATGTCCTGTTTCATAAGAAGTTGCCCCCTGTGGACCACTTGTTCTTCTCGTTCTGGGGTCCTTTAAAGTTGAATTATTAATCCCAGCTATACTGGGCCAGAACTAGGGTGGAATCTGTGAGTTGCACAGACCCAGCAAGTGTCCGGGGCTGTAAATGCAGCATCCTTAGTCTGTCTGCTTCCATGTGTGAGTTTTAATGTTAGTATGGCTACCTCAGCAAGAACCGGGAAGGCTAAAAACAGCCGATCAAATTAACTTAGCATGCTTGATTGGTTTACCTGCCGAAGTAAAAAACAAACTTCTGGCCCTTCAAATGGAACCAAAAGCTCTCTAATTCCTACTATCTATATAAATATACTCTCTTTTTTATAGCTCACAGGCTTTGCTAAAACATAGAGCTCTGCTTCTTGAGCTGGGGAAAAGGATCCAATGACTCTAAATACAGAGTATCCTTCTGGGTGATAAACTGCATACTCGGTATAAAACCGGGAAAAACTCTACAAAAAATATAAATATCTGGGTCTTCAGGGAGTGTGTTCTGCACTGGGCTCACAGCAGCTGATTCCTACGTCATAAATTTAACACATGTGGTCTCCCCCATCTACAGCCTCCTCCAATAGGGGCAATAAGGTGGCTGGATTAAAATGTACACATTTTTCATTGTTAGATTTGTACACAAACAAACAAAACAAACTCCTATTTTAAACCTTTCATTAGACAAGCATTTAGTTAGCTGTAGATTTGCTGCGCAAAATGTCGGACCATTAAAAATTAAATATTTGACCAAAATAATGTCTAACTTTGTCTAATAGCACCTTTGCATAAAGGTACAGCTCTGATATATCGGAGTGAACCCTTCATTACTTGGTCCAGCTTGCATAAATATATTACAATGGCTTGTTTTCTATCATGCTGTTTGTGTAAGAACTCCAGTTTCATGTTTCAAAAAGACAACTTTTTCCTGGCAATATTATAATAAATGATAACAATACCCTGCGGTCATGGAGAGATGTCCATAAATCCAAAATATTCTTCTGCTTATACCCACTGCACTTACAAGGAAAACGGGCACATCATTTCACAATCCACACATTCTGCTTTGGATTCAAAATTAAAAATAAAAACAAACAAAGCGCTCAACCACATCAAAAACTATAAAACAACTGGCTGCAGGTGGGATCTATCCTAACAGGGTGTGTGGACTTGATGTGATGGGTCTGTCATATTTACATTTTATTTATTATTACTCTCACATCATGGGCCGCACATCAATTTATTATCAGACTTTAAGATTTAATTTTTGTAGAAAAACTTCTTATGTATCCCATCCATCTTGGCTTTGTTAAACATTATGGCAGCTGTATTCCAATTAACAACCTCATCTTAATCTTTTTTTCTTTCCACTTAATAAATGTAAAATTACAAAATTGTTATCTTAATCTAAACTAATACCATTTTAATAAATTCCCCATTAACCTGGATTTCATTTCCAATCAAAGGTTGTCTAAACCAGTTTCAATATATCTATATTATTAATAAAATTTTTAAACTCCAATTAGAAATTAATACTCAAATGATAATTTCAATATCACACCCTAATATATATATACACAGATACACAGTTCCTTAAAGGGGGACATATTACTTAATTTTACTTAATTCCCTATTAAATGCACTGTTTCCACTATCAAAGGATATTCAATTTGTGTAATACACGGTTAAATGTAACCTTCATTTTACCATGTTTGGAAAACAGATTCAAAAATAATTGTGATCACATTGTTTATCATTAGATTCGTTAACCCGGCACATAAAGTTATAAATGTTTTGTCTAAAAACTGAAATTGGCATGGTGTCCTTCCAGCTTATCACCAACCTCTCATCCCAGCTACATTCTTTCAGGAGAGCACAAAGGAGGGGGTCACATCTGCGTACATGACACACACAAGTGATAGAACTAAAGGTTCCAGCATTCACACACATACACAAATATCTCTCTAAAATCGCTTACATTTTTCCCATTTGTACACAACACATGCATATCATTCTCTCACATTCTTTTACCTCTTTTAAATACTTCCTTGATAAATTTCTGCTTTCCTTATTTTGTTCTGATATCCTTTGTATCCAATGTATTGTAATACCATACTTCACATACTGTACCTTCTATGATCAGACGGGCAGCCATAGTGCTCATCCCATCTTTCCTCTCTGACAACATATAAAATATTCTGTTTTAACTCTCATGTCTCTATTTCTTGACTTTACTAGTTGTAGTGCCTGACCCCAAATTCATCCCACAACTTAACATGAAAATGTCCCTTTCTGTCTAGTGTTAATTGTCACCCTTCATCCATCCTGCTCACATAGCTGTTTCTCTAGCTGTGTACTCTGCATGATCCTTAGTCCCTGTGGACTTCGGTGGTAACCCAGTTACCCATTGTGGATCCCTGTGCAATTTAACCATTAATCTAGGGGCTCAGTATAGGCGGAACCGCACCTTCGGTTCATATATAGCGCTCCTCTTGCGCTGGGCATTTTGAGGGTCTCTTACCCTTCATTCCCTTACTTAATTTAATGCCCATAATGACTGGCCAGTCTTCTCTACGTGTGCCTATACCCTCTTGCCTCTAAACTACTTTTTCTAGCAGATGTACTTCATATACCCGTGAACAGCACTATTCTTCCCTTTCTTATCTATAATACTCTGATGGACAGTAGACAGTGACAACATAACATATAACCACTAATCAATACAGTTCGATTAAGGGGAGTAAGATAGGTACCCTTTGTCCCGAAAATGCCTTACCGATCAAGGAAGTCTGATAACTCAAATGTAAGCAAAAGGCTTACCTCAGCCGGCTGATTATCAGAAATTCCCGGATCGTCTCCAGCTCCTCGTTTCGGATACTCAGGGTCACCTTTTAACCCCTCCTGGGAAAAGCTCGCCACCTGTCCTGGAAATTTATAGATAGGCAACTCCTATCCTCATATTGATTAGTGGTTCCAAATTAATAATAACTACTGCAGTAGGGAACAGACACAAAAGATACGCTCAGCATCTTTCCAAATAACCGTTCTCCTTTATTATGACGCAATTCAGGGGTTTTATACACATGATTACGTAGGTATCACATTAATATTACAATTGTTCATTTATGGTAACAAGGGGCGTATCATAGGCAGGCTTATTCTAATCAGGACTCAAAAGAATGTAAACATGTACTGAAAACATTATTAGTGCCGTGTGCACAGTGAGGGCAGTGTGCAATACATACAAAATAGAATACAATTATATACAGAACTTACAAATTTCCATTACACTCTCTTTTCACTCTTTTCTCGGTCTTAATTATTTCCCTGTCCAATTATTTTGTTAATGAACTAGAAACTAATGTCATTTAATATGATATATATATATGTTTGATAGGGGCTGACTTACCACTGGTATGACCCTGTTTAAATATGTATTGTCACATATTTAACAAACCTTAACATGCTTTACTTTTTCAATTCAACTGAGATGTTCCCTATAGGTTGCCTAGTCGGCGTTTGCAGTCACTTGTATGGGCGCCCCGGGGTTCCTGGCGGATCGCAGCGAATCAGACCCCCTTCGTTGCTACCCCCCAGCTACCCCCCCTTTCTGGCCAGGTAAGGTGCCCTCTGTTCTCGGTCCATTGACTGGGACCTTTTCTCTCCCGTCAGGCTGGCAGGTCACTCTGGCGGTATATGCCCGCTGCTGTGCCCTTCCACCCCTATTTGGGGATCCCCTGTCCCATTCTCTGATGTAGCGAGATGAGGGCAAATGGGATTTCCCAAAATGGCCGCCGCCGCGCTGCACACAAGCGGCGTGACGTCAGACGCTTGGCGCCGACGGCGCGGTTCGCCGCCGACGCATGCGCACCACGCACTTCAGAACAATTGGCGCCAAGCTTTGCCGTCAAAGCGCCCACGACCCGGCGGTGACGTCAGACGCCGCCGGATCGGAGAGCACACTATATTAGGCAGCCCCCTCTGCCACTCTATCCCTGTCAGGAGTCTAAGCACATCGGGAGGCGAGGCATCCAACCTGCCTCCCCTTTGTGCTCAACCCGCTACCATCCATCTACCACACCAATGGGGTAAGATCTCTTATTAGAATTTTTTCATCTTTCGATGCCCTTTTAGTTATACAGCCCTTTTGGACTGACATGAACACTGCTACCTTACTAGACATTAATATACTTATTTCAAACATTTCAGATAACACTGCAATGTTTCTAACACTTGGACTATGGTGCAGTAGAATACCTGCACCTCACTCAACCTGCAGTCTGATTTGCATACTACCTGACCTCCACAAGGTACAGCCTTTCATTATTATTGTATTTACAATACAATGGACCATGTGAACCCTACCTCTCATTAACTCCCTTAATGGCTCTATCCATCCCAATCTATCTAGTGTTGTCTCTCTGCAAGTGACTATTAGCCGGCGTTGGCAACCTGGGAATAAATCATCTCCTATCTCGATATTTGTTTTTTATAACAAGAATCGATTTTAAATACTTATCCATCAAGCTTCTTAAAACATATGTGGTAAGTCTGGTCCCTTTTCATGTTTTCGTGTCCTGATCTGTTTTCTATGCCCCAAGATTATGTAACATTGTATAAACCTTAAGGTCATAGCAATTGCTCATATCCCTAGATGTATATTTTTGAGCCAACGTATGTATACATGTCGCACAAACGTGCACAGCATGGTTATGTAACACTGCTTAAAAGGACTTTTGCTTATGAAACTTTGTTATTTCAGCATACTTTTGAGCCAAACCTATCAATCTCCTGAAGAAACTCTAATGAGTGAAACATGTCGAGTATGGCGAAGCTCCACACAGTTTTTCATCTGATGTAACACATATGTCTGTAATGTATGGATATAACATTTGTGTCCTTTTCTATATCTTTATCCTATTTGGAAAATAAAAATTTCTATATTTTTTATATATACATCTTCTTAATTCATTGTGTACCCTATCCAAACCAAGATACCGTTAACAAAAAATCCCGGAGGCTTGTGGCCTCATTCCTTCCCCTTAAACTTATTTTTTATAGATTTACTGGGATTTTGGTATCACTACCTGTTCAACTGCTTCATCTAGTTTTTCCATTTTAATGTGGGGGGGTGGTTTGTCCTGGGGGGGTCTATACTAATGTGGGGGGTTCGTCCTGGGGGGTCTATACTAATGTATGGGGGCTGGTTTGTCCTGGGGGGTCTATACTAATGTGGGGGGGTTCATCCTGGGGGGTCCATACTAATGTGGGGGGGGGGGTGTTCATCCTGGGGGGTCTATACTAATGTGGGGGGGTTTGTCCTGGGGGGTCTATACTAATGTGGGGGGGGTTCGTCCTGGGGGGTCTATACTAATGTGGGGGGGGGGGTTCGTCCTGGGGGGTCTATACTAATGTGGGGGGTGGGGGTGTTCGTCCTGGGGGTCTATACTAATGTGGGGGGGGGTTTGTCCTGGGGGGGTCTATACTAATGTGGGGGGGTGGTTCGTCCTGGGGGTCTATACTAATTCCTGGGGGGGTCTATACTAATGTGTGGGGGGTGGATTGTCCTGGGGGGTCTATACTAATGTGGGGGGGCGGTTTGTCCTGGGGGGGTCTATACTAATGTGGGGGGGGGGGTTTGTCCTGGGGGGTTTATACTAATGTGGGGAGTGGTTCGTCCTGGGGGGTCTATACTAATGTGGGGGGGGGGGTGGTTTGTCCTGGGGGGTCTATACTAATGTGGGGGGTGGTTCGTACTGGGGGTCTATACTAATGTGGGGGGTTGGTTTGTCCTGGGGGGGTCTATACTAATGTGGAGGTTCGTCCTGGGGGGTCTATACTAATGTGGGGGGGTGGTTTGTCCTGAGGGGGTCTATACTAATGTGGGGGGTTGGTTAGTCCTGGGGGGTCTATACTAATGTGGGGGGTGGTTCATCCTGGGGGGTCTATACTAATGTGGGGGGTTGGTTTGTCCTGGGGGGGTCTATACTAATGTGGGGGGTTCGTCCTGGGGGGTCTATACTAATGTGGGTGGCGGGCTGGTTTGTCCTGGGGGTCTATACTTATGTAGGGGGGTTTGTCCTGGGGGGATATACTAATGTGGGGGGGTCTGTACTAATGTGGGGGGGTTTGTCCTGGGGGGGCTATACTAATGTGGGGGGGTTGTCCTGGGGGGTCTATACTAATGGAGGGGGTGGTTTGTCCTGGAGGGTCTGTACTAATGGAGGGGGTGGTTTGTTCTGGGGGGTCTGTACTAATGGAGGGGGGTGGTTTGTTCTGGGGGGTTTGTACTAATGGAGGGGGGGGTGGTTTGTCCTGAGGGGGGTCTATACTGATAAAGGGGGGTGTTTTGTCCTGGGGGTCTATACTGATGGGGGGGTCTGTACTGAGGGAGGTATTTATACTTAGTGAAAGGTCTGCACTGACGGAGGGGGGTCTATACTTAATGGAGTGGGGTCTGTACTGAGGGACGACTATAGTTGGTGGAGGGGGGGTGATACCATGTTTTACTGCACCAGGGGACACCAACCCTAGTGATGCCATTGCAGCCTTGGGCTCTTATTTCCCCTCTCCCTCTCCTCCTTGTGCGCTGCTGTACTAGTGAGCAGCGCACTATGTTTCTTCCCCCGCCTTCATAACGGCCAGGGAAGAAAAAACAAAGGAGCAAAGAAGAGGATTGTGGGCCATGTGGTCCCAAGGACTGTCATCCCCACTGTAACACGAAAACTGCAGCCCACACAGCATGCTGAATGGGAGAGAGAAAGCCAGGAGCCCAGGAAAGCTTTCAGGGAAGGGTACCCAGGACTCCAGAGGGAGAGGGCAGTGCTGAGAGAACACCATCAGAGAGAGAAAAAGCCACACAGCCTGGCGCCATCCCTGGTGGAGAAAGGAATGGAGTCATTGCAGGAATACAGATCTGGGCTCTACCCAGCGGAGTCGCCACGGGCAATTCAGAGTGAGCTGACTCCTGATCAGAGGAACCGTTGTTGCTGTATCGATGGGTCAGGTGAGAGGGCCGATCGGCCATTATTTACTACCATCTCTTGTAACATGTCTGCAGTCTCTGACCATCTCTTGCATCATGTGTGCAGTCTCTGACCGTCTCTAGTATCATGTCTACAGTCTCTGACCATCTCCTGTACTATGTCTGGGGGCTCTTTCTAATAGACTCTCTAACAGAAGCCCCCTCTGTGTGCATCAGAGAGACTCCCCTCCAGGTCTCATTAGTGTACGCTCTTCCTGTATTTTCTTTATTGGTTAAAGATCATGGGAGGATCCCAGGGTAACGAAGACTTCTTACAGGAACATCTCTGTGTTGAAGTCGTTGTCATAGAAACATTTGTAAAGGGGAGGAGTTGGTAAGATGACCACGCCCACGTGGGGGCGCCAGAAATATTTCTGCACCCAGGCGTCTGTGACCCTAGGATCGGCCCTGTTTACTGTCTTCAAGTCATTCCACAGATTTTCAATAAGGGGGTAAGTCTGGGCTCTGACTAGGCCATGCAAGGACATTCACCCTTTTCTCCTGCAACCGCTGTGTGGTAATTTTTGCTGTGTGCTTTGGGTCATTGTCATGTTGGAAGGTAAACCTTCTTCCCATTGACAACTTTCTGGCAGAGGGCAGCAGATTTTCCTCAAGAATTTGATGGTATTTTGCATTTTTCTTATGTTATCCTGACAAGTGCTCCACTCCCTGCTGCAGAGAAACACCCCCATAACAGCCCCATTACCACCTCCATGCTTTACTGTAGGAATGGTGTTATTTGGATTCTGAGCTGTATTGGATTTCCACCAGACATATCATTTGGTGTTGAGGCCAAATAATTCAATTGTAGTCTCATCTGACCATAACACCTTTTTCCATGTGGCCTCAGAATCTTTAAAGTGCATTTAAGGTGGTCAGATGAGACTAAAATTGAATTATTTGGCCACAACACCAAACGATATGTCTGGCAGAAATCCAATACAGCTGTCTGTATAAAAGCACTGTTGACACAGACTGTGTTACTACACACTTTTAAGCAATATATGGACAGTATTGTACTACAGGAAGTTGTATATTGCTCTAAAAATAGCGAGAAAAAGGCAGTTAATAAAAGGAAGGCCATTATAACTATTAAAAGTGTAGGTATTTTCTTTTAGAGAAATTGCAAGGAAAGCCAAAGTGTCAGTGAGTACAGTTTCCTAAACTTGGAAACTGGAGAAAACTCTGATAAGTAAAGCCCAAAGCCACAACAGAATGAGAAGACAAGTTTCTGAGAATCAACCGCTTGTGTGACAGGAAGGCTCACAGGACAACAGCTTCAAGCACAGATTTACACTAATCAAAGTAAGCAAATCTTATGTTTTAACTGTGAAGAGAAGACTTCGATATGAATGTTTGACAGGTTGAGTGGCTGTAAGAAAGTTATTGCTAAGATGGCAAAATAGGAAAAAGAGGCTTGCCTGGGTAATGAAGCACTGCCAGTGATCTACTGAAGACTGGAAGAAGGTCATATCCACTTGAAGGCCAAGCCTTTTCTGGCACTTTTTGTTTACAAGTTCAAATCAGTATTGTACACATCCCTTGTAATAGAAATAAGGATGACAGGTCCTCTTTGTGATGAGATCTGGGGTCAAAAATACCCCAAATCTCTCCTTTACCTTTAAAAGCAAAAGATCAAAAAAAATGTATCTTTTGCTTTTAAAAAAAAAGGGAAAAAAAATTGTGACATCATAACGTTGCTCCGGTCCTCCAAGGCCATAGAGGCAATCAGAGATGATCTAGTCTCTCAGTGCCTCTGTGACCAGCCAGCTGAGATAATTTCTCGGGCACGCTGGTGAAAAAAGTGAGCCTGATGCCTCGTACACACGAAGGGACTATCCCGCGGGATTATCCGCTGGACTCAAGTCCAGCGGACAATCCCCTCGTGTGTAGGCGTCGGCGGACTTTTTGGCGCCAAAAGTCCGGCGGACTAGGTTTTAAGTTTTGTTTTAAAATTATCCGCTGGACTTTGTCAGTCCGGCGGACAATCCCGCCGTTAGTAGGCTAGTCCACCGGACTTTTGAAATGAACGGACTTGCCGCTCATCGGAAAGTCCGTTCATTTAGCACGTGACTTCAGGTATACGTAGCTAGCGTAGGCAGTGAATGCCGCCGCGCTAGCCCCGTCACCTGGCATGGATTTAAAGGGACTCCCCACGCCGAAAAACGGCATAGGGGTCCCCCCCAAATCCATCTCAGACCCTTATCCGAGCACGCAGCCCGGCAGGCCAGGAAAGGGGTGGGGACGAGCGAGCGCCCCCCCCCCCTCCTGAGCCATACCAGGCCGCGTGCCCTCAACATGGGGGGTGCCCTAGGGAAAGGGGGGCCGTGCGGCCCCCCACCCCAAAGCACCTTGTCCCCATGTTGATGAGGACAAGGGCCTCTTCCCGACAACCCTGGCCATTGGTTGTCGGGGTCTGCGGGCGGGGGGCTTATCGGAATCTGGGAGCCCCCTTTTATAAGGGGGCCCCCAGATCCCGGCCCCCACCCTATGTGAATGAGTATGGGGTACGATGTACCCCTACCCATTCACCTAAGGTGTAAAATGTAAAGTAAAAAACCACACTTTTGAAAAAATATTTTATTGCACTGCTCCGGGGGTCTTCTTCCGTCTTGGGGGTCTTCTCGCCGGACTCCTCCGCCATTTACCTAGCTCTTTTACCGAGCGGAGAAGTCCGGCTACCTTCTTCGTCGTCGCCGCCGTCGTCTGGGGGTCTCCGGGACTGTGACATCACAAGGGGGCGGGGTCACCATGTGACATGAGCATGTGACCCTGTCCCCTTGTCCCTATATAAGTCCCAGCACAGCGCGACTCTGGCATTCCGGCCAGAGAGAGCGACGTGTCAACATCGGAAGAAGAAGAAAGAAGAAGAAGAAGAGGAGGAAGAAGAAGAAGAAGGCGGCACAGAAAGCGACGACAGCGGCAAGAACAGAAGAGACCCCGGAAGACCCCCAAAGGCGGATCGAGACCCCCAGACGACGGCGGCGACGACGAAGAAGGTAGCTGGACTTCTCCGCTCGGTAAAAGAGCTAGGTAAATGGCGGAGGAGTCCGGCGAGAAGACCCCCAAGACGGAAGAAGACCCCCGGAGCAGTGCAATAAAATATTTTTTCAAAAGTGTGTTTTTTTACTTTACATTTTACACATTAGGTGAATGGGTAGGGGTACATCGTACCCCATACTCATTCACATAGGGTGGGGGGCCGGGATCTGGGGGCCCCCTTATAAAAGGGGGCTCCCAGATTCCGATAAGCCCCCCCCCCACAGACCCCAACAACAAATGGCCAGGGTTGTCGGGAAGAGGCCCTTGTCCTCATCAACATGGGGACAAGGTGCTTTGGGGTGGGGGGGGGGCGCACGGCCCCCCTTTCCCCAGGGCACCCCCCATGTTGAGGGCACGCGGCCTGGTATGGCTCAGGAGGGGGGGGTGCTCGCTCGTCCCCTCCCCTTTCCTGGCCTGCCGGGCTGCGTGCTCGGATAAGGGTCTGAGATGGATTTGGGGGGGGACCCCCACGCCATTTTTCGGCGTGGGGAGTCCCTTTAAATCCATGCCAGGTGACGGAGCTAGCGCGGCGGCATTCACTGCCTACGCTAGCTACGTATACCTGAAGTTACGTTCTAAATGAACGGACTGCTCCGTGTGTGGGCAAGTCCGTTCATTTTCAAAAGTCCCCGCGGACTTTGTCCAGCGGATTGTCCGCCGGAGCAGTCCGGCCGTGTGTGGGCAAGTCACACGCTCGGAAAGTCCGGCGAAGCCCCGCTGGAAAGTCCGGCGGATTGTCCGCTGGACTAGGTCCGGCGGACAAAGTCCGAACGTGTGTACGCGGCATGAGAAACACCGGCGAGCGGTGGGAGGGGGCACCACTTCAGAAAGAGATTCAGTGGCTAATGAGCTACTCGGATCACATTCATGAGAATGCCAGGCTGAAGAAACCCTGTTAAACCACTTGCAAACCGCAACGTATATATATGTTTTGAGGTTGGCAAGTAGGTAAGGACTGATGAATCCAAGTTTGAAATCTTCCGTTCATCATGTCGGGTTTTTTACCCTGTTGATTAGGTGAAAGGATGTTGACTTGGTGTGTGACGCCAACTGTCAAACATGGAGGCGGAAGTGTAATGGTCTGGGGGCTCTTTTGCTGGATGCAGAGTCAGCAACTTGCACAAAGTTAGTGACACCCTGAACCAAAACTACTGCCACAGCATGTTTTGCAGCTCCATGCAATACCCTAGTTAGTCAGGGGTTCATCCTACAGCAAGATAATGACCCAAAACATACCTCCAGGATGTGTCATAACTACCTTAGAAGAAAAGAACACAATGGTAGGCTTCAAATCATGGACTGGCCGCACAGTCTCCAGCATGGGCTGGTTTGGAATGAACTGGACAGAAGCGTGAAAGCAAAGCAACACATTTGTGGGAACTTTACCTAATTTTAGTGCTACCACATAGGTTACAAATGGCCCTGTATGTGATAACCTATACAGTAGCTTGTGACAGGTTCTTATTAAAGTGTATCTATGGTCAAAATGTAAACTCACATATTCCGCATAGACCACAGATCATGCTCTATTAACTCCTTCACTGGTCAGCACTCCCAAGGAATAACAACTGTGAACCAGCAAAAGATATAATACATGTCACATCCTGGTTCATTTGCTGGAGGGAGGATCATCGAATGGATGTTTTCTGAGCTCCCTCCGCATTACCTACATACTTGTTCACAGGTGGAACAGCAGAACCTAGGATACATGGTGGGGGAAGTCAAGCTGGGTGGTTGTGCCTGTGCAGATGATCAGGTGGCTTTAAAATTGCTCAGATCACTTCCAGGAAAAATCTGACAGCCTGCTAGTAAAGCACACACACACTAGTCGGTTTGCAAAGCACACACAGGTGTATGTAAAAGGTTCCACTGCCACCAACATGAGCCTTATACCAGTGGCAGCAAAATGGTTAAAGTTTCCATCAAAGCCATGTATCACTGCAGGGCGCTACTGCATTGTTGTCTCTTTAGATAATCCACAGTTCTCTGGGATGTAATATACAGCGGGTAAAATAAGCATTGAACACGTCACCATTTTTCTAGGTAAATATATTTCTAAAGGCCCTGGTGACATGAAACCGTACCGTATGTTGAAAAACTACCCACACCATAATGTTCCCACCTCCAAACCTCACTATTGGTATGGGGGTGTTTTTGGAGTGATGTGCAGTGCCATTTGACCTCCAAAAACGTGTATTATGGCATCCAGTTCAATTTTGGTCTCATTTGACCAGACTATATTGTCCCAGTATTTCACAGACTTGTCCAAATGTTGTGCAGCAAACTTTAAACGGGCTTCAAAATGCTTTTTCTTTAGCAATGGATTCTTGAGCGGTGAGCGTGCATACAGGCCATGGTGGCTGAGTACAATACTTATTGTTTTCTTTGAAACAATTGTACCTGCTAATTCCAGGTCTTTCTGAAGGTCTCCACAAGTGGTCCTTCACTCTTGGACAACCATTCTTTTCACACCTCTGTCAGAAATCTTGCAAGGAGCACCTGGTCATGGCCGGTTAATGGTGAAATTATGTTCTTTCCACTTCCGGATTATGGCCCCAACAGTGCTCACTGGAACAATCAGAAGTTTAGAAATCTTTCATATAACCAATGCCATCAGTATGTTTTGCAACAATACGATTGTGAAGGTTTTAGGAGAGCTCTTTGCTTTTACCCATCATGAGATGTTTCTTGTGTGACACCTTGGTAATGAGACACCTTTTTTATAGGCCATCAGTTGAGACTGAACCAGCTGATATTAATTTGCACTGATAAGGGGCAGGGTTGCTTTCTAATTACTGATACATTTTAGCTGGTGTCTTGCCTTTCTATGCCTTTTTGCACCTCCCTTTCTTCATGTGTGCAATACTTTTTCCATGTGGCATTCCATTTTATTACACATAACTTTGTTTCTGAACTTATTTGTTTTGGTTTCTTTGTATGTATGGATTGCATGGGTTGTTACTGACACGTGGTGAAAGATCATGTAAATACTTTAAAAATATATATTTACCTAGAAAAATGGTTATGTGCTTAATTATTTTACCCACTGTATATAATATTTATTTGTGAAACAAAGACATATGCATGGGCCTGTATTGATTCGTATTGTAAGCGTACTGTCTGCCCTCATGTTGTAAAGCACTGTGCAAACTGTTGGCGCTATATAAATCCTGTATAATAATAATAATAACATAGTAAAACTCAGATAAAAGATAACAATTTGAAAAAAGACACATTATAAATTTCCTCTAAGACTACCCAGAATAAAGGGGGGTGCTTTGGACAGCTTATCAATATTCTGTGACAACATCCATCCTACACTGGCCTGTCCATCGCCTTGCCTGGCTGGCTCTGCTAACTTAGCTTTCTGTTACAAAGTTGTAAAATATCCTTTATTTTCAGATGTATTTTAGTGTTTATAAAGCAAAAAATGGACGTTAGATGTGGAATACTGATGAACAGTGACTTGCAACACATTTCAGTGGTGTTAATTTCACACATCATTCACTTTAATTGAACGATCACATACAATAGGTGGTGGTTAGGGAAATCGCTCAGAGTGAATGCTCATCACAGACAACTGTTATGCAAGTTTATAAAAGAGCAACCATGCCACAGCTAAAGTTCACGGTGACTGACGGCCAGTGCGGTAAACTGCAACTTTTTATTCAGCTCTCCAGGGGCTTTCGTTTATACCAGTTACTATATTTTTCAAGCCGCCTTAGATTATTTTTTTTTCTAGATTTTTTTAACTTTCCTTTTATACATTACAACTGGACTCCGGACAGATATAAAAGACAAAAATAAATGCATCTCCATGTTTATTGTTATTTCATTAAATGTAATTTTAATGTAAGCATTAAACAACAACTAAAGGGAGGATGGAGGTGGGGGGTTAGGGGACAAACAAACAAACAAAATAAATAAATACAAATAAATAAAATAATATATTTATATTGGTGGTGGAGAGGGCGGAAAAGGTAAAAAGGATGTGGGTTGGGGGCCAGAAGGAAGAGGGACAGCAAGAAACAGGTGGAGGAAGGATACATAGAAAGACTAAGACAGCCAGGAGTGGACAACCAGAAGAGACTTCACACAACCTCAAACCAGGTACAGGTCTTAAGATTGTCCTCCAAGGAGGTTTTGCAGTTCAGATGACTCCCTGAACACCTTCCAAGAGAGCAATATTTGGTGGCATTGTTCGCGTGCCAGAAGGGACTCCATCCTCTCAATGTAATCCATCTCTGTAACCCACTCAAAGGATGAACCTGTGCCATTCACCAATGGCGTGGAATAATCGATCTCGCTGCAATCAAACAATGTCTAAGGAGAGCTTTTTGATACATTTAAAGGAGACGGTTAAGATAGAGAGCAGAGTGATTTGCAGTCTGTAAGGAGCAGTCGCCTCTGTAACAGTAGTATAGGGCCGTAAGATCAGATCCCAGAAATCATGGATTGGGGGACATTCCCATGAAATATGCAAGAGGGGGCCCCCGGTGGAATGGCAGTGACCGCATAGGTCCGTAACAGACGGATATATAAGATGGAACAGCATCAGGCACTGATACCAATGGGAGAGGAGCTTGAAGTTTGTCTCGTTGGCCTTAGTTGCCAGGGACAAGCGGTGAGTAAAAGACTTCTCCCACTCCTCTGCTGTGAGTTGACCGTTGAGATCGGATGTCCATTTAGTTGTAAATTCTAGAAGGTCGGTATGGAGTTTTGCAAAAAGGGTCATGTATATTGCTGAGAGGACATGATCAGGTGTAGAGTCTTGAAGGAGAACTGAATCAGGATCCCTAGTAAAGGAATCAATGGAGGAAGAAGAAGAGAGGAAAGACGACAATTTACAATGTTCCAACCAGTGCGTAAATGAGGGCTGCTGTCAGATTCTAACGGGGGAGGAGAGTTCTCTGACAGAGGATTTGAAGCAGTCAACAATGCGACTCCTTCTTCCAATAAAGAAAGCGTGTCTGGGCCATCCAAAACAGTCGAAGGGCTGTGCATCAACAGAGCGAAGGCAAGCTGGTATTCCCTTGGACAAACCCGAACTAGTCTGTATGCACCAGTGTCCAGAAAAGGAGTTGAAAACGCAAAGCGGTCAATTTGGTATAGATTTTTATATCTACCCCAATCAAAGATATTAGACGATAGCTGGAGCACAGCGTTAAATCCTTGTCTGGTTTGGGAAGCAAGGTGATGTGACCCTCTAAAATCTGGGTAGGAAATGGATTAATGGCAGACATAGAATTGAACACTCAAAGCAGGAACGGAGAAAGGTACTCATTGTAGGTCTTGTACAATTTCGGAGTGAACCCATCAGGGCCAGGACTTTTACCCGACGGTGTGTTAGTGGTAATAATAATTCCTCATGTGAGAAGGGGGCATTGAGGGAATCCCTAGTGTTGCTATCTAGCATTGAAAGGGCAGTTTCCTGTACATAATCCTGGAGGCAACGATGGAAGGAAACAGGATCCTCAGAGGGTGGGGATGGAGCAAGATTATACAGGACTAAAAAATAGTCACATAAAGCTTGATGAAAGGAAGACAGGTCATAAGTAATATCACTTGATAACAACTTGATACTGGGTATATAAGTTTGAGAAGAGCGGGGGTGTAGCGAGCGGGCCAGTGGTCTCCCACACTTATTTCCATGTCGGTACCTACTCAGAGCAAGTCTGTGCTGGCAAGTGCTATGGGAAACCTCAAAGAGCTGCAATAAGGAAGACCTAGTAGAGGAAATATCAGCCAACAATTCCAGAGACGGGGAGGCTTTATGAGAAGTTTCTAAGGAGCGAAGCTTAAACAAAGTGTTTGGAATGGAAGCAGACCTCTCCTTTTTAAGACGAGTGCCGTGCTGGATAAATAGCCCTTGGAGGATGGCCTTAAGGGATTCCCATTGTAGAGGTAAAGGAGTCTCATCACGCTCATGGTCGAGATAAAGTTGTGAATCGCCACCACAATTGCCTGATGGCAAAGAGAATCTGACATGAGAGTTTTGTTCAGCCACCAGCACCAATCGGAACGTGGGGTTTGTGGAGGATGTATTGTCAGGAAAAAAGGGTGGTCAGACCAAATAAAGGACCCGAAGTTTAGAGAGTGATTCCAATCCATTACACGAGGACCTGCAAAAAAGTAAGCTATGCTTTTAAGCATTTTAGAGTGCTTAAAGCTGCATAAATTCTACACACATCAGCAGTAGATTCTAGATACAGTGCCTTGAAAAAGTATTCATACCCCTTGACATTTTCCACATTGTCATGTCACAACCAAAAACGTAAATGTATTTTATTGGGATTTTAAGTGATATGCCAACAGAAAGTTGCACATAATTGTGAAGTGGAAGGAAAATGATAAATGGTTTTTAAAACTTTTTAGAAAAAAAAATGACAGCAATTAAAACTGCAGTTTGGGTATGTCTCTACCAGCTTTGCACATCTAGAGAGTGACATTGTTGCCCATTCTTCTCTGCAAAATAGCTCAAGCTCTGTCAGATTGGATGGAGAGCGTCTGTGACAGCAATTTTCAAATCTTGCCACAGATTCTCAATTGGATTTAGGTCTGGACTTTGGGCCATTTTAATACATGAATATGCTTTGATCTAAACCATTCCATTGTAGCTCTGGCTGTATGTTTAGGGTTGTTGTCCTGCTGGAAGGTGAACCTCCGCCCCAGTCTCAAGTCTTTTGCAGACTCTAACAGGTTTTCTTCTAAGATTGCCCTGTATTTGGCTCTATCCATCTTCCCATTAACTCTGACAATTTTTCCTGTCCCTGTTGGGCTGCTTCTCTGATTATTGCTCTCCTTGCCCAGCCTGTCAGTTTAGGTGGCCGGCCATGTCTTGGTAGGTTTGCAGTTGTGCCATACTCCATTTTCAGTTGATGGATTGAACAGTGCTCCGTGAGATGTTCAAAGCTTGGGATATCTTTTTATAACCTAATGCCCCGTACACACGGTCGGATATTCCGATGGAAAAAGTCTGATCGGATTATGTTGTTGGAAAATCCGATCGTTTGTGGGCTCTAGCGGACTTATTCCGTCGGAAAAAATTTGAGAGCAGGATCTAAAATTTTCCGACAACAAAATCCGATCTGCCTTTTTCCGATCGTGTGTGGAGAATTCCAACGCACAAAGTGCCATGCATGCTCAGAAGAAATTTAGAGACGAAAGCTATTGGCTACTGGCCTCTACGTAGTCCCGTCCTACGTTTTGTACGTCACCTAGTTTGGAACGATCGGATTTTCCGACAACTTTGTCCGACCGTGTGTGTGCAACACAAGTTTCGGACAAAATCGGTTGGAAAAAATCAGACGGATTTTGTGGTCGGAATGTTCCGACCATGTGTACGGGGCATAACCCTGCTTTAAACTTCTTCACAACTTTATCCCTGACCTGTCTGGTGTGTTCCTTGGCCTTCATGCTGTTTCTTCACAAAGGTTCTCTAATAAACCTCTTAGGGCTTCACAGAACAGCTGTATTTATACTGAGATTAAATTACACACAGATGGACTCTATTTAATAATTAGGTGACTTCTAAAGGCAATTGGTTCCACTAGATTTTAGTTATGGGTATCAGAGTAAAGGGGCTGAATACAAATGCGTGCCACACTTTTCAGATATTTATTTGTAAAACATTTTAAAAACCAACTATCATTTTCATTTCACAATTATGTGCTACTTTGTGTTGATCTATCACATAAAATCCCAATAAAATACATTTACGTTTTTGGTTGTAACATGACAAAATGTGGAAAATGTATTTTACAAAGGTTTATTGATAGAAAAGTGAATACAAAAAATAAGTGCAACAGTGTGATGGTTACATCAGACATAAGATAAAGAGGAGGATCCCAACAAAGAGATGCTATATACGTGGTACAATATTCATCAGTACAAAAATAAAGAAAAAAAAAAAGTATAAAAAAAAAAAAAACAGTAGCGATGCTCCGTAGTAAAGTTAAGTTCAATCAATATCTCAAAATATGTTGTTTGTAGGTACATATGTAAAGAAAATAATAAAGGGAGAAAAGGCAACATAAAAGGGTGCATACATTCTAATATCCACCTCAAGTTAATTATGGGTAAAAGAAAAAATAATAAAATAGTCCAGTCTGTTTATTTTGTTTGTCCTGTATCACTGTTTCAAAATGTGGAAAATTTCAAGGGGTGTGAATACTTTTTCAAGGCACTGTATGTCAGCAATATAGCACTAATAAAAAAGGTACCTTTTAATATTCAATTTAGTCCGTTGCTCTCCAGTCAAGTCACTGCCTGGGCTGAGAGGTGCCTCTTGGGAAAATGACGTTCTTATTCCGCTGAAGGCAGCAGAAGGTAATTCCTCAGTGATCACTCACTAGTTATGTTGTACCATTGTAACTTTCTAGCAGCACACAAGATGCAGCATCAGGGGCCTGATCTATATGAGTACCCAGTCTAGGACAAAGTTAACTGAAAAGGCACAATGATTTACATGAATGTGCCATCTCTGGGTCAGCATTTCCATCCTGGAATTAAAAACGGACCCTTTAACTGCTATGCTATTTGGCATACAGGCACATATCACTAAAATAATATCAGAGGCTGGGTTCTTAGGATCATAGGTGTGCGCAGCCTTTTGCATTAGGGTGTGCTCCCCAAAGCTCAAACACACATGCATGTGTGTGTGTGTCTCTCTATATATATATATATATATGACCCCGACACATTGATCTCTTTGCCGCCGCAGTGAAAGAGAAGTGCGTAAGCACTTCTCTTATGGTAGAGCCGTAAAAAGGGAGATCTTTTCCATCTCCCCACCTGCACACAAAGTGCGCACTCCTATGCTAAGGATCATACACTAATTTAACCTACTAATGTGCTGGTTACCCTGGGTGATGACAGCTTGTATGTTTCTACATTTGTTGAGCGAAAATACACATTAAGGCTTGCCATACATTATACAATTTTCTTTGTTTAATTTGCTTTAGATATACCTTTTTAGTGCAACGGTCTGCCTGATTGCATACAAATTAAAAGTGTTTAGATTTGACCTCATATTATATGGTTTTGGTAAATCTAAAGGGAAATTGTGGAAGACAATTGTATAGTGTATGGCCAGCCCTAGTGTACACATTTTAATGCCGCGTACACACGATAGGATTTTCCAACAACAAATGTTGGATGTGAGCTTGTTGGCGGAAAGTTCAACCATGTGTATGCTCCATCGAACATTTGTTTTCGGACTTTCCGCCAACAAATGTTGGCTAGCAGGTTCTCAAATTTTCCGCCAACAAATTTTTGTTGTCGGACTTTCCGATCGTCTGTACACAAGTCTGTCACTCAAAAGTCCACGCATGCTCGGAATCAAGTATGAGCTGGAGCGATCGGTCTTATAAAACTGGCGTTCATAATGGAGATATCACATTTGTGACGTGGCAAATTATGAAATCTCTTAATGCAGCGCATTCTCTTCTTCTTTATAATGGTATAATAACGAAGTTGCTTTGCTGCTGATATTCACAAAGTTCTGACAAACGTATTTTTTATTATTTCTAGTGATCTCCAGAATAATTTTTTTTGTTTTTTTGTTTTTTCTCGTGATCTCCAGAATAACCTTTTTTTTCTAGTGATCTCCATAATTTATTTTTTTTGCGATCTCCAGAATAATCTTTTTTTTTTTATTCTAGTGATCTCCATAATAATTAGTTTTTTTGTTTTGGGTGTCAAGTTACCACACCATTATTATCTTGTATTATTATCTTGTATAAGCCTTTGTACCCCAGGGCAGACATAATTTATTTGACTGTCAAAACTGGTAACCTGAGGAGTCCATTTATTAGGGAGGACAATACGGTCCAGGACTCCAAGAGATCGGGAGTAGCAGCAGATGTGGTCTTACAACATCCTGCATTTTTTTCCAGACCCAGGCCATCACTCTCAACACTTCCTTCCACACTTCTTTCCATGCTGCTGAGGTGGGTGGGGTGGCTGTGGGGTTGGTGGTGTTGGTGGAGGTGGTGGAGGAGCATGGTCCAACTCACAGAGGTGTGTTTGAGGTATGAGTTCGCCCCTCGTCCCCTTGTTTAGGGCCTTCAGAATAATCTCTTTGCATATAGTGCGTTGGGCCTCCTCCATGTGTTCTAATTTACTGGCAGTGACACATCCAAATGCCTCGTGGCCACCAGGGGTCGTGCTAATTGCCACAGTAGCATGTTTTAGGAAAGCAGCTGTGGCCTGCTCCAGGTTCCTTGCCTTCCTGGTCCTTTTGGTTGGATGGCGGAGGGGAGGAACCTGTAATTCAGTCAGGCTGTTTGCCACGGCCTCCTCCTGGCTGAGACTTTCCTGTGTATGAAAATGGTACATAGTTTTAGATTTTTGGTCATCAATCACACACAATTTTGAGCTCATGGCTGTTGCAAATTGAATGTTAACAAATAGAAAAGACTATCATTCTGACCCCAGCATTTTTCATTCTTGTCCCAATCATTTTAGGCTACTACTACTATTGATATGTAAACCACTTTGTTAAATCAGAAATTTGTGATCAATAACATCTAGTTAACATCATTCAATTTTTTACAAGAAATATGTTCAACAATGCCATACCTGGGTCAAGCTGGGCTTCTCCACATCTTCTTCCTGGGTGGAAGGCCCAGGTTGGTCAGGAGCCTCAGCTGGTGTGGAAGCAAGTGTTGATAGCGATGGCCTGGGTTCCGTCTGGTCAGACAAAAAATGCAGGCTGTTGTAGTACCACAGCCTGGGGACATATATACGTCATCTGCTGCTGCTCCAGACACAACACAAGACAAACCCTAATGTCAGGCTAAACTCTCATAATCTTGTACCAATATAGGCCTCAATCTATAGGCCACTATCCACCGATGCCCCAAGTTCCAATTATACCTTTGTTGAACAATCAGCGCTAACGATCCTCCATCCTCCACTCACAGATCGTACGTACGTCACCCGCGTGTTATGCTTTAGATACACTGGGAAACTCTTCCCCTGTCCTTTCTAGTGTATTCCCCGCCTCTTCACTTTCGGGGCAGTGGAAGAGCACATGGCAGAGACAAAGCAGGTGTGTGCTGTTATCAGCAACAACGACAAAAGCCCGGAGCAAGGGAGTTCAAGATACAGGAAGAGATATAAGGCGTCAAATATGACCTTTGAAGAGATGGTGGAGATGGTGGACATCCTAAAGAGGACAGACTATGATGGGAAGCATGGGCTGTACAGAAACCCTAATGTGAGAAAGGCCAAGATCATGCCTAAAGTTGTGAGAAATCTGCACATGAATTTTGGGGTACGAGGATCCAAGAAGCAATTGCGGAAACACTGGTCAGACCTGAAATTGAGGGAGCAAGATCAGTATAGAAAGATCAGGAAAGTGCTGCAAAAAAAGTATGTATTTGTCGTGTGTTCCTATTATTATTATTGCATTCGTGCTGGTCCATGTGTTTTTCTTTACAGTTTAAAATGCCTAGTTTGAGGTTCGTGGACACAGGAATCGTTCGTATTAAACATCATTCTTTCAACCAACGTCGGTCTGGCGTCATATGTAAACAGCAATTGCACCATGCATGTGAGGTATCACCACGAAGGTCAGATCGAAGGCAGTAATTTTAGTAGTAGACCTCCTCTGTAAATCTAAAGTGGTAACCAGTAAAGGCTTTTAAAAATGTATGTAGTTTGTCGCCGCTGCGCGTTTGTGCGCTATTTTAAAGCATGTCGTGTTTGGTATCCATGTACTCGGCCTAAGATCATCTTTTTTATTTCATCAAACATTTGGGCAATATAGTGTGTTTTAGTGCATTAAAATAAAAAAAAAGTGTGTTTTTTTTTTTTTTAAATGCGTTTGAAAAATACTGTGTGAAAAAAATGCAACACCCACCATTTTAATCTGTAGGGCCTTTGGTTTAAAAAAATATATATAATGTTTGGGGGTTCAAAGTAATTTTCTTGCAAAAAAAAAATATTTTTTCATGTAAACAAAAAGTGTCAGAAAAGGCTGAGGGGGTTATTTATGAAAGGTAAATCCACTTTGCACTGCAAGTGCTCTTGGAAGTGCAGTTCCTCTCAATCTAAGGGGTAGATCTGAAATGAGTGGAAGCTCTGCTGATTTTATCATTCAATCATGTGCAAGCTAAAATGCTGTTTTTTATTTTCCTTGCATGTCCCCCTCAGATCTACAGTGACTTTACTTTCAAGTGCACTTGCAGTGCAAAGTGGATTTTCCTTTAGTAAATAACCCCCTTTGACTTTAAGTGGTTAGAAGAGTTGGTGATGTGTGACATAAGCTTCTAAATGTTGTGCATAAAATGCCAGGACAGTTCAAACCCCCCACGCCCCCCCAAATGACACAATTTTGGAAAGTAGACACCCCAAGCTATTTGCTGAGAGGTATGTCAAGTCCATGGAATATTTTATATTTTGACACAAGTTGCCGGAAAAATACCTTTTTTTTTCTTTTGCACAAAGTTGTCACTAAATGATATATTGCTCAAACATGCCATGGGCATATGTGAAATTACTATCCAAAATACATTCTGTTGCTTCTCCTGAGAACAGGGATACCACATGTGTGAGACTTTTTGGGAGCCGCGTACAGGACCCCGAAAAACCAAGCACCGCCTTCAGGTTTTCTAATGCCCCGTATACACGGTCGGAAATTCCGACCACAAAATCCGTCGGAATTTTTCAAATTTTTTTTTTCAATGACACTGGTGTTGCATACACACGGTCGGACAAAGTTGTTGGAAAATCCGATCATTCTGAACGTGGTGACGTTCGTACGACGAAACTACGTAGAGGCTAGTAGCCAATAGGTTTGGTCTCCTAATTTGATCTGAGCATGCATGGCACTTTGTCCGTCGTAATTCTGTACACACGATCGGAAAAAGTCTGATTGGATTTTGTTGTCGGAAAATTTGAGAGCAGGATCTCAAATTTTTTCTGGAAAAAGTCCGATGGAGCCCACACATGGTCGGATTTTCCGACAACATGGTCCGATCGGACATTTTCCGTCTGAATTTCCGACCGTGTGTACGGGGCATAAGGGTGTAAATTTTTGATTTCACTCCTGACGGCCTATCACAGTTTCGGAGGCCATGGAACGCCCAGATGGCACAAACCCCCCCCCCCCCAAATGACCCCATTTTGGAAAGTAGACACCCCAAGCTATTTGCTGAGAGGTATGGTGAGTATTTTGCAGATCACAAAGTTTTGAAATTTGAAAAAAAAATCTTCATTTTCAAAAACAAATGAGAGCTGCAAAATACTCACCATGCCTCTCAGCAAATAGCTTGGGGTGTCTACTTTCCAAAATAAGGTCATTTGGGGGGGTTGTGCTATCTTGGCATTGTATGGCCTTCGAAACTGTGATAGGTAGTGAGGAGAGAAATCAAAAATTTACGCCCTAGAAATCCTGAAGACGGTGATTGGTTTTCGGGGCCCCGTATGTGGCTAGGCTTCCAAAAAGTCCCACACATGTGGTATCCCCGTACTCGGGAGAAGCATAACAATGTATTTTGGGGTGTAATTCCACATATGCCCATGGCATGGTTGAGCAATATATAATTTAGTGACAACTTTTTTTGTCATTTTTCAATCACTTGGGACAAAGAAATGTAATACTCAATGGGCTAACATTTTTGATTTCACTCCTCACTAACTATCACTACCTATCACAGTTTTGAAGTCCATAAAATGCCCAGATAGCACAAAAACACCCACAAATGACCCCATTTTGGAAAGTACTATTGCATGTTAAGTCCATGGAATATTTTATATTTTGCCACAAGTTGCGGGAAAATTACAATCTTTTTTTTTTTTTTTTGTACAAAGTTGTGAAGCCACAGCCGGGTGCCCACAGTTGCAATGCCGGCGCCGCCAAGTGGATCAGGGTGCTAGCGGAGCTTCGATCTCCCGCATCGTTGGACCCTGGAACAGGTAAGTGTCCGATTATTAAAAGTCAGCAGCTGCAGTATTTGTAGCTGCTGACTTTAATTTTTTTTTTTAAGGGATACACCTCTTTAAAGGATAAAACTTACCTTAATATAGTCCTTCTTCAGGAATTATGGCAGAACAGGTCTCTGGAATAATGATTCCCAGAGCCTGGGGGGAGATCCCAGTCATGAACTTCAGGTCCTGGAGACTTCTCCCCGTCACCAAGTACCACAAGGTGGCGACGAGCCTTTGCTCGGGAGAGATGGCTTGCCACATGCAGGTGTCCTGCTTCGTAATATAAGGGGTCAGCAAAGCCAAGAGATGGTGAAAGACGGGTTCCGAAATCATCAGGATTATTCTCCTGGAGCTCCCGCAACAAAGGCATATATGACAGAATTGGTCACGATTAAGCAACCAATTCTTGGTCCAAGAACTCCTCTTCCCCCTGTTCATGGACTGGACTTGGGTCAAAGCAATAACTCCAACATCAAGCCCAACAACAGCACGAACTCTATGACGAGAACGTAACCTCCACACGGCTGCTCAGAACGAACTGACAGAACACACTGAAAGACAGAAATGACCTGACAAGCACGCACTGAAGAACAGCTTCGAACCCAACATGAAAAGCTGAAACGAACTGAAAAGCACAAGACTGAAAAGCGCGAATCGTCACTCACAAAACTTCTACTAACATGAGATAAACACGAGATTAGCAGAAGGAACCCAAAGGGTGCCGCACTGGCTATTTAACTTCCTTTTTATTGGCTCGTCGTACGTCTTGTACGTCACCACGTTCGTAATTGTTGGCTATCATTTGTGTGAAATCCACGGTTTTATTGTCAGAAAGTCAGATGGTGTGTACGGGGCATAAGGGTTTTAGCAAACAACATTGGGTGAAACTGAAATATGTATTCCAGCCACTCCCTACTTCCTCCTGAGTGCAGAAGGTGTTCAGTAATTGGAGGAGTGGAGAATGTACCATTCACCCAACCTTCCTCCAATTAAAGAACATCTGTGAAAATACAATAAGTTTTATGAATGGAGTGCAAGTGATCCACATAGCCTTCACTGCACTGTATTCAGTGTACTAGAGCTGGGAGTGTAATTTTTAACAAGTGGTCACACATGGCCAGGCTTTACTTTTTTTTCATTAATTTTAACAGTGCTCTGCAGGCTTTGGTACCCCAAAACCAGTAGTGTGCTATTAAAATATTTTGTTCACTAAGCATATTCTTATAACTGTGCATTTTTTTTAAGCATACATATGTGCACCCTAAAAAAGCTCATTAAAGTACATTGTGTGTACATCATATGCCTTCTCTCTCTTACCTCTTGCCAGAAATTTACACCTGTGAAAATGACATTGACAGTCAGGACTTACTTTGCAAATACAGAGCTGCTGCCAAAAATTTACCTTTTGAACAGTGTTTATAAACATTGTTTGGAAGTGTGATTCAGAGATACCAAGTGACATTATTATTCGTTTTTTTTTACTCAGTTCCTTTTATCTACAGCCGGTCAAAGAAGTGACAGTTGATCTGAATACAGTGTCAATTAAAGAAAACTCATAAGCAAAAAAACATTTTTTTAAATAAAATTTGTTCCCTTTTTAACCACTTTACCCCCACTGAATATTTGGCTGCTCAATGACTAGGCCATTTTTTGTGATACCACACTGCGTTGCTTTAACTGTCAATTGCACGGTCGTACAACGATGTACCCAAACAAAATTTACATCCTTTTTTTCCCACAAATAGAGCTTTCTTTTGGTGGTATTTGATCATCTCTGCGTTTTTTTTTTATTTTTTGCGCTATAAACAAAAAAAGATCGACAATTTTGAAAAAAAAAAACACAATGTTTTATACTTTTTGCTATAATAGATATCCCCAATTTTTTTTAAAAAAAGCTAATTTTTTCCTCCGTTTAGGCCGACTTGTATTCTTCTACATATTTTTGGTAATAAAAATCACAATAAGCGTATATTGATTGGTTTGCGCAAAAGTTCTAGCGTCTACAAAACAGTGGAAAGATTTATGGCATTTTTATTATTATTTAATTTTTTTTTTTACTAGTAATGGCGGTGATCTGCAATTTTTATCGGGACTGCGACATTATGGCGGACAGATCGGACACTTTTGACACATTTTTGGGACCATTGACAAGTATACAGCGATCAGTGCTATAAAAATGCAATGATTACTGTGTGTCACTGGCAGGGAAGGGGTTAACACTAGGGGGCGATCAAGGGGTTAACTGTGTTCCCTATGTGTGTTATAATTGTGCGGGATGGGCCTAACTATAAGAGATGACAGATCGCTGTTCCTAGCTAGTGGGAACTCACGATCTGCCTCTCTTCTCCTCACAGAACAGGGATTTGTGTGTTTACACACACGTCTCTGTTCTGCCACTCGTGCCCGCGATCGCGCATGGCCGGCAGTCATCGCGACCGCCGGCCACGCTCATCGGTGTCCCCGCTGGGCAGCGGGTGCATGCTTACTATCCCGCTTAAAGGAGCCAGCGCACAGCTATGGCAGTTTGCGGGATCGCGCTGACCTGCCACAGTATAATGACAGCGGTTGGTCGGCAAGCGGTTAAAGTGATTATAAACCCTCGCATATACCCAGTGGTGTGACTGTCCTCAGGTGATACACGGAGACGGAACAAATCCTCTTACATAAGTTGTACCCATTTATCTGCAGTCTTCTCGTCTCTACTTCTGTTTAAAGTCCAGAAAAATCGAAGGCTTGTCTAAGCTGTCAGAAAAAAAGGGGCGAAGAGCTGATGTTAGATTCTGCAAAGGGGGAAGAAACACACACCCTTCACACAGCACACAGGAACAGAGCTGAGGTTGTCAATCAGCTGGAGCTCCCTCCCCTGTCAACTTTTTTCTCTTGATGTCAGAAAAAAATTGTCAGAAGTCATTCATGCTGATAGCAGAGGAAGGAAGCAGCAGACAGAAATGACACTTAAGCCCCATACACACGCTCGGACAATCCGCGGACCAGGTCGGTCGGACTTTGTCCGACGTACTTTGTCCGATGTTGGCGTTGCGTACACACGGTCGGACTACGTTGTCGGAATATCCGGTCCGGAAGAACGTCGTGACGTAAGTCGTCGTCCACGAGATTACAAAAGGGAAGTTCAGCACCACGTCAGGCACCCGTTGGGCTCCTTCTGCTGATCCCGTGTTTATCGAGAGTTAGTGGAAGTTTGGTGACTTAAGATTCGCGCTTCTCAGTTTTCTGACTCAGATCGTTACTGCTCTTCAGTTTGTGCTTGTCGTGCGTATCTGTTTATTAGTGCGTGTAGTCAGTTCGCATTTGTTGGTCATTGCGGCCTATATCTTGATATAGGACGCTTTGATTTGCACTGCTTATTGTCTGCTCGTTGCTGGTATTCACTTCGTTCTTTCAGGCCTTGCTGTTTATCGGTGCTTTCTGTTTGTCCGTTCTGACCAGCCGACCTTTTGTGACCTTCTGAGCGATGTTTCCCGTGCGTACACGTCGCCGAGTTCGTGCTGTACGCGGAATTGGTGTCGGGCTTTTAGCTTTGAGCCAAGACCCGTCCATGAACAGAGTGACGAGGAGTATGTGGACCAAGAATTGGTTGCTTCAGCGTGACCAGTTCTCGCACATGCCTTTGCTTCGTGAGATCCGGGAGAATAATCCTGATGATTTCAGGAACTTTCTCAGGATGACGGACCCCGATTTTCACCGTCTTTTGGCTTTGCTGACCCCCTTTATCAGCCGGCAGGATACCTGCATGAGACAAGCCATTACTCCGGAGCAGAGGCTTGTTGCCACGTTGAGGTACTTGGCGACAGGGAGAAGTCTTCAGGATTTGAAGTTCTCTTCAGGTATCTCTCCCCAGGCCCTGGGAATCATTATTCCAGAGACCTGTTCTGCCATCATTCAGGTCCTGCAGGAGGACTATATTAAGGTAACATTTATACTTTACTATTCCCTTCTATGTATGCTCTGTTTGCTAATGACTTGTATTTTTGACCTCCTTCCCTAATTACCATGATTGCAATATGTTCTAATATGCTGTGCCCCTTTTCTCCTTCATGCATTTTTCCCTTCACTTACCTCACCAGCATGCTCTTCTGCCCCAATAGACACCTATGGCCTAGTCACTTAAGCAATGTCTTTTGTCTGCTGCATAGTATTGTTTGCCCCAAAACACCCCCTAAAATATGCACAAATGTTTGCTGTGTGGTTTACTTCATGTAGAGCCCCCTTTTTTTTTCTTTTGGTGGGGGGGGGGGGGGGCAAACTCATTAGGAACCCCTCCCCCAACTGCTCTGTCAGATGGTACCAATCCTTTATCTGCTGGCTTTCCCAAGGTCCATACACACTATATACCTACCTCTTTATAGTAGGCATCTTTAGGGATGAATTCAGCAAAGCATGTAGTGCAAGGGACTGCCTCCATACATTCCATTTCCTATTTTTTTGTCTTCTTTCCCTCCTATTAGCTTGCTTGGTAATTTAATAATGTCACACTGTGCCTGCCTTTTTTTTTGGGGGGGGGGGGGGGGGGTTGAAATGTTATTTGAT
This sequence comes from Lithobates sylvaticus, assembly GCA_028564925.1. NCBI lineage: Eukaryota > Metazoa > Chordata > Amphibia > Anura > Ranidae > Lithobates > Lithobates sylvaticus. The sequence continues at coordinate 567,188,534 of CM053027.1, read as the reverse complement.
CTTTCCTGTGGCCTGCCAATAGTGTTAAGTACAGAGGGTCTGGCCAAACTAGCCCACATTATTGAGCCATTTGCCAATCAATGAAGTGCAGAGGGTTAGCTGTCCACCACCCCCCCCCCCCAAAACCCTAGTTATTGCCAATGTCCCATCAGAAGTGGGGGGATTGATGGGGGGGGTGAGTAATCTGTGAAGGGGAGCCTCTACTTTTCTGTGCAAATACTTTCCAGCCTCCAATTTTATACAATGCTCTTGTTCCAAGATGTTGATTGTCTAATCTGCTTGCAATGTTTAGGTGCAAAGTGACTAATTTTTTTTTCTTGTTTCACTCCACAGTTCCCTTCCACGCCACAGGAATGGCAGACTGTGGCCTCCCACTTTGCCAGCCGTTGGGACTTTCCTAACTGCGGAGGGGCAATTGATGGGAAACACGTCCGCATCGTCCCACCGCCCATCTCGGGGTCCTACTATTATAATTATAAAGGGTTTAATAGTGTAGTGATGTTGGCGGTGGTGTCGGCAACATACGAGTTTATGTATGTGGACGTGGGGATGAACGGCCGGATATCGGATGGTGGGGCCATTACGCACACGGAGTTCTACTGGCGTCTCCAAAGTGGCAGTCTGTGCTTGCCACCTCCAGAGGAGAATGCCGAAGGACTCCCCTTCGTCTTTGTCGCAGATGAAGCGTTTGCGTTGACTCCCCATGTGATGAGGCCGTTCCCGATGAGGACCCTCACCCCGGACCAGAGGGTCTTCAACTACAGGCTGTCCAGAGCCAGAAGAGTTGTGGAGAACGCTTTTGGCATCCTGGCCAGCCGCTTCCGCCTGTTCCTGACGGCATTTAACTTGGCGGAATACAAACTCAACCACATAGTTCTTGCCTGTTGCATATTGCACAACTTCCTCAAAAGACATAACAGGAACTATGTGGTGCCCGTTGGCCCAGATGTGGAGGGCCCTCCAAATGCGGAACTCACAGCCCTTCGAGTGGCACGTCCAGGCTTGCCCCCTCTAAATGCCCGTGTTGTCCGGGACCAATATATGGAGTACTTTGTGGGTAGGGGGGCCATTGCTCTGCCTGACGATGTGTGAGAGGCATTTTTTAAGAAATCTGATATTTTAACCAACCTATGATTTCTTGTCATTTCAGTCTTCTTTTTAGCTTATTTTACTTTGACATTTTTTCCCTTTGCCTTCGACAGTGGGAATGCACTTTCTGGGCAAAAGGAGGTAACAGTCTCTTCTTCCCAAAAAGATTATTCTCATGTTGTGTGTTTGCTACCTAATCTTTGGTCTAGAGAAGGTTTGTACTGCTTAACTGACACCCAAAATACTCCTTTTCATCACCAGGTCTGACATGTGTGTATTCTCCAAAATGCTGTGCTCCGTGTTTTCGTACAAAGCACTGTGGGTGTCATTTACATAAGTCAAATCCGCTATGCTCTACAAGTGCATTGAAAAAGTTCACAGGGAAAGAAAATTGGAGTGCAAAGTGGATTTGCCTTTAGTAAATAACACCCATTGCCCCCCATATCCTTTTCATTTTACATACATAATGCATTGTGTTTTTTAAATAAGGAAGCCACACATTTAGAAAAATAAAAGTTTACTAGGAAAACATTCCCAAGTGCGTTTACAATCTTCACGCCAAAACTGACAACATCTTGGTTATTTACAACATTGTTTACAAACATTCCGCAATTGGTAAAACCAGGCATGGAGCAAAACAGAACCTAGGAACTTGGAAAGTTCAACTTTGTAAAGTGAAGACAAGATCAGACATGACTATATGTTCAAAGTGTGTTTGATCTTGCCTTCATCACATGGGGGGGTCACCCCCGAAAAGTGGAAATTTGGAACATGCACACAATTTGGGTCTGAAAATGGTCATTAGATGGGAAAACACATGCCTAGAAGCTTCAAAAGTGCCATTTTCCATCATGGGGATGAATGGACGTTTTTTGGGGGTGCAACCCCTTCACCACAACCACTTTCGTAGTTCGTAAAGTGTTTGCACCCCCAAAAAAACGTTGCCATTCATCCACCATGGTGGGAGCTAGCACATGTGGACACAATGTGTGCATGATCCAAATTTCCAAATGTGTGTTAATTACTTGGTGCGTTTTCATATTTTTCCTAAAACATCAATGATGTTCTTCAATTTTTGTTGAACATCATTGATGTTTTGCTTTATGTAATCTAGATCTCGATTGCAGACCATTATCTCTCCGATGAGTACGTGGGCACTCTCTGTGGTAAAGTGCGATTTTTCTTCCACAACATCCACGTCACCTAAAAACCACAAACAAACAAAAATGGGGTGTTGGAAATGAGGCAGCCATACATGGATTAGCTTACCAGTAGCTGTGTTCTCCCACACTCACCTGTTGTGGTGACAATTTCTCCAAGTTCGATGATCTCTCCTTCCTCCTCCTCCTCCTCCTCTGCTTCTGCTCTTTCCCCTTTTTTGGGAGGTGTTGGTTTGGGGGTTTCCTCAGACGGCCCAAGTTTTCGCTCCCCTATGAGAATGTCCAAAAGGAAGATTTAGCAACACAAACTATTGAGGGCAGAAATAGGAAATGACAAACATTGCTTGAAAGTGACAGACACTATTTTAGTTTGGCCAGTTACAAATGTCAACTACATGAATGTAGTCACTTTGTAAAGGTGCTAAACTGACTAGCTTTTTGGTAGAAGTTTGTGTGATGGAGACCCCCCTCTAGTATCCACTGGAGCACATGTGTGGAAAAGGCTAATAAAAAGGGGGTTTGGGTGTCCCAGCACTAGTGCTCTCGAGTCCAGATGGGTAAACAGCTACTGGGTGACCTCTCCTTTACATTGAATAAATTGGCTTTACATTCTGGATGACATTTCTAGGGAGAACAAACTTCCTTTCCCCCAAAAAAACACCAAACATCGTATTATAAGTGGCCGCACGATCGAGGTTGCGTACGATCGAATGGACACACACACGACCATGACAGTGGCAGAAAGATCGAGGCTGAGTACGATCGAATGCACAGACGAACATGAAAGTGGCCATTTTGGAATGTACAACTTTGTAAAAATCAAACCACATGGAGCAGTATGCAAGCAAGAAATCAAACACAAAACACAACTACTTACTTTTTTGAAGAATTCGCTTGATCTTTCTGTACTGATCGGCCTCCCTCAGTTTCAGGTCTGACCAGCGTTTCCTCAGTTGCTCCTTGGATCGTTGTACCCCAAAATGATTGTACAGCCTTCTCACAACTTTAGACATGATCTTGGCCTTGCGGACATTGGGGTTGAGGTAAGGCCCATACTTCCCATCATAGTCGCTCCTCTTTAATATGTCCACCATCTCCAACATTTCTCCAAATGACATATTGGAGGCCTTGAATTTCAGGCTCCAGGATCGGGACGTTTGTGCCTCCGGACTTTCCTCGTCCACCTCCTCGTTGGGGGGATATTTGGGGCGCACCTGCTGTGTCCCCGCCATGTGCTCTCCCCACTGCGCCGTAAAGAGAAGGGGTGGGGAATAGACGAGAAAGATCGTCAGGGGCGGGCGGAGTTTGACGCATGCGCACTGTATATAAAACGTCACACGCCTGTGTCGTAGCCACGATCTGGGAGACGAGGGGAGAGAAAGCTCACGCACGAGACGATCGCTACAAACGAAGGTACAATTTGACGTTGGTACATAACTAGCCTAGACTGATTAGAACTTGAGGCTTCTTTATGGAGAAGATTAGGAGAGTTTAGGCTGACATTATTTATATTGTTTTGTGTGGCGTTGTGTCTTGCAGAGGTGATGGAGGCGTTCTACAACGTGAGCTTTCTCCCACACTTCATTGATAAATACCGGCAATTCCCCCTCTTATGGCAGGCAAAACACAGGGATTATAGCAACAGACCAAAGAGGTACGCAGCCCTGCTGAAACTGGTGGCATTTGTAAAGCCTACCCTGCCCATGGCAACCGTCGCAAACTTAAAAGTGAAGATCACCAACATGAAGACTACCTATTTCCGGGAGCGCAATAAGGTCCTGAATAGGGATGGGCCCGGTGCTCGATGCGAACCCACGTTCGCATCGAGCACCGGGCGTTCGCTCGCTCGGCGAGCCCAGAACTATTTTGGCCGCTCGCATCACGTTCGTGTGATGCGAGCGGCCCCGCAATGCATTGCGGCCGGCGCGGCCAGCGCAGTGCATTGCTGGCTGATGATTGGCCAAGCATGCACTGTGACCCCGCATGCTTGGCCAATCACAGCCCCGGAAACTCGAAGAGCCATAATTGGCTACAGGCAGGACGCCTGTAGCCAATTACAGCTCAGGGGCTGTAGTACACGCCCCCCCCCTATAAAAGGCCGCCATGCCGTCTGCGCCGGTCACATGCTGTTCCGGCGCAGATTGAGCAGGCTGATTCTGTGACACTCTGCTGGATTTAGTTAGGTAGAGAGATTCACTTACAGAGATTGAGTTAGATAGATTCAGTTACAAAGATTGATTGAGAAAGAGGGGCTTGTAGTGTGTTCGTGGCAGGCAGGCAGAGCTCCTATATTTTGTTACCAGAAGCACCTATAGGACTTGTAGTGTGTTCGTGGCAGGCAGGCAGAGCTCCTATATTTTGTTACCAGAAGCACCTATAGGACTTGTAGTGTGTTCGTGGCAGGCAGGCAGAGCTCCTATATTTTGTTACCAGAAGCACCTATAGGACTTGTAGTGTGTTCGTGGCAGGCAGGCAGAGCTCCTATATTTTGTTACCAGAAGCACCTATAGGACTTGTAGTGTGTTCGTGGCAGGCAGGCAGAGCTCCTATATTTTGTTCCCAGAAGCACCTATAGGACTTGTAGTGTGTTCGTGGCAGGCAGGCAGAGCTCCTATATTTTGTTCCCAGAAGCACCTATAGGACTTGTAGTGTGTTAGTCCCATCACACACACAGAGCTATATTTTGTTCCCAGAAGCACCTATAGGACTTGAAGTGTGTTAGTCCCATCACACACACAGAGCTATATTTTGTTCCCAGAAGCACCTATAGGACTTGAAGTGTGTTAGTCCCATCACACACACAGAGCTATATTTTCTTCCCAGAAGCACCTATAGGACTTGAAGTGTGTTAGTCCCATCACACACACAGAGCTATATTTTGTTCCCAGAGGCACCTATAGGACTTGAAGTGTGTTAGTCCCATTACACACACAGAGCTATATTTTGTTCCCAGAAGCACCTATAGGACTTGAAGTGTGTTAGTCCCATCACACACACAGAGCTATATTTTGTTCCCAGAAGCACCTATAGGACTTGAAGTGTGTTAGTCCCATCACACACACAGAGCTATATTTTGTTCCCAGAAGCACCTATAGGACTTGAAGTGTGTTAGTCCCATCACACACACAGAGCTATATTTTGTTCCCAGAAGCACCTATAGGACTTGAAGTGTGTTAGTCCCATCACACACACAGAGCTATATTTTGTTCCCAGAAGCACCTATAGGACTTGAAGTGTGTTAGTCCCATCACACACACAGAGCTATATTTTGTTCCCAGAAGCACCTATAGGACTTGAAGTGTGTTAGTCCCATCACACACACAGAGCTATATTTTCTTCCCAGAAGCACCTATAGGACTTGAAGTGTGTTAGTCCCATCACACACACAGAGCTATATTTTGTTCCCAGAGGCACCTATAGGACTTGAAGTGTGTTAGTCCCATCACACACACAGAGCTATATTTTCTTCCCAGAAGCACCTATAGGACTTGAAGTGTGTTAGTCCCATCACACACACAGAGCTATATTTTGTTCCCAGAAGCACCTATAGGACTTGAAGTGTGTTAGTCCCATCACACACACAGAGCTATATTTTGTTCCCAGAAGCACCTATAGGACTTGAAGTGTGTTAGTCCCATCACACACACAGAGCTATATTTTGTTCCCAGAAGCACCTATAGGACTTGAAGTGTGTTAGTCCCATCACACACACAGAGCTATATTTCGTTCCCAGAAGCACCTATAGGACTTGAAGTGTGTTAGTCCCATCACACACACAGAGCTATATTTTGTTCCCAGAAGCACCTATAGGACTTGAAGTGTGTTAGTCCCATCACACACACAGAGCTATATTTTGTTCCCAGAAGCACCTATAGGACTTGAAGTGTGTTAGTCCCATCACACACACAGAGCTATATTTTTCTTCCCAGAAGCACCTATAGGACTTGAAGTGTGTTAGTCCCATCACACACACAGAGCTATATTTTGTTCCCAGAGGCACCTATAGGACTTGAAGTGTGTTAGTCCCATCACACACACAGAGCTATATTTTCTTCCCAGAAGCACCTATAGGACTTGAAGTGTGTTAGTCCCATCACACACACAGAGCTATATTTTGTTCCCAGAAGCACCTATAGGACTTGAAGTGTGTTAGTCCCATCACACACACAGAGCTATATTTTGTTCCCAGAAGCACCTATAGGACTTGAAGTGTGTTAGTCCCATCACACACACAGAGCTATATTTTGTTCCCAGAAGCACCTATAGGACTTGAAGTGTGTTAGTCCCATCACACACACAGAGCTATATTTTGTTCCCAGAAGCACCTATAGGACTTGAAGTGTGTTAGTCCCATCACACACACAGAGCTATATTTTGTTCCCAGAAGCACCTATAGGACTTGAAGTGTGTTAGTCCCATCACACACACAGAGCTATATTTTGTTCCCAGAAGCACCTATAGGAATTGAAGTGTGTTAGTCCCATCACACAGAGATCCTATATTTTGTTCCCAGAAGCAACTATAGGACTTGAAGTGTGTTAGTCCCATCACACAGACCTTTATTTTCTTCCCAGAAGCACCTATAGGACTTGAAGTGTGTTAGTCCCATCACACAGAGCTCCTCTATTTTCTTTGCAGAAGCACCCATAGGACTTCTAGTGTGTTAGTGGCATCACACAGAGCTCCTATATATTCTTCTCAGCAGCACCCACAGGACTTCTAGTGTGTTAGTGGCATCACACAGAGCTCCTCTATTTTCTTTGCAGAAGCACCCACAGGACTTCTAGTGTGTTAGTGGCATCACACAGAGCTCCTCTATTTTCTTTGCAGAAGCACCCATAGGACTTCTAGTGTGTTAGTGGCATCACACAGAGCTCCTATATATTCTTCTCAGCAGCACCCACAGGACTTCTAGTGTGTTAGTGGCATCACACAGAGCTCCTCTATTTTCTTTGCATAAGCACCCACAGGACTTCTAGTGTGTTAGTGGCATCACACAGAGCTCCTCTATTTTCTTTGCATAAGCACCCACAGGACTTCTAGTGTGTTAGTGGCATCACACAGAGCTCCTATATATTCTTCTCAGCAGCACCCACAGGACTTCTAGTGTGTTAGTGGCATCACACAGAGCTCCTCTATTTTCTTTGCATAAGCACCCACAGGACTTCTAGTGTGTTAGTGGCATCACACAGAGCTCCTCTATTTTCTTTGCATAAGCACCCACAGGACTTCTAGTGTGTTAGTGGCATCACACAGAGCTCCTCTATTTTCTTTGCATAAGCACCCACAGGACTTCTAGTGTGTTAGTGGCATCACACAGAGCTCCTATATATTCTTCTCAGCAGCACCCACAGGACTTCTAGTGTGTTAGTGGCATCACACAGAGCTCCTCTATTTTCTTTGCATAAGCACCCACAGGACTTCTAGTGTGTTAGTGGCATCACACAGAGCTCCTCTATTTTCTTTGCAGAAGCACCCATAGGACTTCTAGTGTGTTAGTGGCATCACACAGAGCTCCTATATATTCTTCTCAGCAGCACCCACAGGACTTCTAGTGTGTTAGTGGCATCACACAGAGCTCCTATATTTTCTTTGCAGAAGCACCCATAGGACTTCTAGTGTGTTAGTGGCATCACACAGAGCTCCTCTATTTTCTTTGCAGAAGCACCCATAGGACTTCTAGTGTGTTAGTGGCATCACACAGAGCTCCTCTATTTTCTTTGCAGAAGCACCCACAGGACTTCTAGTGTGTTAGTGGCATCACACAGAGCTCCTCTATTTTCTTTGCATAAGCACCCACAGGACTTCTAGTGTGTTAGTGGCATCACACAGAGCTCCTCTATTTTCTTTGCAGAAGCACCCATAGGACTTCTAGTGTGTTAGTGGCATCACACAGAGCTCCTATATATTCTTCTCAGCAGCACCCACAGGACTTCTAGTGTGTTAGTGGCATCACACAGAGCTCCTATATATTCTTCTCAGCAGCACCCACAGGACTTCTAGTGTGTTAGTGGCATCACACAGAGCTCCTCTATTTTCTTTGCAGAAGCACCCACAGGACTTCTAGTGTGTTAGTGGCATCACACAGAGCTCCTCTATTTTCTTTGCATAAGCACCCACAGGACTTCTAGTGTGTTAGTGGCATCACACAGAGCTCCTCTATTTTCTTTGCAGAAGCACCCATAGGACTTCTAGTGTGTTAGTGGCATCACACAGAGCTCCTATATATTCTTCTCAGCAGCACCCACAGGACTTCTAGTGTGTTAGTGGCATCACACAGAGCTCCTCTATTTTCTTTGCAGAAGCACCCATAGGACTTCTAGTGTGTTAGTGGCATCACACAGAGCTCCTATATATTCTTCTCAGCAGCACCCACAGGACTACCGACTACAATGGCTGGAAGACCGCCAAGGGGAGGCAGAGCGTGCAGAGCCAAGAACACAGGGCAGGCAGGCTCTGTTTCTAGTGGACGTGGCCGTGGACGTGGACGTGGTCGTGCATCGTCATCAGCACGTGGCCATGGGACACGCGCGTCTTTGTTTTCGGCAGCTGGACATGTGGAGCCGCATCATGCTGAAGGCTTGGTAGAATGGATGACCAAGCCCTCCTCATCCTCCTCATCCTCTCTCACCCAGGCTCAGGGTACTGACAGAGCATCATCAGCCACCCCTTCCCTAGACCCACCATGTCCTCCTGAGGAGTCCCCCGAACTCTTTGAGCACAGTGTTGGGTACATGCTCCAGGAGGATGCCCAACGATTCGAAGGCTCGGATGACGATACCCAGCTTGAGGAATCTGGCAGTACTGTTCCACCAGCTGCAGCTTACTGCCAGGTTTGCTCTAGTGGTGAAGAGGGAGGGGATGATGAGGTCACTGACTCCACGTGGGTGCCTCAAGGGAGAGAGGATGAGGAGGAGGACGAGGAGGAGGAGGATGCGGCGTCACATGTCCAACGAGGCAGGATGCCCCCTGGAGGCCAGGTAGAGGCCAGCACAGCAACTGTACAACACCGCAGAGCTCCGCCTGTGCAGGGCGCTGCCTCTGCACGTTATCAGAAAAGTTCTTTGGTGTGGGCCTTTTTTGAGACGAGTGCAGCAGATCGCACCACTGCTATTTGCAATATTTGTCTCAAGCGTATCTCGCGTGGCCAAAACATCAGCCGCTTGGGCACGACAAGCATGACCAGACATATGGCGACCTGCCATGCAGCTCGTTGGCAGGCACACATAAAAGACCCACACCAAAGAACTAAGCGGACCTCTCCTTGCTCCTCCTCAGCTGGGATCTCCATCCCCACTACACCTTCAGTCCTCTCTGAAAGCTGCTCTGAGAGGACTGAAGGTGTAGAATTAGGTGTGTCACAACCAAGTACTTGCAGTACACCGACGTCCGATTGCAGCAGGCAAATTTCCCTGCCCCAGCTGCTGGACCGTAGAAAGAAGTACACTCCCAGCCATCCACATGCCCAGCGGTTGAATGCTAGCCTTGCTAAATTGCTAGCACTTCAACTGCTGCCTTTTCAGTTGGTAGACTCGGCCCCCTTCCGTGAGTTTGTTCAATGTGCGGTTCCTCAGTGGCAGGTTCCCAAACGCCACTTTTTCTCGCGGAAGGCGATTCCGTCTCTCTACCGGCATGTGGAGGGCAATGTCCATGCCTCGCTGGACAGGGCGGTCAGCGGTAAGGTGCATATTACCGCTGACTCATGGTCCAGCAGGCATGGACAGGGACGGTACCTTTCTTTCACGGCCCATTGGGTCACTCTATTGGCAGCTGGGAGGGATGCAGGACAAGGTGCAGTAGTGTTGGAGGTTGTTCCGCCACCACGCCTCCAAAACGCGACTACTGCTACTGGTTGTGACACACCTCTCTCCTCCACCCCCTCCTCTTCTTCTTCCTCCAGTGCTCTGTCCTTGGAACCAGCGGTGCTCCGTAGGCGTACAAGGGGCTACGCAAGTACGCAGGCAAAAAGATGCCATGCCGTGCTTGCGCTGGTGTGTTTGGGGGACAGGAGCCACACTGGGCCAGAGGTTCTGGCAGCTCTGCAGGGGCAGGCCGAGAGGTGGTTGACGCCACGTCAGCTTAAGCCAGGAATGGTCGTTTCTGACAATGGCACCAACCTCCTCTCCGCCCTGCGACAGGGGCAGCTCACCCATGTGCCCTGCATGGCTCACGTCCTCAACCTGGTGGTGCAGCGGTTCTTGGGCAGGTTCCCAGGCTTACAGGATGTCCTGAGGCAGGCCAGGAAAGTCTGTGTGCATTTCCGCCGATCTTATAATGCCAGTGCTCGGCTGACTGAGCTGCAAAAGGAGCTGAACCTGCCCAAGAACCGCCTAATATGTGACATGCCGACCAGGTGGAACTCAACGTTGGCCATGCTGCAGCGACTGCACACGCAGCAGAGGGCCATCAATGAGTACCTTTGCGACTACGGCACCAGGACAGGGTCAGGGGAGCTTGGTTTTTTTCCCCACGTCAGTGGAGCATGATCAGGGATGCATGCACTGTCCTCTCACCATTTGAGGAGGCCACGAGGATGGTGAGCAGTGACAGTGCATGCATCAGTGACACTGTCCCTCTTGTCCACCTGTTGGAGCATACGCTGCGTGGGATAATGGACAGGGCACTTGAGGCAGAACAGAGGCAGGAAGAGGAGGACTTCCTTGCCTCTCAAGGCCCCCTTTATCCGGACAGTGTTCCTTCTGTCCCACCCATCACACAGGAAGAGGATGAGGAGGAGGAGGAGGAGGAGGAGGATTGTGTGAGCATGGAGGTGGAGCCTGGCACTCAGCATCAGCAGCAGCAGTCTTTTAGGGATGATGTACAGTCCCAACAAACCAGTGGACTTGTACGTGGCTGGGAGGAGGTGGCTGGCGATCATGTCATCCTCAGTGACCCAGAAGACTCCGGACCGAATGCCTCAGCTAACCTACGCTGCATGGCCTCCCTGATCCTGCAAAGCCTGCGGAAGGATCCTCGTGTTCTTCGGATCAAGGAGAGGGACCATTACTGGCTGGCCACTCTCCTTGATCCGCGGTACAAGGGTAAGGTTGCGGACCTTATCTTGCCGTCGCAGAGGGAGCAGAGGATGAGACATCTCAGGGAGGCCTTGCAGAAAGGTCTGTGCAACGCGTTCCCAGAAACTGGGAGGCTACAAACTCCTGGTCCTGGGCGACGAGTTGCTGAGGCTTCGGTCAGTGGCAGAAGGAGCGGTGGGGAAGGTGGACGTCTGACCGATGCGTTCAGACAATTTTTTAGTCCGCAGCCCCAAGGTATGATCGGTTCCAGCAACCATCGCCAGCGTCTGATATACATGGTGCAGGAATACCTTGGGGCAAGGTCAGACTTGGACACCTTTCCCACCGAAAATCCTCTGGCTTACTGGGTCCTGAGGATGGATCACTGGCCAGAGCTTGCACAGTATGCAATTGAGCTACTGGCCTGTCCTGCCTCCAGCGTTCTTTCCGAACGCACATTCAGTGCTGCTGGAGGATTTGTGACTGATCATAGGGTGCGCCTGTCCACCGCCTCGGTTGATCGACTGACATTCATCAAAATGAATCAGTCTTGGATCACCACCAGCTACCAGGCACCTGAGGCGGATATAACCGAATAATTTTTAATGTCACATCCCTTCAAGACTGCCTATGCTGATGCTGAGTGACTGTCCTCTTATGTTCACTGACTATCCTCTTCCTCCTCCTCAATGATCCATGCCACCACACCAGTGCCTAAGGCACAATTTTTCAGCCCCTGTTTAACAGGGGCGTGTACTTCCAATTTTTTTTAAAAATGCTTCGCAACACGTGTGACTGCTGTGCTCCAAGTACAGTCTCTGTGAGGGGTTGCAGTGTTGTGGCACCAGCACCAGTGCCTAAGGCACAATTTTTCAGCCCCTGTTTAACAGGGGCGGGTACTTACAATTTTTTTAAAAAATGCTTTGCAACACGTGTGACTGCTGTGCTCCAAGTACAGTATCTGTGAGGGCCGGGTTGCAGTGTTGTGGCACCAGCACCAGTGCCTAAGGCACAATTTTTCAGCCCCTGTTTAACAGGGGCGGGTACTTACAATTTTTTAAAAAAAATGCTTCGCAACACGTGTGACTGCTGTGCTCCAAGTACAGTATCTGTGAGGGCCGGGTTGCAGTGTTGTGGCACCAGCACCAGTGCCTAAGGCACAATTTTTCAGCCCCTGTTTAACAGGGGCGGGTACTTACAATTTTTTTAAAAAATGCTTCGCAACACGTGTGACTGCTGTGCTCCAAGTACAGTATCTGTGAGGGCCGGGTTGCAGTGTTGTGGCACCAGCACCAGTGCCTAAGGCACAATTTTTCAGCCCCTGTTTAACAGGGGCGGGTACTTACAATTTTTAAAAAAAATGCTTCGCTAAACGTGTGACTGCTGTGCTCCAAGTACAGTATCTGTGAGGGCCGGGTTGCAGTGTTGTGGCACCAGCACCAGTGCCTAAGGCACAATTTTTCAGCCCCTGTTTAACAGGGGCGTGTACTTCCAATTTTTTAAAAAAATGCTTCGCAACACGTGTGACTGCTGTGCTCCAAGTACAGTCTCTGTGAGGGGTTGCAGTGTTGTGGCACCAGCACCAGTGCCTAAGGCACAATTTTTCAGCCCCTGTTTAACAGGGGCGGGTAATTACAAATCTTGATCTAATAGTTCACAGCAGGGCCCATTCCTGCGCCCACCAAGAGTAACTATGAGGGCCTGCAGTCTTGTGGCAACACCGTCCACCACCACCGCCAAAGGCCCAATTTTTCTGCCCTGTTCATCAGGTGCTTGCAATTACAAATCTTGATCTAATAACTCACAACAGGGCCCATTCCTGCGCCCACCAAGAGTAACTGTGAGGGCCTACAGTCTTGTGGCAACACCGTCCACCACCACCGCCAAAGGCCCAATTTTTCTGCCCTGTTCATCAGGTGCTTGCAATTACAAATCTTGATCTAATAACTCACAGCAGGGCCCATTCCTGCGCCCACCAAGAGTAACTATGAGGGCCTACAGTCTTGTGGCAACACCGTCCACCACCACCGCCAAAGGCCCAATTTTTCTGCCCTGTTCATCAGGTGCTTGCAATTACAAATCTTGATCTAATAACTCACAGCAGGGCCCATTCCTGCGCCCACCAAGAGTAACTGTGAGAGCTTACAGTCTTGTGGCAACACCGTCCACCACCACCACCACCCCCAATTTTTCTGCCCTGTTCAACAGGTGCATGCAATTACAAATCTTGATCTATTAACTCATAGCAGGGCCCATTCCTGTGCCCACCAGTCTTGTGGCTACACCAACATCTAATAGGGCAAACTTTCAAACATCCAACTTACAAACGACTCCTACTTGCAAATGGAAAGAGAAAACAGGAAGTGAGAGGAAATCTACCCCTAGGAAGGGAAATTCTATCCTGTTAGATTTAATTTGGGAAAAAGGTATCTCCTCTCTACTGATACTTTATCACCAATCCTTGTTTCAATTAAAACCCCACTTTTCCAAAAACATTTGTCATTGGGACGGAAAGTGAGGTGACATGTTCTGAACAGATGTGCAAAGACAGCAAATGTTACAGGGTGATAACCCCTCCCTATGTTCTCCAAAAAGCTTAAAAATAGATTTTTTTGGGATGGAGCTACACTTCATAATGTACCTGTTCAGATTCTACTTAAGAACAAACCTAAAGCCGCAAGTGGTTTTAAATGGCTTCTTTTTTTCCTTTACAAATGTCATTTTGTGCAAGGACAGTTCTAAACACGGGAAACACATGCCACTTCACAGGCATACTTTAGACACCCCCCAGGTACCATATTTAAAGGAAAATTTCACTTTTTTTTTTTCACTTTATGCATCATTAAAATGACTGCTCCCGAAAAAACGTTAGTTTTTAAAAGTTCTTTTTGCATTGATATATGTCCCCTGGGGCAGGACCCGGGTCCCCAAACCTGTTTTATGACATTAACATGCATATTGGCCGTTGTAATTAGCACTTTTGATTTCGAACGTTCGCGTCCATTATAACGTATAGAGTTCGAAAATTCGCGCGAACTTTCGGTCCGTTCGAAGGTTCTGGTTCGAACCGAACCCGGGGGTGTTCGGCTCATCCCTAGTCCTGAAGTCACAAGCATCTGGAGCTGCAGCAGCTGATGTCCATGTCCCCACGCTCTGGTACTATGAGAGGCTCCACTTTCTCAAAGACCAGGCTACTGTCAGGAAGTCACTCTCGACTCTTCCTTGCACGCGTCCTTCCACGCACGCCACCCCTGATGAGGCTTCCGAGGAGCAACCTGGGCCTTCCAGTCAGGAATATGTGCAGGTGCCCAGCTTGTTCCAGGTATAGTAGTTTTGGAACCAGTTTGTTGAATAATGAATGATGTTCAGTTAATTCAGGATCCCCAATTGCTTATTTCCTAACGTGATTGACATATCAACAGACAGTGGTGTGGGAGACATTTTTGGGAAGAATCTAAACTGCAGGGCTGAGAATTGTATGGTTTTGTATTTGAAAACATTTTGCAACAGTCACTAGATGAGAATTGTGTGTGTTTGATGAACAAATAACTGAAACTATGTCCCTTTTTCATACACAGGAAGACCTCAGCCAGGAGGTGGCTGTGGAAGGTGGCAGTCAGGAGGAGGCAGGGGGTAGTGGCAGCCAACAGGGGGGTAGGCGTAGGAGCCTGACTGTCTCCCAAGTCTCTCCCCTCCGCCTTCCCTACAGAAGGGCGAAAAAACATGGGGGAGGTGGGAGAGTCAGCGCTCCAGCTGATAAAAGATGCCTCAGCCTCCCTCTATGCCACACCCACCTACGAGGAGGCCTTTGCCTCCTTGGTTACAAGTAAATTTACGGGTATGGAGGCGGGGCAACGCAGCATGTGTGAGGAGGTCATCCTCAAAATACTAAATGAGGGGATGGCTGGGGAGATGACTCCCCTCACACATGTTTGCGAGAGTGACCTTGCTCCGCCTCCTCCTCCTCCTTCTGCCACCCCACCAGCACCAGCACCACGGCGTGGAAGGAAGCGTACAAGGAAGACAAGAGAGTGACGACCTGGATTCAGTCTGGTCTGAGAGAAGATGGAGCCTCTCGTAGTACCAGAGCCTGGGGACCTAGATGGCATCTGCTGCAGTTCCGGATGTTTTGGACTTCAGGACCAGATTGCGCTCCCTTATTATTTAGATAGGTAGTCTTCATGCCCCCAATTGTTTAAGTATGTAAAATGATGGTTGCCATGGGTGTCCAAGGCTTTGCAAATTCCCCAAGTTTCACCATGGCTGCGTTCCTCTTTGGTCTGTTGCTGAGACCTAAATAAAGGTTTTTTTGATTTGAAATAATCATTGACTATTGTGTTTTACTTTTCTACAATGACAGTTTTTCTTTGAGTAGGCAGGTACATTTCACTAATCCTAAAGTAGAATTAACAAGGGGCACCAACAACCAACAAACTCCTAGTAAATGTAAGCAAGAAATACAAATGTTAATAATGTGGTTTTGCTAAGTTGAGACATACAAACCCCCTCCAAAAAAAAAAAAAAAATCTCCTTCAAATATGTATTCCCCCAAAAAAAAAAAAAATCTGGGTAAAAAAATAAGAAAGATTGTATTACGATCTGAGTAAAAATAAACATGTAGTGTATAAATGCTGCAAAGTAATAAAGAAGTAAGTTTGTGAGAAGTGCGGGTGAATAGGAGCAGCTAAAAGATGTCATTCTTGTTGCATTGTAAAGAAAAAGAGAATGCGCTGCATTAAAGACATTTTAACATTGCAGCGTGACGAATGTGCTGTGTCGATTAGGAAAGGTAGTTTTACCTGACCGAGCGCTTCCGTCACAGAATTTCTTCTGAGCATGCGTAGCACTTTGTCCGTCGGACAAGCGTACACACGCTCGGATTTGGTGTGATCGGACCGGGTTGACGGGAAATCTTTCCAGCAGGAGATAAGACTTTGTCCGACGGACAAACCGACGAACACTGTCCGATGGTGCATACACACGGTCTGATTTTTCAACAACCTTGTCCGATCGGACCAAATTGATGAAAAAGTCCGACCGTGTGTATGGGGCTTTAGTGCTCTTAATTGAGACAAGTACACACCTTAGAGGGATATGCTTTGTTCATATCTCATGTTTGAGGTTTACAACCACTCAAACTTCTTATTAACCCTTCGTTTACCCTAATAATTAACACTTTCTTTCTCTTCTCCCCTTGGCTAATATTTGTTTTGCTGTTGTTGTTTATTACTATATTCATTACTAATAATGTTGACATTTTTTTTTATTTATTTTTTTTAAATGCACAATTGTCCTTTCATTTGTAACTTGGTAAGTTTTTGTTTTGTCAATTTTTTGTGTATCACCAGAAAAAAACGCATTTGTCCTTAAATAAAAAATGATATGTATGCATTACTTTGTCGCTCTAAGTTATGACAATATTCTAACCAAATAAACAGTACCAATAAAAATGTAAACATGTTCTGGTCCATAGACGATATACAAGGTCAAGAGCTTAATTGGTGACCCCTAGGAGGATATGTTTACTAATGTTTTGGAGTAAGTGGGAAGTGCAGAATAGCTTGCAAGTAGCTTCTAGCAACAAGATTAAATTGCACTTTTCTGAAGCCAGACCAGTACTAGGTGGATTCTGAATGGCTGCTGGTTTACTAGCAGGTAAGAATCAGCGTTATTAGCTGAATGAGGACAAAACATAATGAATATTGCCAGGGAGAATTTTCCAGGAGATGTCCAGTACATTCTTCAGAGAAGCTTATATTCTCAAGATTTAGCTACTGAGCCTCCTTTATGAGTCTTATATTTTGCTTTCAAGTTTCATCAGTTTCTCTTTGTGGACATCCAGCAATGCATAATCGTTCATTAGAGGGTCTGCAATTCCTTCCAGGTTACTAATTTTTTAACCTAGATCATCAATTTGCCTAGTAAAGCTGTTCTGCAAGCTTTGCTATGGATCATTTTCTATGGTGGAATTAGATACTCTAAGTAGAGAGTTTGGCTTCATATTATAATTTTCTGTAGTATAAGGAAAGAAAATGGGAGGGGCTTTTCATGGCCAAATAGAAGGATAGGATAGAGTGTCCATATTTGTTGGCATGTACACCAAGGCCAATACAAACATTTTATTCTTCCTTCCAGGAATCCTAGTCAGAGGTGATCTCTGTTTGCTGTGGCAGAAGACTGCTACTGAGGGGTCTTATATTAGCGGCTACCATTTCTCTACTCAAATAGCCTTGCAGGCAGGTGTTGGGCTGCACTATATCCTCTGAAGTCAAGGTGGCACTGTGTCATTTCTTCATGCTGGCAGGAGACCATTAAGGGATAATTTGTCCCCTGCTATGGGCTCCAGGTGGTCATCTTGGAGAGGAAGGCATATCTTTTTGGATACCAAAATCCCATGGCCATCTTAACACGGAAGCCCTTAAATAGGAGATTCTGCTTCATCCAGTGTGCCTATGGTTGGAGAGTAAAGTCAGCTGGTTAGGGAGAGTGTCACGTACCTGACTGGAAGCTGAGGTGACGAGAGGGCTTTCCTTGCGGCTAAGTGTAGTGTACCCCCGAAGGTGATGACAGAAGGTGCTATGCCCAAAGATGCACGGGTTGTCTGGAGGTGAAGCTGCCTGATGGTTCCAGATGTGTAGACACCCAAGAGCAGAGGAGTAATCACAGCAGATGACGGATCTTGACAGATGGGTAAAGCAGGAAGCAAGGTCAGAAGCCAGGCCGGGGTCAAACACAGGATGTCAATCAGGAACAAGGCAGAAGCAGGTCCGTAGAGCAAGCTGGGTTCAGAGCCAGGAGAGAAGCCACAGCAGGTCAGGGGTAAGCCAGATCGGTAACGTGTAATCAAGCAGAAGAACAAGGCACAGGAATACAGGATAGAAGGCTGATGATAATCCAGCAATTTGTGAGAGGTGCTGCTGTCCTTATATAGGCCAGTGGACGTTGGCAATTAGCGCGCTTTGCGAATGCCGATGCGCCGTTGTGCACACAGACTCGCTATTGCGTCCCGTTTGCTAATTCCCATGCACAAATTAGTGCACCCTTATTGGATATTTGCATAATTGCCAGGTCTTCTCAGAATTCTTCCCTGGCAGAGAGAGTAGGAGTAGAACTGGGGGAGCTATCAATCGAGGAAGAATAGAAAGAATAGGTTTCCTATTACAGGGTACTATTGCTGTAAAATGCTTTATTTTTGTGATCATTCAATGGCCAAACATAAAAAAATGTAAGTACCCACGTTTATAGACTCCTCTCATTTCTCGGGTACACTGGGTAGACCCCGTCTGCAGGCTTTATCAAGCGATGCAATCCTAGATGGATCCTAGACACATGCAATCCTAGATGGAGTCGGTATTGTACAGCTACAATGTTTGAACAAGTTCAATTCCTGCAACAAATGCTTGGAGATTTGATAAACATGACTGAAATGCCTGGGAGGAAATGACTAATCTTCTGCATTATGGGAACCTTATGCTTTTACTTTTCGGAATTATGCTGAATAACTGCAGCAGCAATTAAATTTGTCTTTATAAATGCAAAGTAAACTTCCAAAAAAGAGATGCTTGCACTAGCTGTTAGGATTAAAGTAGATGAAATGTTCCTTGTTTGAGGGGATTATGATTTTTCATATCCAAGTTTAAAGAAAAGAGATTTACCTACAACAGCGTGATTATAGCACCTATGTGCTTGCAGAAACAGTATTCATATTTGTTCACATACCGAGAGTAAAAACAGAAGAAAATTATCAGTAAAGGACAGCCAATAGCAATTCTTGATGGACTTAGCATGGTAACAGATTTATAAATTCTATTAAGTGTAGCCTTCTGGTTATGTTTTATGGTATTGTGTTGTAAAGATAACAATAAATGCATGTTTACTGTACATCTTATTATAAAGCACAATAGATCATAATGGTACAAGATTAAAAAAAAGATGAAATAATAATAACTATAATAATAATAATAATAATTTACAGTTGGATTATAATGGTACAAGATTAAAATAAACACAGTGGGGAAAATAATTATTTGATCCCCTGCAGATTTTGTAAGGTTGCCCACCTACAAAGAAATGAAGGGTCTATCATTTTTATCATAGGTGTATTTTAAATGATAGAGACAGAATATCAACCAAAAATCCAGAAGAAACACATAAAACAAATGCTATAAATTAGCAGGGCTCCTGATCCTCTGTCTGGACATCTCTGGACAGTGCCAATTGGCCCTGTGCTGATCACATGCACTCTCCCAAGAAAAAAAAAACCTCTCTAGCAATACACACCAAACTGAGCATGTGCAGCGGCGCATGCACACAGGGGATTTTTGGCTGAAAGCCCGGCAGAAGCCGGACCTTGCCGGAAAGAAGTCTCCCACGCGAATGTACAGGAATGGCAACATTGCGACTCCAGCCACTCACAGCGCTGGAGCCGCGATACCCGGAAGACACGCAGAGGCAACATGTCAGCTACCTCGGCGTGGACCAGGTGAGATACCAACGCCTCGTTCTAAGATAAGTATTTCAGAATGAGCTAATATGCGGTGCATACTAGCCCAGTATGCCTTTTGCCTTACAGGTGTAGAAATAAAAAGTATCAGCGGTTTTACTACTGCTTTAATTTCTTTGTAAGTGGGCAAACTTACAAAATCTGCAGGGGATCAAATAATTATTTTCCCCACTGTAATAATAATAATAATAAAAATCAGTGCATTTACATATACAGTATTTTAGAAAATTTAAGAAAATTGTAAAGTTTTTTACCAAAAATAATATAATTCTGTGAGAGCAGGGGTTCCTAACGGTAGAGCTGTTACTGAGATGTAGAGATGTTACTCATAAAAAGCCCAAAGGAGCTATTCATAGGCCCAAGGACAACTGATCAGTGGGAGCCTAAAGGTCCAATACTGTTGAATGACATACTGTACATCTTGGAATAAGTAGAATGACTAATGGAATAAAGGCTATTGCTGTTATTAGTGTTTAAGAACATTTTTCAAAAAATGTACCTGTATATAAATCAGGCCTCTAACAAATATTTTGCTATGATTAAAGAGCACTTGTCAAGCATGCATTTGCACATTTTCTACAAAAGTGACTACAAACTGACACTAGTCATATATGCCCCAATGGTTTATAAAAATTGGTCATTAAACCCATCAACCATCATTAAAGCAGAGATCCACCCAAAAGTGGTACTTCCGCTTTAAGGACTCCTGACCCCTTGACATGCTACCTTTGGCATGTCAGGGGGGGGCGGGTAACTTGTTTTGACAAGTATCCAGTTCCCTCTTTCGCTCATGGTGCCTAGGAACCGAGCGGAAGTTCTCCTCTCCCCCTCCCTCCCTGCAAATTTCTGGGACATGTCACAGGTCCCAGAAGATTGCCCGGCCATTCAGAACGCGCAGCGCGACTTGCGCATGTGCAGTGAGCACCCGGCTGGGACAGGTGAGTGTCTGTTTATTAAAAGTCAATAGCTACACTTTTTGTAGCTGCTGACTTTTAATAAACAGAACAATGGGTGGAACTCCGCTTTAACCATATGCCTAGCTTTAAAAAAAAGGTTAAAAAAATATGGTTACAAAAAAAAGTAAAAAAATATGGGTGACACCACCTAAAATTGATTTCCCTTCTTGAAAGAAGTGATTTAAAATTCTGTACCCTGTCAGGTTTTCACTGCTGTCCAGGGTTGGATTGTGGCACCTTGCAGTTGAGAATTTGCAATAGACATACAATATATATATATATATATATATATATATATATATACACACACACACAGTTGTGCTCTTAAATTTACATACTCTGGCAGAATTTATGATTTCTTGGCCATTTTTCAGAGAATATTAAGTGTGTAGATGCGACCCCGTGTCACAGGTGCATATGAGCAGTGTATGCCTGATTTTGGTAGGTTGCTATCTGCACACCTGTGCGCTGGCTTCATAATCATCCCAGGAATAGAGGTCAGTGCTCATCAGCCAGAAAGCTGCGCATGGGACATACTTGGACATTCCAACATGGCAATGATCCAAAACACAAGGCCAAGTCGACCTGTCATTGGCTACAGCAGAATAAAGTGAAGGTTCTGGAGTGGCCATCTCAGTCTCCTGACCTCAATATCATTGAGCCACTCTGGGGAGATCTCAAATGTGCAGTTCATGCAAGACAGCCCAAGAATTTACAGGAACTGGAGGCTTTTTGCCAAGAGGAATGGGCAGCTTTACCATCTGAGAAGATTAAGAGCCTCATCCACAAATACCACAAAAGACTTCAAGCTGTCATGTTAAAGGGGCCAATACACGATATTACGAACTGGAGTATGTAAACTTTTGATCAGGGTCATTTGGGTAGTTTATGTTGCCATTATGATTTAAAAAGAGTAAACTCAGTTGATTGATAATAAATGGCTTCAGCCAAACACTAACCATGAGTGAAAGAAAAGTTTTTGTGTTATCATTCAAATTCACTGAAAAATGGGCAAGAAATCATAAATTCTGCCAGGGTATGTAAACTTATGAGCACAACTGCGTGTGTGTATGTATATATATATATATATATATATATATATATATATATATATATATATATATATATATATATATATACTGTAAATATACTGTATATAACTATATATATATATATATATATATATAGTTATATATATATATATATATATACTGTAAATAAATGTATAGTATACATACAGTGTCTCACAAAAGTGAGTACACCCCTCACATTTTTGTAAATATTTTATTATATACTTTCATGTGACAACACAGAAGAAATTACACTTTGCTACAATGTAAAGTAGTGAGTGTACAGCTTGTATAACGGTGTATATTTGCTGTCCCCTCAAAATAACTCAACACACAGCCATTAATGTCTAAGTCTCTGGCAACAAAAGTGAGTACACCCCTAAGTGAAAAAGTCCAAATTGGGCCCAATTTTCCCTCCCTGGTGTCATGTGACTCGTTAGTGTTACAAGGTCTCAGGTGTGAATGGGGAGCAGGTGTGTCAAATTTCTTGTTATCACTCTCACTCTCTCATACTGGTCACTGGAAGGTCAACATGACACCTCATGGCAAAGAACTCCCTGAGAATCTGAAAAAAATAATTGTTGCTCTACATAAAGTTGCCTGCGTACTTGGGAGCCCCTGCCTACGGAACCGCTGGTTCCAAGGACAGAGCACTGGAGGAAGAAGAAGAGGAGGGGGTGGAGGAGAGAGGTGTGTCACATCAGTAGCAGTAGTAGCGTTTGGAGGCGTGGTGGAGGAACAACCGCAACACTACTGCACTTGTACCTGATCCCCCCAGCTGCCAATGAGTGACCAAAATGGGCCGTTGAAGAAAGGTACCGTCCCTGTCTTGCCTGCTGGACACAGGAAGCGGTAAATGCACCTTACCGCTCTGAGACGGTATCGCCTTCCGTGCAAACTGCCCACTGTGGAAACCGACATTGAACAAAAAACTCACGGAAGGGGGCGAGTTACCAATGAAAAGGCGCAGTTGAAGTGTAGCAATGCCAAGCTAGCATTCTACCGTGGCATGTGGATGGCTGGGAGTGTACTTCTTTCGACGGTCCAGCAGCTGGGGCAGGGGAAATTTGCTCACTTCAAGTACTTGAATCTGAAAAAAATAATTGTTGCTCTACATAAAGATGGCCTAGGCATAAGAAGATTGCAAAGACCCTGAAACTGAGCTGCAGCACGGTGGCCAAGACCATACAGAGGTTTAACAGGACAGGTTCCGCTCAGAACAGGCCTCGCCATGGATGACCAAAGAAGTTGAGTGCACGTGCTCAGCGTCTTATACAGAGGATGTCTTTGGGAAATAGACGTGCTGCCAGCATTGCTGCAGAGGTTGAAGGGGTGGGGGGTCAGCCTGTCAGTGCTCAGACCATATGCCACACACTGCATCAAATTAGTCTGCATGGCTGTCGTCCCAGAAGGAAGCCTCTTCTAGATGATGCACAAGAAAGCATGATTACTAGAACCATGTCCTGTGGTCTGAAGACCAGGTGAGGAGTACAAAGAACATGGATTACTAGAACCATGTCCTGTGGTCTGATGAGACCAAGATAAACTTATTTGGTTCAGATGGTGACAAGCGTGTGTGGCGGCAACCAGGTGAGGAGTACAAAGACAAGTGTGTCTTGCCTACAGTCAAGCATTGTTGTGGGAGTGTCATGGTCTGGGGCTGCATGAGTGCTGCCGGCACTGGGAAGCTACAGTTCATTGAAGGAACCATAAATGCCAAAATGTACTGTGACATACTGAAGCAGAGCATGATCCCCTCCTTTCAGAGACTGGGCCGTAGGGCAGTATTCCAATAGGGTAACGACCCCAAACACGCCTCCAAGATGACCACTGCCTTGCTAAAGAAGCTGAGGGTAAAGGTGATGGACTGGCCAAGCATGTCTCCAGAGCTAAACCCTATTGAGCCTCTGGGGGACATCCTCAAATGAAAGGTGGAGAAGCGCAAGGTCTCTAACATCCATCAGCTCTGTGATGTCGTCATGAAGGAGTGGAACAGGATTCCAGTGGCAATCTGTGAAGCTCTGGTGAACTCCATGCCCAAGAGGGTTAAGGCAGTGCTGGAAAATAATGGGGGCCACACAAAATATTGACACTTTGGGCCCAATTTGGACATTTTCCCTTAGGGGTGTACTTACTAGTGTTGCCAGAAGTTTAGACAATAATGGCTGTGTGTTGAGTTATTTTAAGGGTAAAGCAAATTTGCACTGTTATACAAGCTGTACACTCACTACTTTACATTGTAGCAAAGTGTAATTTCTTCAGTGTTGTCACATGAAAAGGTATAATAAAATATTTACAAAAAATGTGAGGGGTGTACTCAATTTTGTGAGATACTATATATATATATATATATATATATATATATATATATATATATATATATATTTATATTTATTTATATTGACTTTAAGGCCCAAGGTGGCATGATGAGTCATGTATAATGAGTATGTCTTTTACAGCCTGGTCCAAAGCATGTGATTTAATGACGCTATCCATCATTCAAACTGGAATTAGTTCAGGAGGGCATCACTGTATTGAATGTATGTATTACAGCAAAAGATGTTTTGTTTTTTACATTTGCTCTGCAAATGAGATTCAATTTTTATTAATTGGTTTTCTGCTTTAAGGGTAAAAGAAAATCTACTTGTGAATGCAGGTCACAGAAATACGGTATCAAGCTGTCTTTTGACTGGATCCCCTGCCCTATAATCTATAATAAAATTGTAATCCTCCTGTTAGCCTAATCAGACATTTTCACATGGCAGTCACAGAATGGATGTTCTGATTTATTTTTGTTAATATTCTCTGTACCAGAAAAATACCTACAAAAGAGGATAATACACACCGAGGGGAATTTATCAAAATGAGAACAGTCAGAATCTGGAGCAGCTTGTACATGGTGACCAATCAGCTTCTATCTTTCATTTCCAAAGCTTAATCGAACAAGCTGAAGATGAAAGCTGATTGGTTGCCATGCACAGCTACTAAAGATTCTGTCTGCTCCATTTTTTTATGAATTCTCCCCATAGTAGTTTTCCTTGTAAGTATTAACTTTTTTTTGTAGGGTGTTTTATTTGACATTTATTTTAGGGATGGATAAGAGAATGTTCACATCTAAAACCTCCATGAGTGTCGGAATCCTGCATCACCTACCAAGCATTATGGTTCCTTCTACTGACCCTTACATCATTCAAGGACACAGGGTTGATGTAGGGACTGGCAGGAGGAACCACAGCACTCAGCTGGAGACCAGGTATTCTACACACCTGGCACTGTGTCAGAAGTATACATTTTTCTGCAGTAGTAGTTCTTGGACAGACCATAGATCAATGTTGACACAGGTGAGTATGAACTCTTTCTTTTGCAGGCTGATTTTGAAAATAACAGCATCCTTTTATGCAGCCATGAGGCTATGAGGGGCCATGAGAGTCCACAATACCCTGAAATAGGACCCAGGCAAAAACCCTTCCAAATGACCATTCTAGAAGGTTGCTCCAGATATATAACAATTTGCCTGATCCACAGGTTACTATGCACAGCTGCCCTAGATGCACCAGTGTTAGGAAATCTCCCCCATAGTGTACAAAATATGAAATAAAAAGTCCCAAAACTGCGCAAGTCCAAAATTTCTCTCCGTGATCAGATGTGCTTCTAGAGAAGCACATCTCCGCTGTTCCCAAAAGTGCAAGTGCTCATTTCCAATATTGACCCTGACTACAAAGGTCAAAGAAGCATATTGTCAGGCACCAGGACCCAGAGGACACTTTCCTTTAAAGGGGTTGTAAAGGTTCATTTTTTATTTTCTAAATATGTTCCTTTAAGGTAGTGTACTGTTGGTTCACGTACCCTTTCCTTCGTTTTCCATTTGTAAATGCCTTTTTTCTGTGTGTGAATTTTCAACTTCCTGTTCCTCCTCTAGAAGCTTGCCCCAATCATCCGAGCTGTTCTGGCTGGGGGTTAGTCAGCGTGCTCGCCCCCTCCCTTGGGACTACATCCCTGCGGGAGACGCTGTGTGCGTTCACAGGCACGGGAGGCAGGGGAGCAACGGGCGTGACTAAGACACTGTAGCTCCACCTCCGATGCCCTGCCCCACCTTTGCTCCCCCCTACTCCATCCCCTTTTTTGCTGTAGTTGAAGTGTGGCTCAGGTTCGTCATCACACAGCGAAAAAGCAGTACTGTACCGCTAAGCATCAAGGGAATTGTAGCTCCTTTGAAGCCGTGACATTGCTGCATGGAGCACGCTTGAAAACCCGGAAGTTAAAGAGAACATACAGAGAGGAAAGGAGGAAGTGCTGATAAAGCCTATTTTTTCAAATGGCACACAACTGATGTAATACAACAGTGCTGTCCAGGAGGAGTAGAGCCAATTCTGCAATGGTAAATTAGAGATCCCTCCAGCCCACATCTTGTCTAGCCTGTTCAATCCAGGCTGTAACTCTTCCTAACGCATTTCATCACATGACATCATCAGGGGCTGTAGCAAGACAGCACATCTTAGTATGATGACTGGCACCATGTTCCTGACATTGTCCCTCCTTAAAGGGGTTGTAAAGGTTCGTTTTTTATTTTCTAAATGGGTTCCTTTAAGCTAGTGCATTGTTGGTTCACTTACCTTTTCCTTCTATTTCCCTTCTAAATGTTTTTTTTTCTTTGTTTTTTTTTTCTTTGTCTGAATTTCTCACTTCCTGTTCCTCCTCGGTAAGCTGTTCAGTAAGTTGTTCTGGCTGACTAAACACTGCTCGGATGATGGTGTGAAGTTTACTGAGGAGAAACAGGAAGTGAGAAATTCAGACAAAGAAAAAAAAAATTTAGAAGGGAAATCAAAGCAAAACGTAAGTGAACCAACAATGCACTAGCTTAAAGGAACCTATTTAGAAAATAATAAATTAACCTTTACAACCCCTTTAAGGGCAGCCTCTGGATGTCCATCTGAGCTATTTTTTCAGGATGAGTGCACCAGAATGATTACAATAGTCTATTAGTGGGAATATTTGCTTCTGGCTCCCTTAAATTTTCTTATGGCCCATACCCCTTCCACTTAATCAAATAATGAATCCATCCTTTATGTTTCCTGCAATCTACGATAGCCTCCGCCTCAAATTCTTCTTCACCATCAGCCTTCACAATTTTGGGATGCCCAGGCCCATGTCAGGTTTAAGCAGGGACATGTGTAATACTGGATGGATTCAGAAAGACTTTGGGAGTTCTAGTTCATAGGCCACTGTATTAATCTTGACTTTAACGGGGAATAGACCAATGTATCTAGGTCCCAACCTCTTTGAAGGGCAAGCCCTGGGTAGCATCCAGGTATAACAGGACTGACCCACTCACTCAGATCTGCGGTCTCTCAGATGAAAACCTTGATAAGTTCCTCTAGGGAGCTGGGTGCTTTGATTCAGGCTAGTTCATCAGAGAGTCCTAGACGATACTGATAGCAGAGGGCAGTGTCATTCCATTCAGTGTCAGAGCACCACTGCTGAAATTCTGCCACATAATATGCAACTAGCTTTCGACCTTGCTGGAGGGCATGAAGTGTGGCCTTGGCAGTTGCAGAGCACTGAGGGTCATCGTAAATCTAAGCCATGGCAATAAAAAGGAAGTCAGGGTAATCAGGAATGGGCTATGCTGCTCTCACAATCAATGAGCCGAAATCTGTAGTCCTCCCAGAAGCAGAGAGATAATGAACCCACACCTTTTTGGGGTATTTTTTCAAAGTTCATAGTTGCAGTGTAAAGTAAGGTGACATTTCGAAACTTGCTGTTGTTTCCCATAAATCTTTCTGGTGTTGGGACTCAGGACTCGGGTAGTGGAGCTGCTACCCTTGAGTTGGTTGTTTCTGATATGGAAGTCACTAGAGGCGGAGATATCTGAGGAGTAGGTGAGACCGGAGACATTGATTCAAGGTGACCCTTTAGCTGGAAGTAGGCCTCCTGAAGACCCTATACAGCTTGAGTGAGTGCTATTAGTTGCTGTCAGAATGTCCATAGGCCAGGCCCCCCTTTCAGGCTCTATTTGGCTGTACGGTACCGTCACATACCTGTATGCAGAGCCTGAAATAACAAAGGTGCACAGTTCCTATTCAAGCACTCCTGGATGTTGATA
Source organism: Lithobates sylvaticus (assembly GCA_028564925.1). Taxonomy (NCBI): domain Eukaryota; kingdom Metazoa; phylum Chordata; class Amphibia; order Anura; family Ranidae; genus Lithobates; species Lithobates sylvaticus. The sequence continues at coordinate 567,160,639 of CM053027.1, read as the reverse complement.
CAGGAACTGCAGGGGTGAAGAAAAGGCACAAGTGCCAAGGTGTAGACACTGTGAGCAGGAACTTGGGAGATCTGGTATCTGGTACAGCTAGTGATGCACTGTAGAAACACCAAGTCCAGTTGAAGGTGGAGTTAGGTCCAACACCTGATTAAGTGACAGGACACCAGGATATAAGGAGGCATAAGAGTCAGGAACAGGCAGAAGTCTGCAGCAATCAGGGTGGTGAGGTATAGAGTAACTAGGCAGTAGCGTGGTCAATAGTCCAGGTTTAGTTCTGTTTTTTATGATCTCTGTGTGTGTTTTTTATTTGAAGTGTGATTTGTTTTCACAATAGAAAAATAATCTAAACAGTTTTATGTATGTATTAGCCTGGTCCATTAATGGTCATTTGAAAGAACTGCCCAATGCACTACATTGGACCATACATTGAGCTTGCAGCATTTTCAGCATAGCTCTGCTTTGAAAAGCACATTGGCCTCCAACGTGCGTGGGCCAACACAGTTATAATGCATTACAATTGTGTGAATGGGTCCCGTGAAAACTTTCTTGGACTGGACTGTCTGTAATGACCACTTGGGAAGACTAAGCACAAGGTCAGCCAATTGAAATGTCAAATAATTGATAAGCTGCAGAAATACTGAATGCTGATAGAAACCTTTTTCTGGAATATAAACAAATAAAGGAACCTATTGTACTGGCTAGAGGGAAAATGCTGTGAAAGCCACTCTGTTCTAAGCATTAGTAATGCATCAGTAATGCATCAGAACAATCAGAGACCTCAGGCAACACTTCAACTGATTCCAGGAACTCTGCAAGTTCAGTTCTTTTTAACTATTTAGATAGGAAGGTCTCCAAAAAGCTGCAACAGATTACACCCCTGTGAAAACGTGTGAAAGACAAAAACAACAGAGTTTCAATGAGATACCCCAACGCAACAAATCAGTGAGGAATTAATGCACCAATATATTGAACTTATGGCCTGTAGAGCTGAATGAGGATAAACTTTATTTTTATCTGGGTGTCTATCTTTTTTTTCTATGTTCCAGTTCAATATAGGGGCATTCAAGTCAAACCGGGACTTTTGAGTTTATATAAAAAAGGAAAAAATTTCAAGGCCTGGAAACTGCATTTATTTTTTTGACATACTGCCCTGCTACATTTATATACTTATCCAAGTGTTTAACTTATGCCTGGAAAGCATCAGCATAGAAAGAATTACACCTGAACCATCCTCGGACAGGCTGCTTCACTTCGACATCAGTGCTGAAATGCTGACCTCCGGGGGAACTCTTTTAGGGGTCCAAACAGGTGGAAATCACTCGGAGTGAGGTCTATGCCATCCATAAAATCCTGGCATTCCCTGTCACGCTCCTTCAACGCAGTGCAGACTTCAACTCTTCCATGCTGGTCAAGTGGAAAGCTGTCTTGGTACCCAGTGTGCGCTAACTTTTCGAAAATACAAATGTTCATTAATGATTGTGTTCAATGTTCCCACAGAAATATTTGTTTCTTGTGCAATTCCACTACAGGTTATGCGTTAATTGTGCAGGATCAGGCGTTCCACGTGCTGAATGTTCAAAGGAATGACTGCTGTGGGCTGGGAACCACCATGATCGGGATCGTCACTGATGGACGTACAGCCATCTTTAAAAAGTTTACACAATTCAGATGTCTTACTGCAGCTGAGTGTCTCATCAGCGTACTATGCTTGAAGTCTTCTGTAGATATCCGTGGGTTTTACCACATCGTTCACAAGAAACGTCATGATCACATGCTGTTCCATGCACGCAGTAACACTGTTGACTGCCATCTTGATTAATGGTCTCTGGACTGGCCCGCGACATGTGCACTGCCTATCAGTAATCAGTAATAGGACACACTTGTCACTGCTGCGTGTAGTACCGCCACGCTAACATTTCTTTTTTATACCTGTCAAATTAAAAGTCCTGGTATGACTTCAGCACCCTCGTATTTAATACCTTACTTGATTTTTATTGATTTGTGAGAAGTATAGTTTTGAGAAGGGATTTTCATGATCAGAATATTGAGAATTTGGTTCCCCTTGTTGAGGCACCTGGTGGGGTGTCACCTCCAGAGTTTCCCTCTGTTCTTACTTTAAGGAATATGCAGTCTTGATCAACAGTGAATCTGGGGAAGAGGGTTGCTACACATCACAGCTGAGAAATTTGAATGTAGGGAATGTGTGGGATAAGTATTTTTATCCAGTCCATGCCAGCTCTATAGTTGACTGCTTGCAGGAGATAGTAGAAGAGGAGCAATTGGAGATAAAAGCTTTTACCTAAAAAAACTGGACCCCCCAATATTTCAAGGGGAGAGATAGCAGACAAAGAATCCCTAAGACAAAATAATAATAATTTAATTTGGAATGCACATAAGTGTGGTATAGTTGTTGTCCTTAACGCAGTTAAATAATGTCTCTTTATATCCCATTATACATACAGATCCCATGTGTATTTTTCAACTTCATCTCTTTGACCTGCATAGGGTGAACACTTAGGGGTCATCTCTAAGAGAGTGGCAAAATATTTGCAGCTTAAGTCACCCATTACCCTGGTCTTTCATCATTTACCTAAAGTGCACAGCTCTTTGGTTGAGAGACTGCTCGAGTGGGTGGATGGTTATCTGTAACCCTTGGTAGGCCAACCACAGACTTGTATTTGTAACAGTAGCTCTATGTGGGTCACTCCTTGCTGACACTTCAAGCACCTCATTCATATATTCCCCACAATAGAGTTATTGTAGCTTTGGAATACTATTTGAAGGTTTATAGCACCTATGCGATTAAACTGCATACTCTTTTGGTCTCTGTTTGGTTTTTGCTCTTGCACGTTTATTTTTTCCTTTTGATAGGGTTTTCTACCTGCAGAGATGTAGTGCTTTGATGGGGGCTACATTTTCACCCTCATTTGTCAAACTGTATATACAGTGCCTTGAAAAAGTATTCACACCCCTTGACATTTTCCACATTTTATAATGTTACAACCAAAAACATAAATGTATTTTATTGGGATTTTATGTAATAGACCAACACAAAGTGGAAGGAAAATGATTCATGGTTTTCAAATTTTTTTACACATAAATATGTGAAAAATATGGTGTGCATTTGTATTCAGCCCTTGTAGAATCACCTTTCGCTGCAATTACAGCTGCAAGTCTTTTTGGGGATGTCTCTACCAGCTTTGCACGCCTAGGGAGTGAAAGATTTGCCCATTCTTATTTGCAAAATAGCTCAAGCTCTGTCAGCTTGGACGGAGAGCGTCTGTGAACAGTAATTGTCAAGCCTTGCCACAGATTCATGATTGGATTTAGGTCTGGACTTTGACTGGGCCATTCTAACACATGAATATGCTTTGATCTAAACCATTCCATTGTAGCTCTGGCTGTATGTTTAGGGTTGTTGCCCTGCTGGAAGGTGAACCTCCACCACAGTCTCAAGTCTTTTGCAGACTCTAACAGGTTTTCTTCTAAGATTGTTCTCTATTTGGCTCCATCCATCTTCCTATCAACTCTGACCAGCTTCCTTGTCCCTGCTGAAGAAAAGCATCCCCACAACATGATGCTGCCACCACCATGTTTCACAGTGAGGATGGTGTGTTCAGGGTGATGTACAGTGTTAGTTTTCCGCCACACATAGCATTTTGCTCTCATATGACCAGAGCACCTTCTTCCACATGTTTGCTGTGTCCCTCACATGGTTTCTCGCAAACTGCAAATGGGACTTCTTATGGCTTTCTTTTAACAATGACTTTCTTCTGCCAACTCTTCCATAAAGGCCAGATTTGTGGAGTGCACAACTAATAGTTGTCCTGTGGAAGAGTGGGAAGACAAAAGCCATTGTTGAAAGAAAGCCATAAGAAGTCCCATTTGCAGTTTGCAAGAAGCCATGTGGGGGACACAGCAAACATGTGGAAGAAGGTGCTCTGGTCAGATAAGACAAAAAATTTACTTTTTGGCCTAAAAGCAAAACGCTATGCATGGCGGAAAACTAACACTGCACATCACCCTGAATACACTATTCCACCGTGAAACATGGTGCTGGCAGCATCATTGTGTGGGAATGTTTTTCTTCAGCAGGGACAGGGAAGCTGGTCAGTGTTGATGGGAAGATCGATGGAGCCAAATAGAGGGTAATCTTAGAAGAAAATCTGTAATGCCCTGTACACACGAGCGGAAATTCCACCAGAAAAAGTCCAAAGGGAGCTTTTGGTCCGAAAATGCGACCGTGTATATGCTCCATCGGATTGAGAGCATGTTCTCAATTTTTTCGGTCGGAAAAAGTTCCGATCTGAAATTCCGATCATCTGTACCAATTCCGACACGCAAAGTTCCTACGCAAGCTTGGAAACAATTCGATGCATGCTCGGAAGCATTGAACTTCATTTTCTCAGCTTGTCGTAGTGTTGTACATCACTGCGCTCTTGACGGTAAGAGTTAAGCGAACTTTTGTGTGACCGTGTATATGCAAGCCAAGCTTGAGCAGAATTCCGTCGGAAAAATCTTGGATAGATGAATTCAGCTTGTGTGTATGTGGCATTAGAGTCTGCAAAAGACTTGAGACCGGGGTGGAGGTTCACCTTCCAGCAGGGCAATGACCCTAAACATACAGCCAGAGCTACAATGGAATAGTTTAGATCAAAGCATATTCATGTATTAGAATGGCCCAGTCAAAGTCCAGACCTAAATCCAATTGAGAATCTGTGGCAAGACTTGAAAATTGCTGTTCACAAACGCTCTCCATCCAATCTGACAGAACTTGAGCTATTTTGCAAAGAACAATGGGCAAAAATGTCACTCTCTAGATGTGAAAAGTTGGTAGAGACATCCCTAAAAAGACTTGCAGCTGTAATTGCAGCGAAAGGTGGTTCTACAAAGTATTGACTCAGGAGGGCTGAATACAAATGCACACCCCACTTTTTACATATTTATTTGTAAAAAAAATAGAAAACCATTTATAATTTTCCTTCCACTTCACAATTATGTGCCACTTTGTGTTGGTCTATCACATAAAATCCCAATAAAATACATTTATTTTTTTGCTTGTAACATGACGAAATTAGAACATTTCAAGGGGTATGAATACTTTTTCAAGGCACTGTATAATTCAAAAGTGCTTGTTATAAGATCTCATGTGTATCCAGCAAAAAGGCACAAGGCTGTCTTTCTAGGTTATATTTTTATTTTGTGATGTAATTATGTCACACGTTTACTGTATTTTCTTTTCTAAATTATTATTATACAGGATTTAGATAACGCCGACAGTTCACGCAGTGCTTAAATGAACAAAACAAATAATGAAAAGCATTTTTAAAAAATGTTATCCTCGCCAAGCTTTACAAATTGAAAGTGAATTGCATCTTTAGTTTGCAGGTACACAAAAAAATAGCATGTGCTAATCGAGGCTTTGGTGAATATGCAGGGTTACAAATCATTCATTTGTTTATCTATGGACACATATGGGTTAGGCTTTCCAGAGTTTTAACTGATTTCTTCAGTTTCATATGAACAATGTTCCATAAGTATCATTTTACAGAAAGAAATTATATGTTTGGCTTGCTGGCATGTGGCATACACTATCCTTCTCCTCAAATCACAGTATTGATCAGTCAAATCACCCACTAAAGTTATACACCAATGATAAACAGCAGGAGGCAGAGAGGGGGTAGTTTAGAGTTCCAACTTTGCTGCTCAAGTCGCCATTTACATAATTAAGTGCCCTAGGGTTTATACGCTCTCTAAAAGCTTTTAGGAAGATACTCAGACATCTCTAGGCTGATGTATATTTAGCATCTGGATAGTGAAGGCACGATTGTGGACATACTTCCAAACTGTTGAATTTAGATGTTTCTGTTGAAAAATGTAGGTGTTTCTGTTGAAAAATACTGTAAATCCTACAGCATACAAAGACATTTTAGAAAATTATGCACTTTTAGCTATGTTTCAGCATGGCTGTGGCCCTGTGCACAAAGCCAAGTCCATAAAGACATGGTCAAACTAGTGTGATGTGAAGGCCTGACCTAAACATTATTAAAAACCTTTGGGATGAATTGGAACAATAATTATAAGCCACGACTTCTTATCCATCATCAGTACCTGACCTCACAAAGGCTCTTTTGGCTAAATGGGCACACATTCCCGCAGACACTCCAAAGTCTTCTGGAAAGCCTTTTTAGAAATGTTGAGATGAGTTTGGTATATCTGCAAAGGGGGAGGGGGGGGGGGGCAACTCCATGTTAATGTCCATGGTTTTTGAATAAGAAGTCCAACAAGCTCAGATATCCACAAACTTCTGGCCACATAGTATATACAGCTTAACTGGTAATGCAGTTACTGTCTTTAACTAATATGCAACCTGAGAGTTGGTAAATGGCGGCTTTTCATCAGAGGTTTCCCAAACCTGTTTATGCGTGATTGTGGGAAAACACCAACCAATCGGAAGATGGTGTCGTTAAGCAGGCCATACTTGAATGCTGCTGAACCGGCCGAGATTCAAACTGTGTATGGGCAGGCTGAATGTGCCAAGTTGATCAACTTGGGTATAACCAGCCTGCTGAATTTTCTTGTGATTATCGATAACGGCTGCTATAGCTGCTACCAATAATCACTGTCTTCTCCTGGTGGGGACAGCTTCTACTGCCCTCTCCCACCCCCTCGCCGGGAGAAGACACTGGCCCGGCAGGAGGGATTCCTGCATCAACACTATTTGTGTTGATTGGGGAATCGAGCAAATATCTTTCCTGCAACCCGTGGTTGCAGGAAAGAAATTAGCTCTGTGTATGGACGGCCTTAGTGTGTTAAAATGCAAAGGAATGGAGCAGAGAGAAAGAGGAGACTCCTGTCCACATCATTCTGTAAATCAGTCATGTACAGTCTGAGCCGGCTGTGATCTGGCATCTCAGGACACCAACTACATGATAAATTTACTTGGTAAATACTGCATTCTGCATAATTCTGAATTATCATGAAATATTAATATTCAGACCTAATATTTTTTATTTGACCCCTGGCATTGTCAACAATGATTTGGTTCTATGTGAAAATAATAAAATCCCCAAGGAAAATGAATGTCCTCTATAGAGAGAAGTGTCTGACCACACTAACCCTCCATCACACTATATTATGATCACATTATGCCCATTTCCTCTTCAGTAAGTGTTTAAAATTATATAAAAGTATATCTGTCTATTGTTTAAATTTTAGAGAAGGTTGTATTCAAGCAAAATTCATTTTGATCTTTTTAAATAAGTATCTGTAAGTGCAACTCTGTCTGCAAACCCCAATTCTCTTTGGTGGTGTGCCCCAAATTCACACTGTTCCATGGTCCAGCTCTTCTAATAATAATAATTAATGAAATCTAGTGTTTAAACCTGTTCTCAGCTTCCTGTGAGCCCAGGCCATCATGGATTCACAGATTCATGGTGTCATGGTGTGCTGCACTCACAGCAAATGCTGCAAAAAGCAAGGATGACATAAAGACTCATTGAGGTCTGTACACCTCCAGAAAAGAGGCAAAGAGAAAGAGGACCCTGCGCATTACATGACCATCTTGGAGACAGCTAAATAGCTAAATAAAAATTAAGTATGCAGTGAAATCTGGTTTTACATGTTAATTTTAGAGGTTAGGTTGTAAGGGTTGGGTGCACCTGAATGGGCATTTAATAATAACCTCTCTCCAATTGATGCTCACCTCTACTGTACTCCCTTAACACTGTTAATCTGTCGGAGCTTTCAGAAATGCCTAAATATGAGGAAGTATCTGATCTCCTACATTTTCTCCCAGGATGCAGTACATCCTGGAAGAAAATTTGGGGAAAGGGAGGTTATTAAATCTGTGTATGCTCCAACAGGAATTAAACATGGATTAGACTCGGAGCTCTGGCAGGTGAACAGGGTGGTGGAGGAGAGCATGGAACATTAGTAGCAATTGGGAGGGAAGGGAGTTGACCTCTCAAAAGAACCTGTAACTTGTAACCTGACAAATTATCTTTAACATTAAGTATTAGAGATACGTTAGAGTTAGGATAGATACCAGAGAATAATTTATGTCATTAAAAACCCTGTATCTAAAATTGGCAGGTATGGGTTTCTGCCACAGAAACCTGCTATACCATCTAGCTTACATGTGTCTGTCTGTCTTTTCATGGTTCACTTAGCCGATAAAATGCCCATCAGAGGAGTAAAAAATCCTTTCTGGTCTTTTCTTCTTCTTCTTCCTTCTGTCTATATTTTGGTTACCTATTGTTCTTAGATGAGTATGTACAATGTGAGCTTTCAAGCATTGAGAGCTGCAGACTGTTGAATAGACGTTTTCATTCCTTGTTCTTTGACATCAGGATATGCAGTTACTGTTGTTCAGAATTTAGTGAAGGGTTGAATTAAGCTCAGTATTCAGCAGGGAAAATACCCAAATGTGCAAAGTGCAGTAATTTAGAGCAACTAATTAATTTTTCAATAACATGGCTTTAACTACATCAGCCCCGGAAGGATTTACCCCCTTCCTGACCAGAGCATTTTTTGCGATTTGGCACTGCGTCGGTTTAGCCAACAATTGTGCGGTCGTGTGACATTGTACCCAAACAAAATTGACGTCCTTTGTTTCCCACAAATAGAGCTTTCTTTTGGTGGTATTTGATCACCTCTGCGGTTTTTATTTTTTGCGCCATAAACAAAAAAAGACCGCCAATTTTGGAAAAAAAAAGCATTATTTTTTACTTTTTGCTATAATAAATATCCCCAAAAATATATAAAAAAACGAATTTCTTCCACATAGTTACATAGTTAGTTACATAGTTAGTTAGGTTGAAAAAAGACACAAGTCCATCCAGTTCAACCACAAATAAAAAAAAAAAAATATATATATATATACATATATATATCATACAATCCCATATACCCCATTCTATACCCACAGTTGATCCAGAGGAAGGCAAAAAAAAACCCCAGCAGAGCATTCTCCAATTTGCTAAAGCAGGGGAAAAAAATTCCTTCCTGATCCCCGAGAGGCAATCGGATTTTCCCTGGATCAACTTTACCTATAAATGTCAGTACCCAGTTATATTATGTACATTTAGGAAAGTATCCAGGCAATCTACTGAGCTGGCTAGAACCACCTCTGCAGGGAGTCTATTCCACATTTTCACAGCTCTTACTGTCCACAGTTTAGGCCAATAAGTATTCTTCTACATATTTTTGGTGTATATTGATTAGTTTGCACAAAAGTTATAGCGTCTACAAAATAGGGGATAGATTTATGTAATTTTTATTATTAGTTTTTTCTACTAGTACTGATCTGTGATTTTTATCGAGACTACGACATTGAATGAATGAATAACTTGTATAGCACTACAAATGCGAATGGAATGGCGGACAGATTGGACACTTTTGACACTATTATGGGACCATTGACATTTATACAGCGATCAGAGCTACAAATAGCCACTGATTACTGTATGAAAGACACTGGCAGGGGAGGGGTTAAACACTAGGGGGCGATTAAGGGGTTAAGTGTGTTCCCTGGATGTGTTCTAACTGTGGGGGGGATGGGCTAACTACAAAATGACAGAGATCACTGCTCCTGATGACAGGGAGCAGTAGATCCCTGTCATGGTGCTAGACAGAACAGGCAAATGCCTTGTTTACATAGGCATCTCCCCATTCTGCCTCTCCTTGCCACAATCGCGTGCCACCGGCAAACATCTAGTTCGCGGGACCTGCAGGCACGCTCCCGCGGCATGCGGTGGTGCGGCAGCGCGTGCCGATAGATGACAAATTGAAAGGGACGTACGGGTATGCCCTTTTGCCTGCCCATGCAATTTTGCAGATGTAAATCAGCGCGCGGCGGTCGGCAAGTGGTTAATAAGCTGGATGCGCTACATTATTGTTCCCGTCACTGCTTTGTTGAATAAGCCCAATACAGTTGCCCTTGCCAGACCTGATTAGAGATATACAGATGTATTGTTTGGATACCAAAGTTAATAGATGTGATATATTGAGCTGGTAAATTTATAGAATGTTAATGATTTGTCTCACCTCATTAATCTAATATGTTGCTAAAGAGGAATTGAACCCTGAAATCTCTGCCCAAAAAAGGCAAGCAGTGAAAGGTATTGGCTGTGGTCTTCCTACAGCTGATATTTCCCCCATTACTGACTTATTATGTCTTGTTCTGCGCTCCGTGTGCAGGTGGCCATTTCAGTAGAGGCAGGGTTTTGCTTCCTCATATCAGAAGCTTCAGCAAAAAGAACAGTGAGCAGCACAGTAATGACATTGCCAAATCTTACTCCACATCTCATGAGGCTAGCAGTCAAAGACAGCAGTGCCTTAGATCAGTGTTTCTCAACTGGGGTTCCGCAGCACCCTGGGGTTCACTGAGGAGCCCTCAGGGGTGCCGCAGCAACAGCCCTGAGCGATCCTCTGGTAGCTCCTGTGCTACAGGAGGGAGAGCACACGGTTAACTCCTGTGTACAGAGGAGGCAGAGAGCTATGCCTGCACCTCACCCCCCGTTTCCCCGCTCTCTGCTCCTCTCTGTACTCTTGCTGGCAAAAGAGAAAACTGAGCTCTCTGCCTCCTCTGTACACATTAATTATCTGTGAGCTCTCCCTCCTATTAACAGAGGATCACTCAGATCTCTGGAAGCTGGGTGGGTGGGATAAAAAACGCAACCCACACCTCCTCCTGTCTCTCTCCCCTCTTGGCTGCTGTCACTACAGTAAGGAAGAGGGGGGATTTGGGGGGGTAATTGTACTATGTGCGGGATTCAGGAGCAGGTGGGGGTTGGGCTAGGAGGGGAGGGAATTTGTGGTGGTTTGTGCTGGAAGGGGGGTTTGGGTTGTGCTGGGAGGGGTATTTGGGGGGGGGTGGGGTCGTGCTAGGAGGGAGGATTTGTGGCAATTTGTTCTGTGAGCAGGATTTGTGCACGGAGGGGGGGTGTATTGGAAGGGGGATTTGGGTGGGGGGTTTGTGCTAGGAGGGGGGTTGGGGGTTGTGCTGGGAGTAGGATTTGGGTGGGGGGTTTGTGCTAGGAGGGGGGTTGTGCTGTTGTGCTCGGAGGGTGGATTTGTGCTCTTAAGCCCCATACACACGGTCGGATTTTCCGATGGATTCTGTCCTATCAGACAATGTTGTCGGAAATTCCGACCGTGTGTAGGCACCATCGGACAGTTTCCATTGGATTGTTCGACGGACAAAGTCTTATCTCCTGCTGGATAGATTTTTTGACAACAAAGTCCGATCACACCAAATACGATCGTGTGTAGCGAATTCCGACGGACAAAGTGCTACGCATGCTCAGATCACATTACAAGACCAAAGCTATTGGCTACTAGCCTCTACGTAGTCCCGTCGTAGGCAACAAACGTCACCACGTTCAGAATGATCGGATTTTCCGACAACTTTGTCCGACCGTGTGTACGCAAAACCAACATCGGACAAAGTACGACGGACATGATCCGACGGACCTGGTCCTCGGATAATCCGAGCGTGTGTATGGGGCTTTAGGGGGATTTAAAGGTACATCTAGGTAATGCGAATATCTAGGTAAATCTAGGTACAGCTGATACTTCCTTGTCCTCCAGGAATTCATTATTATGAATTTAGAGTATTTACTCACTCACAACTTATTTATATTTGACAGGGACTACTATTTGCAGAAATGCGGAGCTTCTATGGGAGCTAATTTCTCCCCCTCCCTTGCCAATCTTTATATGGGATGGCGGAAGAGGTTCCGCATCTTTGCACCTGATAGTCCCCGCCGTACAGATACCCTATTTTACTGTCGCTACATTGACGACCTACTGTTTATTGTATCTGATGAAGTTAGTAGTCTTGATGATTGGTTGTCTTACATGAATGACAATGATTTCAACTTGCAGTTTACGGTTTGTTGCAATTCCATATCCATTGATTTTCTTGATGTACGTTTGAGAGGAGAAGGAAACAGTGAAGTTCTAGCCTCTTTACGAAACCAACAGCAAGTAATACGCTCTTGTGAGCGAATTGGAGCCATCCGAAGCATACGTTAAGAGGTATCCCAGTAGGACAGTTCTTAAAGCATAGTTCCAACTAAGGATGGGCCCGGTGCTCGATGCGAACCCACGTTCGCATCGAGCACCGGGCGTTCGCTCGCTCGGCGAGCCCAGAACTATTTTGGCCGCTCGCATCACGTTCGTGTGATGCGAGCGGCCCCGCAATGCATTGCGGCCGGCGCGGCCGACGCAGTGCATTGCTGGCTGATGATTGGCCAAGCATGCACTGTGACCCCGCATGCTTGGCCAATCACAGCCCCCGGAAACTCGAAGAGCCATAATTGGCTACAGGCAGGACGCCTGTAGCCAATTACAGCTCAGGGGGCTGTAGTACACGCCCCCCCTATAAAACGCCGCCACGCCGTCTGCGCCGGTCACATGCTGTTCCGGCGCAGATTGAGCAGGCTGTTTCTGTGACACTCTGCTGCATTTAGATAGATAGAGAGATTCACTTGCAGAGATTGAGTTAGATAGATTCAGTTACAAAGATTGATTGACAAAGAGGGGCTTGTAGTGTGCTCGTGGCAGGCAGGCAGAGCTCCTATATTTTGTTACCAGAAGCACCTATAGGACTTGTAGTGTGTTCGTGGCAGGCAGGCAGAGCTCCTATATTTTGTTACCAGAAGCACCTATAGGACTTGTAGTGTGTTCGTGGCAGGCAGGCAGAGCTCCTATATTTTGTTACCAGAAGCACCTATAGGACTTGTAGTGTGTTAGTGGCAGGCAGGCAGAGCTCCTATATTTTGTTACCAGAAGCACCTATAGGACTTGTAGTGTGTTCGTGGCAGGCAGGCAGAGCTCCTATATTTTGTTACCAGAAGCACCTATAGGACTTGTAGTGTGTTAGTGGCAGGCAGGCAGAGCTCCTATATTTTGTTACCAGAAGCACCTATAGGACTTGTAGTGTGTTCGTGGCAGGCAGGCAGAGCTCCTATATTTTGTTCCCAGAGGCACCTATAGGACTTGAAGTGTGTTAGTCCCATTACACACACAGAGCTATATTTTGTTCCCAGAAGCACCTATAGGACTTGAAGTGTGTTAGTCCCATTACACACACAGAGCTATATTTTCTTCCCAGAAGCACCTATAGGACTTGAAGTGTGTTAGTCCCATTACACACACAGAGCTATATTTTCTTCCCAGAAGCACCTATAGGACTTGAAGTGTGTTAGTCCCATCACACACACAGAGCTATATTTTGTTCCCAGAAGCACCTATAGGACTTGAAGTGTGTTAGTCCCATTACACACACAGAGCTATATTTTCTTCCAGAAGCACCTATAGGACTTGAAGTGTGTTAGTCCCATCACACACACAGAGCTATATTTTGTTCCAGAAGCACCTATAGGACTTGAAGTGTGTTAGTCCCATTACACACACAGAGCTATATTTGTTCCCAGAAGCACCTATAGGACTTGAAGTGTGTTAGTCCCATTACACACACAGAGCTATATTTTCTTCCAGAAGCACCTATAGGACTTGAAGTGTGTTAGTCCATTACACACAAAGAGCTATACTTTGTTCCCAGAAGCACCTATAGGACTTGAAGTGTGTTAGTCCCATTACACACACAGAGCTATATTTTCTTCCCAGAAGCACCTATAGGACTTGTAGTGTGTTAGTGGCAGGCAGGCAGAGCTCCTATATTTTGTTACCAGAAGCACCTATAGGACTTGTAGTGTGTTCGTGGCAGGCAGGCAGAGCTCTATATTTTGTTCCCAGAGGCACCTATAGGACTTGAAGTGTGTTAGTCCCATTACACACACAGAGCTATATTTTCTTCCCAGAAGCACCTATAGGACTTGAAGTGTGTTAGTCCATCACACACACAGAGCTATATTTTGTTCCCCAGAAGCACCTATAGGACTTGAAGTGTGTTAGTCCCATTACACACACAGAGCTATATTTTGTTCCAGAAGCACCTATAGGACTTGAAGTGTGTTAGTCCCATTACACACACAGAGCTATATTTTCTTCCCAGAAGCACCCTATAGGACTTGAAGTGTGTTAGTCCCATCACACACACAGAGCTATATTTTCTTCCCAGAAGCACCTATAGGACTTGAAGTGTGTTAGTCCCATTACACACACAGAGCTATATTTTCTTCCCAGAAGCACCTATAGGACTTGAAGTGTGTTAGTCCATTACACACACAGAGCTATATTTTCTTCCCAGAAGCACCTATAGGACTTGAAGTGTGTTAGTCCCATCACACACACAGAGCTATATTTTGTTCCCAGAAGCACCTATAGGACTTGAAGTGTGTTAGTCCCATCACACACACAGAGCTATATTTTCTTCCCAGAAGCACCTATAGGACTTGAAGTGTGTTAGTCCCATTACACACACAGATCTATACTTTGTTCCCAGAAGCACCTATAGGACTTGAAGTGTGTTGTCCCATTACACACACAGAGCTATATTTTCTTCCCAGAAGCACCTATAGGACTTGAAGTGTGTTAGTCCCATTACACACACAGAGCTATATTTTCTTCCCAGAAGCACCTATAGGACTTGAAGTGTGTTAGTCCCATTACACACACAGAGCTATATTTTCTTCCCAGAAGCACCTATAGGACTTGAAGTGTGTTAGTCCCATCACACACACAGAGCTATATTTTGTTCCCAGAAGCACCTATAGGACTTGAAGTGTGTTAGTCCCATCACACACACAGAGCTATATTTTGTTCCCAGAAGCACCTATAGGACTTGAAGTGTGTTAGTCCCATCACACACACAGAGCTATATTTTCTTCCCAGAAGCACCTATAGGACTTGAAGTGTGTTAGTCCCATTACACACAAAGAGCTATACTTTGTTCCCAGAAGCACCTATAGGACTTGAAGTGTGTTAGTCCCATTACACACACAGAGCTATATTTTCTTCCCAGAAGCACCTATAGGACTTGAAGTGTGTTAGTCCCATTACACACACAGAGCTATATTTTCTTCCCAGAAGCACCTATAGGACTTGAAGTGTGTTAGTCCCATTACACACACAGAGCTATATTTTCTTCCCAGAAGCACCTATAGGACTTGAAGTGTGTTAGTCCCATCACACACACAGAGCTATATTTTGTTCCCAGAAGCACCTATAGGACTTGAAGTGTGTTAGTCCCATTACACACACAGAGCTATATTTTCTTCCCAGAAGCACCTATAGGACTTGAAGTGTGTTAGTCCCATCACACACACAGAGCTATATTTTCTTCCCAGAAGCACCTATAGGACTTGAAGTGTGTTAGTCCCATTACACACACAGAGCTATATTTTCTTCCCAGAAGCACCTATAGGACTTGAAGTGTGTTAGTCCCATTACACACACAGAGCTATATTTTCTTCCAGAAGCACCTATAGGACTTGAAGTGTGTTAGTCCCATCACACACACAGAGCTATATTTTGTTCCCAGAAGCACCTATAGGACTTGAAGTGTGTTAGTCCCATCACACACACAGAGCTATATTTTCTTCCCAGAAGCACCTATAGGACTTGAAGTGTGTTAGTCCCATTACACACAAAGAGCTATACTTTGTTCCCAGAAGCACCTATAGGACTTGAAGTGTGTTAGTCCCATTACACACACAGAGCTATATTTTCTTCCCAGAAGCACCTATAGGACTTGAAGTGTGTTAGTCCCATTACACACACAGAGCTATATTTTCTTCCAGAAGCACCTATAGGACTTGAAGTGTGTTAGTCCCATTACACACACAGAGCTATATTTTCTTCCCAGAAGCACCTATAGGACTTGAAGTGTGTTAGTCCCATCACACACACACAGAGCTATATTTTGTTCCCAGAAGCACCTATAGGACTTGAGTGTGTTAGTCCCATCACACACACAGAGCTATATTTTCTTCCCAGAAGCACCTATAGGACTTGAAGTGTGTTAGTCCATCACACACACAGAGCTATATTTTCTTCCCAGAAGCACCTATAGGACTTGAAGTGTGTTAGTCCCATTACACACAAAGAGCTATACTTTGTTCCCAGAAGCACCTATAGGACTTGAAGTGTGTTAGTCCCATTACACACACAGAGCTCTATTTTCTTCCCAGAAGCACCTATAGGACTTGAAGTGTGTTAGTCCCATTACACACACAGAGCTATATTTTCTTCCCAGAAGCACCTATAGGACTTGAAGTGTGTTAGTCCCATTACACACACAGAGCTATATTTTCTTCCCAGAAGCACCTATAGGACTTGAAGTGTGTTAGTCCCATCACACACACAGAGCTATATTTTGTTCCCAGAAGCACCTATAGGACTTGAAGTGTGTTAGTCCCATCACACACACAGAGCTATATTTTCTTCCCAGAAGCACCTATAGGACTTGAAGTGTGTTAGTCCCATTACACACAAAGAGCTATACTTTGTTCCCAGAAGCACCTATAGGACTTGAAGTGTGTTAGTCCCATTACACACACAGAGCTATATTTTCTTCCCAGAAGCACCTATAGGACTTGAAGTGTGTTAGTCCCATTACACACACAGAGCTATATTTTCTTCCCAGAAGCACTATAGGACTTGAAGTGTGTTAGTCCCATCACACACACAGAGCTATATTTTGTTCCCAGAAGCACCTATAGGACTTGAAGTGTGTTAGTCCCATCACACACACAGAGCTTATTTTCTTCCCAGAAGCACCTATAGGACTTGAAGTGTGTTAGTCCCATTACACACAAAGAGCTATACTTTGTTCCCAGAAGCACCTATAGGACTTGAAGTGTGTTAGTCCCATACACACACAGAGCTATATTTTCTTCCAGAAGCACCTATAGGACTTGAAGTGTGTTAGTCCCATTACACACACAGAGCTATATTTTCTTCCCAGAAGCACCTATAGGACTTGAAGTGTGTTAGTCCCATTACACACACAGAGCTATATTTTCTTCCCAGAAGCACCTATAGGACTTGAAGTGTGTTAGTCCCATTACACACACAGAGCTATATTTTGTTCCCAGAAGCACCTATAGGACTTGAAGTGTGTTAGTCCCATCACACACACAGAGCTATATTTTGTTCCCAGAAGCACCTATAGGACTTGAAGTGTGTTAGTCCCATTACACACACAGAGCTATATTTTCTTCCCAGAAGCACCTGTAGGACTTGAAGTGTGTTAGTCCCATCACACACACAGAGCTATATTTTCTTCCCAGAAGCACCTATAGGACTTGAAGTGTGTTAGTCCCATCACACAGAGCTCCTCTATTTTCTTTGCATAAGCACCCACAGGACTTCTAGTGTGTTAGTGGCATCACACAGAGCTCCTATATATTCTTCTCAGCAGCACCCACAGGACTTCTAGTGTGTTAGTGGCATCACACAGAGCTCCTCTATTTTCTTTGCAGAAGCACCCATAGGACTTCTAGTGTGTTAGTGGCATCACACAGAGCTCCTATATATTCTTCTCAGCAGCACCCACAGGACTTCTAGTGTGTTAGTGGCATCACACAGAGCTCCTATATTTTCTTCTCAGCAGCACCCACAGGACTACCGACTACAATGGCTGGAAGACCGCCAAGGGGAGGCAGAGCGTGCAGAGCCAAGAACACAGGGCAGGCAGGCTCTGTTTCTAGTGGACGTGGCCGTGGTCGTGGACGTGGTCGTGCATCGTCATCAGCACGTGGCCATGGGACACGCGCGTCTTTGTTTTCGGCAGCTGGACATGTGGAGCCGCATCATGCTGAAGGCTTGGTAGAATGGATGACCAAGCCCTCCTCATCCTCCTCATCCTCTCTCACCCAGGCTCAGGGTACTGACAGAGCATCATCAGCCACCCCTTCCCTAGACCCACCATGTCCTCCTGAGGAGTCCCCGAACTCTTTGAGCACAGTGTTGGGTACATGCTCCAGGAGGATGCCCAACGATTCGAAGGCTCGGATGACGATACCCAGCTTGAGGAATCTGGCAGTACTGTTCCACCAGCTGCAGCTTACTGCCAGGTTTGCTCTAGTGGTGAAGAGGGAGGGGATGATGAGGTCACTGACTCCACGTGGGTGCCTCAAGGGAGAGAGGATGAGGAGGAGGACGAGGAGGAGGAGGATGCGGCGTCACATGTCCAACGAGGCAGGATGCCCCCTGGAGGCCAGGTAGAGGCCAGCACAGCAACTGTACAACACACGCAGAGCTCCGCCTGTGCAGGGCGCTGCCTCTGCACGTTATCAGAAAAGTTCTTTGGTGTGGGCCTTTTTTGAGACGAGTGCAGCAGATCGCACCACTGCTATTTGCAATATTTGTCTCAAGCGTATCTCGCGTGGCCAAAACATCAGCCGCTTGGGCACGACAAGCATGACCAGACATATGGCGACCTGCCATGCAGCTCGTTGGCAGGCACACATAAAAGACCCACACCAAAGAACTAAGCGGACCTCTCCTTGCTCCTCCTCAGCTGGGATCTCCATCCCCACTACACCTTCAGTCCTCTCTGAAAGCTGCTCTGAGAGGACTGAAGGTGTAGAATTTGGTGTGTCACAACCAAGTACTTGCAGTACACCGACGTCCGAATGCAGCAGGCAAATTTCCCTGCCCCAGCTGCTGGACCGTAGAAAGAAGTACACTCCAGCCATCCACATGCCCAGCGGTTGA
This sequence comes from Lithobates sylvaticus, assembly GCA_028564925.1. Taxonomy (NCBI): domain Eukaryota; kingdom Metazoa; phylum Chordata; class Amphibia; order Anura; family Ranidae; genus Lithobates; species Lithobates sylvaticus. Next base: position 567,142,009 of record CM053027.1, on the reverse strand, counting down.
ATGCTAGCCTTGCTAAATTGCTAGCACTTCAACTGCTGCCTTTTCAGTTGGTAGACTCGGCCCCCTTCCGTGAGTTTGTTCAATGTGCGGTTCCTCAGTGGCAGGTTCCCAAACGCCACTTTTTCTCGCGGAAGGCGATTCCGTCTCTCTACCGGCATGTGGAGGGCAATGTCCATGCCTCGCTGGACAGGGCGGTCAGCGGTAAGGTGCATATTACCGCTGACTCATGGTCCAGCAGGCATGGACAGGGACGGTACCTTTCTTTCACGGCCCATTGGGTCACTCTATTGGCAGCTGGGAGGGATGCAGGACAAGGTGCAGTAGTGTTGGAGGTTGTTCCGCCACCACGCCTCCAAAACGCGACTACTGCTACTGGTTGTGACACACCTCTCTCCTCCACCCCCTCCTCTTCTTCTTCCTCCAGTGCTCTGTCCTTGGAACCAGCGGTGCTCCGTAGGCGTACAAGGGGCTACGCAAGTACGCAGGCAAAAAGATGCCATGCCGTGCTTGCGCTGGTGTGTTTGGGGGACAGGAGCCACACTGGGCCAGAGGTTCTGGCAGCTCTGCAGGGGCAGGCCGAGAGGTGGTTGACGCCACGTCAGCTTAAGCCAGGAATGGTCGTTTCTGACAATGGCACCAACCTCCTCTCCGCCCTGCGACAGGGGCAGCTCACCCATGTGCCCTGCATGGCTCACGTCCTCAACCTGGTGGTGCAGCGGTTCTTGGGCAGGTTCCCAGGCTTACAGGATGTCCTGAGGCAGGCCAGGAAGTCTGTGTGCATTTCCGCCGATCTTATAATGCCAGTGCTCGGCTGACTGAGCTGCAAAAGGAGCTGAACCTGCCCAAGAACCGCCTAATATCTGACATGCCCACCAGGTGGAACTCAACGTTGGCCATGCTGCAGCGACTGCACACGCAGCAGAGGGCCATCAATGAGTACCTTTGCGACTACGGCACCAGGACAGGGTCAGGGGAGCTTGGTTTTTTTTCCCCACGTCAGTGGAGCATGATCAGGGATGCATGCACTGTCCTCTCACCATTTGAGGAGGCCACGAGGATGGTGAGCAGTGACAGTGCATGCATCAGTGACACTGTCCCTCTTGTCCACCTGTTGGAGCATACGCTGCGTGGGATAATGGACAGGGCACTTGAGGCAGAACAGAGGCAGGAAGAGGAGGACTTCCTTGCCTCTCAAGGCCCCCTTTATCCGGACAGTGTTCCTTCTGTCCCACCCATCACACAGGAAGAGGATGAGGAGGAGGAGGAGGAGGAGGAGGATTGTGTGAGCATGGAGGTGGAGCCTGGCACTCAGCATCAGCAGCAGCAGTCTTTTAGGGATGATGTACAGTCCCAACAAGCCAGTGGACTTGTACGTGGCTGGGAGGAGGTGGCTGGCGATCATGTCATCCTCAGTGACCCAGAAGACTCCGGACCGAATGCCTCAGCTAACCTACGCTGCATGGCCTCCCTGATCCTGCAAAGCCTGCGGAAGGATCCTCGTGTTCTTCGGATCAAGGAGAGGGACCATTACTGGCTGGCCACTCTCCTTGATCCGCGGTACAAGGGTAAGGTTGCGGACCTTATCTTGCCGTCGCAGAGGGAGCAGAGGATGAGACATCTCAGGGAGGCCTTGCAGAAAGGTCTGTGCAACGCGTTCCCAGAAACTGGGAGGCTACAAACTCCTGGTCCTGGGCGACGAGTTGCTGAGGCTTCGGTCAGTGGCAGAAGGAGCGGTGGGGAAGGTGGACGTCTGACCGATGCGTTCAGACAATTTTTTAGTCCGCAAGCCCCAAGGTATGATCGGTTCCAGCAACCATCGCCAGCGTCTGATATACATGGTGCAGGAATACCTTGGGGCAAGGTCAGACTTGGACACCTTTCCCACCGAAAATCCTCTGGCTTACTGGGTCCTGAGGATGGATCACTGGCCAGAGCTTGCACAGTATGCAATTGAGCTACTGGCCTGTCCTGCCTCCAGCGTTCTTTCCGAACGCACATTCAGTGCTGCTGGAGGATTTGTGACTGATCATAGGGTGCGCCTGTCCACCGCCTCGGTTGATCGACTGACATTCATCAAAATGAATCAGTCTTGGATCACCACCAGCTACCAGGCACCTGAGGCGGATATAACCGAATAATTTTTAATGTCACATCCCTTCAAGACTGCCTATGCTGATGCTGAGTGACTGTCCTCTTATGTTCACTGACTATCCTCTTCCTCCTCCTCAATGATCCATGCCACAGCACCAGTGCCTAAGGCACAATTTTTCAGCCCCTGTTTAACAGGGGCGTGTACTTACAATTTTTTAAAAAAATGCTTCGCAACACGTGTGACTGCTGTGCTCCAAGTACAGTCTCTGTGAGGGCCGTGTTGCAGTGTTGTGGCACCAGCACCAGTGCCTAAGGCACAATTTTTCAGCCCCTGTTTAACAGGGGCGTGTACTTACAATTTTTTTAAAAAAATGCTTCGCAACACGTGTGACTGCTGTGCTCCAAGTACAGTCTCTGTGAGGGCCGTGTTGCAGTGTTGTGGCACCAGCACCAGTGCCTAAGGCACAATTTTTCAGCCCCTGTTTAACAGGGGCGTGTACTTACAATTTTTAAAAAAAAATGCTTCGCAACACGTGTGACTGCTGTGCTCCAAGTACAGTCTCTGTGAGGGCCGTGTTGCAGTGTTGTGGCACCAGCACCAGTGCCTAAGGCACAATTTTTCAGCCCCTGTTTAACAGGGGCGTGTACTTACAATTTTTAAAAAAAATGCTTCGCAACACGTGTGACTGCTGTGCTCCAAGTACAGTATCTGTGAGGGCCGGGTTGCAGTGTTGTGGCACCAGCACCAGTGCCTAAGGCACAATTTTTCAGCCCCTGTTTAACAGGGGCGTGTACTTACAATTTTTTAAAAAAATGCTTCGCAACACGTGTGACTGCTGTGCTCCAAGTACAGTCTCTGTGAGGGGTTGCAGTGTTGTGGCACCAGCACCAGTGCCTAAGGCACAATTTTTCAGCCCCTGTTTAACAGGGGCGGGTAATTACAAATCTTGATCTAATAGTTCACAGCAGGGCCCATTCCTGCGCCCACCAAGAGTAACTATGAGGGCCTGCAGTCTTGTGGCAACACCGTCCACCACCACCGCCAAAGGCCCAATTTTTCTGCCCTGTTCATCAGGTGCTTGCAATTACAAATCTTGATCTAATAACTCACAGCAGGGCCCATTCCTGCGCCCACCAAGAGTAACTATGAGGGCCTACAGTCTTGTGGCAACACCGTCCACCACCACCGCCAAAGGCCCAATTTTTCTGCCCTGTTCATCAGGTGCTTGCAATTACAAATCTTGATCTAATAACTCACAGCAGGGCCCATTCCTGCGCCCACCAAGAGTAACTGTGAGAGCTTACAGTCTTGTGGCAAAACCGTCCACCACCACCACCACCACCACCCCCAATTTTTCTGCCCTGTTCAACAGGTGCATGCAATTACAAATCTTGATCTATTAACTCACAGCAGGGCCCATTCCTGTGCCCACCAGTCTTGTGGCTACACCAACATCTAATAGGGCAAATTTCTGCAGAGTATATACGCCAGGCCCCTACTTTCAAACATCCAACTTACAAACGACTCCTACTTGCAAATGGAAAGAGAAAACAGGAAGTGAGAGGAAATCTACCCCTAGGAAGGGAAATTCTATCCTGTTAGATTTAATTTGGGAAAAAGGTATCTCCTCTCTACTGATACTTTATCACCAATCCTTGTTTCAATTAAAACCCCACTTTTCCAAAAACATTTGTCATTGGGACGGAAAGTGAGGTGACATGTTCTGAACAGATGTGCAAAGACAGCAAATGTTACAGGGGTGATAACCCCTCCCTATGTTCTCCAAAAAGCTTAAAAATAGATTTTTTTGGGATGGAGCTACACTTCATAATGTACCTGTTCAGATTCTACTTAAGATCAAACCTAAAGCCGCAAGTGGTTTTAAATGGCTTCTTTTTTTCCTTTACAAATGTCATTTTGTGCAAGGACAGTTCTAAACACGGGAAACACATGCCACTTCACAGGCATACTTTGGACACCCCCCAGGTACCATATTTAAAGGAAAATGTCACTTTTTTTTTTTCACTTTATGCATCATTAAAATGACTGCTCCCGAAAAAACGTTAGTTTTTAAAAGTTCTTTTTGCATTGATATATGTCCCCTGGGGCAGGACCCGGGTCCCCAAACCTGTTTTATGACATTAACATGCATATTGGCCGTTGTAATTAGCACTTTTGATTTCGAACGTTCGCGTCCATTATAACGTATAGGGTTCGAAAATTCGCGCGAACTTTCGGTCCGTTCGAAGGTTCTGGTTCGAACCGAACCCGGGGGTGTTCGGCTCATCCCTAGTTCCAACCATATAAATGTCAGCAGCTACAAAAAGTGTAGCTTCTGACTTTTATTAATCAGACACTCACTTGTCCCATGGTCCAGCGATGCAGCAAATGAAGCCCCGCTCCTCTCCCCCTCCTCTCTGCCACGCTGGCATTGTCTCTGTGGGCGCCTGGCTGTGGATTCACAGCCGGGCACGCACTGTGCATGCGCGAGCTGCACTGCGCACTGTGACTGGCCGGGCAATCATCTGGGACCTGTGACATGTCCCAGATGATTGCCGAGAGGGAGGGGGGGAGAGGTGAACTTGCTTCCGGCGCCACGGTGCCTTGGGAGTAAGTGGGAGCTGGATCCTTCTAAAAAGAGGGTATCCACTCTCCCCAAAAAAAATTACATGCCAATTGTGGCATTTCAGGGGCTCACCTGCACTTAAAGCAGAAGTTCCATTTTTGGGTGGAACTCCGTTTAAGATTAAAGCAAATCTGTAGCCATGAGAATGACCTTCAACAGCAGGCTTCAGATATGTTCTGACACTTTGAGGACAGAGTCTATCCTTAACTGGTTCTGCATAGAGCCACGAGGATTGCTGACAACACCCCACTTGAAAATCTGTTACAGAACAATAAGGGTAAGAGGCTTAAAAATAAAAACACAAATGGCCATAATACATCCTCATCCTACACTGGTGTTCCAGTTCTTTCTAATCCAAGTCCCCCAAGTCCTGCTACAAATCAAAGGGAGAACGAAGATTCGCAGTCCAAGGACCATGGCTATGGAACGCTCTACCCATGAACATCCGCATGGAAGAAAACCATCGGACCTTCAGAAAAAAAAACAAGACCCACCTCTTCTAAGAAGCAGGACAACACAGGACGGACCAAGCGCCTTGAGGCGATTTCAGTTCGCATTTGCAGCACTATTCAAATCATTCATTCATTCACTCCATTTAGTATGGAGTTCAATAAGATTAGGAACATTGTTTTAAAATATCTGGCAGTCTTATTTAAAGAATCAGGATATGCCCAAATTCTATCAAAGGGAGTTAGGACCGTGCATTATCTCTCAGTCTTTACAATAGTAGTAAATCATGCTCTCATTGGATTGGCTACAGTTTAAAGGCATGCTTTAATGCGGTTCTAATGAATGTTCATGTTGTCCTCATATTCTTTTTTTTTTTTTGGCAAAACGATAGGCAACATTTGAAATTTGAAAAGTATTTTGGGTAGTATAAACATTTTGAGTGCGTGGATCCTTCCAAACCATGATAGTGCTCTATGTGTCAGTCTATTACTCTCTGTTTTAATCTCATTTAATAGTGAAATATAATTTAAGTTGTAGATTTTTTTAAGTGAAGGTGCGAGTTTAATACCTAAGTATTTTATGTCTTTACGCCAAGGGAATTTATATGTTCTTTGGAGCTCATATTTTAGTGTGGCACTAGTATTGATATTTAGAATTTCCGACTTTCTTGATTTATTTTAAAGTTGGTTAGTTCCCCATATTCTTTTAATAAAGTCATCAGTCGGGGGAGGGAGGAGACAGGGTTATTAATGTAAAACAGAATGTCGTCGGCATATGCCGATAATTTATGGATTTCATCTCCTACTTCGAAACCTACGATTTCTGGGTCTCGTCTGATCATAGAGAGTAGGTGTTCTAGGGATAAGATAAATAGAATGGGGGAAAGGGGGCATCCCTGTCTTGTCCCATTTTTCATTTCGAAGCCAGAGGATTCAGATCCGTTAATTTTTACAGTTGCCATCGGGTAATGATACAAAGTTTTAATGCGCTGCACCATTTTTGGGCCTATGCCCATTGCCTCTAACGTTGTGAACATAAAGCCCCAGTCTACTCGGTCAAAAGCCTTCTGGGCGTCTGTTGACAAGAGTAGACTGGGGCCTTTCTTCTTTTTTTCCTGTAGCAGTAGCAGCAGGGTTCTTACCCCGTTGTCTCTGCTTTCTCTACCGGGTACGAATCCGGCTTGATCGGGGTGGACCAGTTTATTTATTAGAGTTTTTAACCTGTCCGCCAATATCTTGGCGTAAAGTTTCGTGTCTGCATTCAAGAGTGCTATTGGTCGATAATTGGCGCATTTTATCCCGTCTTTACCCTCCTTTTTAATTATCGTTATGGAGGCCATTAGAGCCTCCCTACTCATCTCATATTCTGTGCTAAGGCCATTTAGATACGTGCACAACTTAGGGATCAGGATATTTTTAAATTTTTTATAATAATAGATTGTAAATCCGTCCGGCCCCGGGCTTTTTCCAGATTTAGTCCCGTTTAAGGCTCTGACTATCTCTTCCTCTGTTATTTTCCCTTCCAGTGACTCTCTTTCACTTTCTGTAATTTTAGTTAAACCAGCTCTTCCTAGGAAATCGTTCATTTTCCTAATTTTTGTTGTCTCTTCGCACCCCCTTTTTTGTTCGACTGCATATAGGTCTGCGTAAAATTCTTTAAATGTTTGTGCAATCCCTCTTGTAGTATATTCTATATTTCCCTTATTTGTTTGAATTTTTTCTATATAGTTTTGGGCCTTCTTTTTCTGCAACATTTTGGCCAGATATTTGGGGGATTTATTACTTCCATAATATCTCTCTCTGGCTAATGTGTGGAAAATCCTATTAGTGTCCTGTTCCATAAGTAATTTGAGCTCCTCCCTTTTTGTTACTAAATCTTGAAGCAGCCTTTTATCCTGGGTTAGGTCTCTTTTATGTTGTTGTTCCAGGCGGAATATTTCTTCAATGGTGTCTTTAATTTTTTGGGCTCTCTTCTTTTTTTTCCCGGCGCCAACAGATATAAACACGCCCCTTATGTAGGCCTTGTGGGCCTCCCACACGGTCTGTCTCGAAATTCCCTCTGTATCATTTCTTAAAAAGTATTGTTCTAGTTCTTCCCTTATTCTGTTCTCACCTTCTACCTCCTGAATAATACTTTCATTTAACCGCCACCGTTGGGGTTTCATTTGGGGCTCCACTGACTGTATTTCCATCATCACCGGGGCATGGTCTGAAAGTGAAATTATTCCTATTCTGGTATCTACTACTCTATCTAAAACAGAATGCTCCAAAAAACCATAGTCTATCCTAGAGTACGTCCCGTGTACAGGGGAGAAAAATGAATAATCTCTGTCTTTTGGGTGTTGACTTCTCCAGACATCTGTGAGTTGGCTTGTATGCAACTTTTGTTTTATTTTTTTTAGTTGAACATTACTAATCCCCTGTACACGGGACGTACTGTCATTTAGGGGATCCATGCAAAAATTCATATCGCCCATCAATATCAGGTTTCCACTCATAAAATCCATCAGTTTTCCCAGTATCTTTGCTAAATATATCCCAGGGTTAGTATTGGGCGAATAAATATTCGCAAGGGTGCAGTCCATGTTTCCTAGTTTTCCTTTCAGGAAGAGATACCTTCCCTCGGGGTCGGTTATTCTATCCGTTAATTTAAATCGCATTTTCTTTGAGAAACCGATTGCTACACCCCTGGCCCTTGTTGTAATGGTGTCCCCGTAGTACCACTCCGGGAAATCTCTAGAATAAAGTTTTATGTTTGAGTCAATTGAGATATGGGTCTCCTGCAGATAGATAACATCCGCTCTATATTGTTTAAGTTCCCTCATGATTTTATGTCGTTTATTGGGAGTGTTTAATCCCTTAACATTATATGTCATAAATTTAATGTTTGTTGTCATCGTGGATTTTTTATTTTTTTTTTCTAGGTGGTTTCCTTGTCTGTCTTCTGCTCCCATGGAAATCTACTGTTTGGTCAAGCCCTATTATTCCCCCCCCCCCTTCTTAAACCCTTCCCTCCTCCCCCCTCCCACCCCCCCCCCTTTGGCCCTCTCTCGGCCCTCGACTCGCCGGTGGTCCCGAAAACCTTGACCATCCCGAGTCGCATTTTCGAGGAAAGCCCATGTGATCTCCCTCCTCCCCCCCCCAGCCAGGTCCCACGCCACTGAACCAGACCGGGGGGGGCAAGACTGAGCCCCCACACCCCCCAGCCCCTATCCCTCCACCCACCCCGGGAGCTCCGGGATCTGTATATCTAATTTTTTACAGAACTCTTCCAGATCCTCGGGAAATGTCAGTTTCGCAGAGACCCCGTCCCCAAAGCCCACCAGACAGGCAGGGAATCTCCAGTTGTATCATATATTTTTGTTCTTCATGATCTCCAGTAATGGTTTCAGAAGTCTTCTTCTCGCGAGCGTCTCCGGGGCGAGGTCCATGAACACCTGTATTTCTCGCCCTTCAAATTGTAACGGTGCCAGTCCCTTTATTTTTGACCAAATCTCCGCTTTGTCTTCGTATAGGTTAAACCGCACGATTATATCCCTAGGGCGCTCTGAATTTGTTTCATTGATTTTACCTACCCGATGGACTCTATCTATTCTGGGGAAGTCCCCTTCCCCTTTTCCCAGGAGTGGGCCAAATATTTTTTGGGTGATGTTCTTCAGGTCTTCTCCTCTGGTTTCGGGTACCGCTCTGATCCGTAAATTCTGTCTTCTGTTACGGTTTTCTTGATCTTCTATTTTATAATGGAGGGCACGCTGATGAAGATGGATATGTTTGATCTGTTCTTTAAGATGATCGACTTCTTGAGCCAGTTTTTCATTTTTTTCTTCGACCGCTTCTACTCTGCTTAACAACTGTGCCAGATCTGTCCCCAGTAGACCAATGTCTGCTTTTATCACCTTTTCCAGCCGATCGAACATCCCGGTCATTTCTCTTTTGGAGGGTGGGTGGTCTTCTGCTCTAAGATCTTCCATCCTACTGGTCTCCCGTTCACTTTCAGAAGTTATTTCTTCTCTGGACAGTTCTAGGCTTTCCTCTGGTTTTTGTCTGGTGCTTTTTTTCTAGTGATTTTAGGTTGATGTTGGCTTGTCCCTTCTGAGGTCTTTGGACTTGCGCCCTGAGTCATATATTGTTTGATTGAACTGTCTGTAGTCTTTTCTTTTGGGGTTTTTGGGGGCCCACCTTTTGTTGATTTAGTAGTAGCTTTACTCATATTGGTCACCCTTGTTTTCCTAATACGTTTCCCCAGCTTCCACTTCACCAGCTTCTCTTTTATACGTATCTGAAGTTTTTTGCCTTTTTCTTTTTTTTTCTCCCGTCCCCGTATTTCTCTTCTACTTCTTGCTGGGGTCACACTTGGTTTCCATGGGGTCTATTAGCCTTCCAAATACTCTTGTCCCCTCCTTTCAGGCCTATCTTGAACACTGGATTTTTTAAAGATTTACTAGACACCCAACCACCTCAGCTTGGGTAGTAGCACAGTTTCCGCTTCTAGCGTCCCCCTTTCTCTCTTTCCCCTCCTCTCTCTCCCCCTTTCCCTTCCTCCCCCCCCCCTCCTCCCCACACCGCCCCACCCGATGTTATAAGAGCTGTTTTCCGTGTAGCGTATAGGTTAAATCTCACCTAAGGTGGGGAGGGGGGACAGGGGGGGGGGGGAGGTCGGGCCCCCCAACGTTAGTTCCGGCTTCCTCCTCCTATCTGTAGATTATGGTTTATTTTTAATCTGTCTTCAGGATGTATAAGGGGGGGGGGTTTGTGTAGCATCCACGGCAAGAGCAGGGGATCCACCGGAGGGGGGGGTGCAGCCTTTATGTCCTGAGAGATTGTACTGGCCCTACGTATTGTTGGGCCCGCTTAGGCCGTCTTTCCCTTCCCGTGCTGCTTAGGGTGTATATGATTACTGTTTTGGTTATTCTTATCTACAGTTCCAAACAGACTGACCGTGGTGGGCTTTATCAGACAAATATCCCTAGATAGTGCCCGGCGACCGACAGAGCCCGTCCCTTATTGCATCCTTAAGCCCATCTGGGCCAGGTAGACAGAGTTGGGGGGGGATCATGGGGATAGCGGGTAGCAGTAATTATCTCCCCTCTCCTCCCGTAAATCAACCTTCAGTCGGGCAGTTCAGGTATTAATAAGCCACGTAGTTCCAGGATCAGGTGCTCAGTTGGTAGCAGTCCCCGTTGTGTACCTCTATCTTCTGCTTATCTCTTATCTAATAATGATCCATAGAGCAGAAACTTCGGCTTGTGTTATAGGGAAAGGATTTACACCTCTATGTTCTGCCCGTCTCTTATATAACAATAATCCAGAGAGCAGATATTTCAACTTGTGTCATAGTCAAACAATTTGTACCTCTATGTTCTGCCCATCTCTTGTATACCAATAGTCCAGAGAACAGATATTTCAGCTTATGTCATAGGAAAACAATTTGTACCTCTATGTTCTGCCCATCTCTTGTATAGCAATGCACCAGTGAACATATGCTTCAGCTTGTATCATAAGAAAAAAAACAACAGATTGTACCTCTATGTTCTGCCCCTCTCTTGTATAACAGTGATCCAGAGAACAGATACTTCAGCTTGTATCGCAAGAAAGAAATTGTACCTCTATGTTCTGCCCATCTCTTGTTGTCCAGCTGATTTTCCAGAGTGTTAGTGCTGCCTGGGTTACCTTATGTGTAGCATTACAGACGGCGGCTCCTCTGTACTCTTCCGTTGGTGCAGCGTCGGTCAAGACTGAGGGGACAGAGACCAGGTGCCAATGTTGGCTCGAGGCTGCGTTGCGGTGTCGGCCCGACAGGTATCAGACCCGGAGAGGCGGGGAGGCAGGGGGGGGCGGGCGGGGGGGGACGGAGCGGCAGGACCGCGGTCGGATTGAGCAGACCTCCAGAGGAAAGGAAGGAGGCCACGACCCGCAGCACACTCCTAGTGATGTCGCCCACCACCCCATCCACTGTCAGCCTTCAGAGGTACGGAGTCCGCGGCGGGGTCGGGGGATGTATCCACGCCGATCTGGAGCTCTCACTCTCCTGCATTCGGCGTCCCACGCTCGTAACTCCCGCCGCAGAGATCACACACAGGCTCCTCCCACCGTGACGGACGGCGTTCTCACGTCATCCTCTCGACCAGGTGTTGTCCTCATATTCTAACACCATCCAAGCCACCGCAACAGGTAAATCAGTTAAAATGTCATCATTCATCAACTGCAATACCAGGTATCTGGTGTATATCATCACTTGTAAATTGTGTCACATTCAGTACATTGGTCGGACGACCCGCAGGTTGCAGGATCGTCTACACGACCACTTGTACGATATAGAGAAAAATCACAATACCAATGTCGCAAGACACTGGAATGATATACATCAGAAGACGTGTCTAACTTGGTCATTCAAACTGTAGAAAAGATAGTGTTGCCAGTTAGAGGTGGTAAATTAGGATTCTGTGTAAAAGAGAGTTATATTGGATATTTCTCTTTAATACGAGGAAGCCAGAAGGTTTAAACTTTGAATGGGATGTTTTCCATATTTCTATGAGTAAATATCCATATACGATTAATTCTACAAGGTCAAGCTTAAGGTGTTTCCATTTTAGCTGTATTGTCAGTTTAGCTGTATTGTCAGTTTCACCATCACCATTATTATTATTATCTGTTTTAGGGATATAATCGAGAAGTGCTGTTATACATATATACACCTGTATTGGGATACTTAAGTATTCATGTGGGGTTTCTCTTTACAGTGTATCATTTTCCAAGTGACTTGCTGATGACCGTGCTGGTTGACTTTTATTCTGGATATGGGATTTGGATGTTGTGTTTTTTTATATGTTTTAGAATTTTTCATCTTTGATATTTACTTTTTTGTCATTTTTGTGTATCCAGACAAGGCACTAAGGGTTCTACTAGTTATAGTTTCTTAATTTTTTTAAATTTTTGTATTTGTAGAAACTATAACTTTCAATTTTTGGTTATATAGGATATTAAAGATATATTTTTGATTGTATGGGTCTTTTCACATATGCTTTCATTTTCAGATATAATATAAATCAAATTGGTAACATTTATGACTGTCTATGAATATACTCTGTATTATATATTTTTATCTTTTTTTTTTGCTTTTAGGATTTTATATTTTGAGGTGTCTTTTCACTTACGAATACTTATTCATAAGAATCTAGAGCCCATCGTGTAGATTTTGGTTCCACCTGGTTGTAATACCAACAAAGGGTTATGATCTGGGTTTCAGCTGTTCCCATTACCATTGAATGGACCCGAGCCATCACATGATTGTGTGGGCATCAAGATTTTGAACAAATCAAGTATTTTTTATCTGTATATATATATCACTGTTGTTCATTTGTTATGTAGCTGTGATTAAGCACCAGTAAGAGTGGTGTGAAAAGCGTTTGCTGCTGTACATTTTTATTTTGAGTATGGCCATCCGGATTATTTTTGCTCACATGGGTGGGGGTGGGGGTGGCGGGGGGTTATGTGCTTGGAGGGGAGGTTTGGGGGTTGTGCTAGGATGGGGGTTTGTGCTGGGAGGGGGATTTGGGGGGGGGGGGTGCTAGGAGGGGGGGTTTGGGGTGGTTGTGCTAGGAGGGGTGTTTGTGCTTGAAGGATGATTTGGGTGTGGGGTTGTGCTAGGAGGGAAATGCACATGTATAGCTGTGGAAGACCGCCCTCTGTATCATCTACCCCCACCGCGCCTAGGTGTGTAGGCTACTAAGAACTTCTATTTTCCAGATAGAATTCAAGAGATAGGTACATTTCTTCAGGGTTCTGTTTTGGGACAATTACCAATTGTAGAAGTTCCCTATAACACTATAACATTGCAAATATATATATATTTTCAAAAATTTCACCATTTCTAATGCCGTGTACACGCGGTCGGACTTTCCGGCAGAAAAAGTCAGACAGAATCTTTTCATAAACACTTTTTTTTTTTTTTGTGGAATCTGCAATTCAACTTAAAAATGCAACATAGATAAGGTGAATCAGTAGCGCTAATATAAACAATGCAACATAGATAAGGTGAATCAGTAGCGCTAATATAAACAATGAAAAAATATATAAAATGCTGAGTAAATACTATGCAAATAAATACTGTGCAAATATATAAACAGTGCTATATAAATATCAAAGTACAAAAATAGTAGTGTATAATTGACTCAACGTATAACTTAATAGCAGCGGTGTGTCTATTTCTCTTAGTGACAAGTGAAAAAGTTCATAAATATATAAAGTCCAGATTGTGAATAAATAAATAGGTAAGTGATTTTCCAAGTGTCTTCAGTCACAGTTTCAAAGTGGAGTCTTCTGACTGACTTGAATCTACCACCACACCACGTGATCACACTCCCTCTGAAAGGCCCACTCACCAGCTCACTAGGCCTCACACTCTCGTGTTTGGCAGATGCGTTTTTTACCCACTCCAGGGGTTAATGAAGGATGGCTTGTTTGATCCGTTTAACTCTCAATGCGATTCCATATGTAAAACAATGAGTAAAACACTCCACATAGTGTAAAAACGTATGATAAAATTTATTCACGTAAAAACACTCCAATGGTCAAACTCACATTTCAAAGGTTAAAATCAAGCCTCAAATCCAAAACCACGGCAAGCCAAACAACGCTGATGTATAAAAATATAAAGTATATATATATACTGCGGTCTCGGCGGACCAAGAGGAAGACCCTGGTGGTGGTATAGTTATAGTCCACAGTGGCGTAATATATAAATAAATAAATACAATCTTTACTTTTTGCTCTGTAGCCTCATTCCCGACATGTTTCGTCGCTTGGACTTATTCATGGGTATGGCTACACAGCCCATCTCAAACTAATTTATAGTGATAGGGGAGCTAGTCACATGGGTGGTGACCCAATCATGTGACAAATCATGTGACATGTTGTGTGCAATCAGATGTGGGCTGATACACATGACCGTATACATTCCCCTATCCCGGCTTGCGAGAAAGATCATTGGTGGTGTGACTGGCAATAGTGTCATAATATGAAAATAATAATAATACTGACAACTTCATGCTATATTTGTACGGGTAGTTTTTTCCTAAAATCCATCTCAAATGCCTACTCTAATATGCACACTGGTGTTCCTTGATGTGCAGAGAGTGTATGTGTAGATATTAGGGATGATTGTCACTATATTACCTTAAAGATGTCAGGGTGGATGTTTACTGGGAGTCCTGGCTTCACAACGGTATAGTGCTATGGAGACTCGCTATTATGCTGTATATGTGTTCCATTTCGATCGCTGCCTATATATATCTTAAAATATTAAAACTATTCTCATTAAAAGCTGCATGCATGCACATGCGTTTTTCAATGAAAAAATGGGTGAGTGATATTTATTATGGAAAATTGTCCGTGTTCAGCACATTGTGTCGCTGTGCATCCATTGGCTCTGTATTGGCTGATTTATTGTGTGCGCGCGCCTGTCATCACAAACAGTGCGCGCGCATCACACAACAGCTGTGGATGAGTATCTCTTCTTATGGCTGTGAGGGCCGCTGCATCTGCGCTTGCGCAGTAGTTATAGCTCAGTGAGGGATGGACATTAGTGTACTGTATGTGCGCGCGCGTAATGTCCTGGTCACTGCGCGCGCACTGGGCTTCTCCAGCCGTGGATATTCATCCATCAGCTGAGAATGCAGACCGCCGCGCGCGTGCGCACTGGCTCCGTGCGCGTGCGCGTTGTATCAGGAGGTGCGCGCGCATCCAACAGCACACTACCCAGGCGAGCCTTCACCCTATGATGAGATGCGGCCCGCACCTGCGCAATAGGGTTAGAGCGGCGGTTCAGCGGCGCGCTCTAGGTGTCCCCTCAACCTATATAGAAGTACCGGAAATGGGTCCCTGCGGTTGAGATGGGATGACACATTACATGGAAGGCACATCTTTGGCAAAGCTGTAACATTAGTGCATATTAAAAAAGGTGTGTGATCTTGACTCCATGACTACACAAAAATATAAATGTATTAAACCATCGCAATTTGAGCACTAATTCCCTAAGTTTAGAGGTGCAGAGAGCTGTATCATGAGTGAATGACAGGCACTGCATCCAACGGGAATTGGTGAGAAAATTGCACAAAAGAATCTGAGAAATTTGATATTTGATCACACTATTAAAATAAAATAAGTAGTGTTGAGCATATTATAAGAATATTTAAAATATCTTTAAAAACAAACCTATATATATGTGTATAAATATACATGTAAGAATAATGAAAATCTTAAAATATTAAAACTATTCTCATTAAAAGCTGCATGCATGCACATGCGTTTTTCAATGAAAAAGTGGGTGAGTGATATTTATTATGGAAAATTGTCCGTGTTCAACACATTGTGTGGTTGTCACAAACCCCTTTAAGCTATCGGGTGTGTGTATTACCTGAGAGGTGTTTTCTAAACACTTTTTTATATAATCCAAAATAATTAAGATTGGAGTTCGGAGAAGGCTGACTATTCAATACAGATTTAGTTGATGAGTGTTTTCATCACTCTGCGGTTTCTACTGTAGTGCATGGATTAAAAATTAAAAATTATTAATGAAGCAGTTTAGGTCCAATTCTACGTTCAGTCCCCGTGGCGTTAAACTTTTTAATAAAAAGATCCAGCGGGTTTCCCTTTGACTGAGGTCTCTGACCCTGTTTGAACCTCTCCAAGAGGGGTGAATGGTGTCTATTCCGCAGAACTGTAGAAGTGTTGGATCCCGATCATGTTTTTCTTTAAAGTGTAATGAAACGCTATGATACTGGAAACCTTTCCTTATATTGGCCAAGTGCTCCGAAATCCGGATTCTCAGTAGTCTTTTTGTTCTGCCTACGTAGAGTAACCCGCATGGGCACCACATAAGATACACAACATGAGTTGTGTTGCAGGTGATAAATTCTTCTATTTGGAAAACCTCACCATCTCTGTTTGTGATTTCTGTTTTACCCCTATTATTGACACTCGTAGTCCTGCAGCAAATGCATTTCCTGCAAGCGTAAAATCCTTTTAAATTTATCCTCAGGACCTGGCGGTTTGGTGGATCTATAAGTTTTTTGACTATTCTATCTCCAAAGTTTGGAGCTCTTCTATAGATGAATCTTGGTCGATGATTTAAAATGGCTCCCAAATGTCTGTCCCTACATAAAATGTGCCAGTGTCTCTCATAAATGTTTTGTACTTCTTTGTACTGACAATGGAAATCTGAAATAAAATTCACTTGTTGTTGTTCCTTTTCTTGTTTGTCTTTCTTCCTCAAGCACATCTCTCTTGGAATTAGAGCGACATCATCAATGATTTTATCTAAAGATTTTTCAGTATAGCCCTTTTGGGTGAACTTATTCTTTAAAATCAGTGATTGCTCATAGTAGTCTTCCGTTTTGGTGCAGTTCCGTCGAATCCTCAACATTTGTCCCTTGGGGATGTTTTTAATCCAGGCTGGGTGGTGTCCGCTATGGATAGGCAAATAGCTGTTCCGATCGGTCGGTTTAAAATATGCTTTAGTGCATAATTTAGCCCCTTCCTTCTCTATGGTTACATCTAAAAAGTTAATGGATGTATCACTTACTTGATACTCAAGTTTGATGTTGTTATTATTCACATTCAGTACCTCGAGGAACTCTATAACCGATTCCCTGGAGCCCTCCCAGATCAGTAGGAGGTCATCAATAAATCTCCTATAAAATTTCAGTTGCGGGAGATTTTTGCTAAAAATGAACCTATCCTCCCACTCTGCCATGAATAGGTTGGCGAGGCTGGGAGCATATTTTGCTCCCATAGCCACGCCAACCTTCTGGGAGAAGAATTGATCGTCCCACCAGAAGTAGTTGTGCGTCATACAATATTCCAAAGCTTGTCCTATGAATCTCTTCTGGGAGTCCGATATGTCGTCTCTTTTGCTGAGTGCCCAGTTCAATGACAAGGCCGCGTCTTCATGTTGGATTATGGTATATAAAGAACAAACATCGGCTGTAACTAAAAAGGTGTGATTTGTGGTGCTAATTTGGATCGAATCAAGTAGCATCAACAAATCCGATGTATCTTTCAAGTATGCTCTTGTGTTAGTGACGCTGGCTTGTAAAAACTTGTCTAAGTATTCGCCGAGTCTCGCAGTGACCGACCCAATACCATTAACGATGGGTCGGGCGGGGGGGATTTCGGCATTTTTGTGGACTTTCGGAAGCATATAGATAATTGGTATTCTGCACGCACTGGGGACCAAGTATCGTTTCTCCTTAAGGTTTAGTGCCTTGGTATGGTATCCCCATTCAATCAGTAGGTCCAACTGGTTCCTATACGGTTCAGTCGGGTTTACTTGAAGCTTTTTATATGTATGGGCATCTGCTAAAAGTTCATTGAGTTGGTTAGTGTAGAAGGTTTTATCCATTATCACAACACCCCCACCCTTATCCGCTGGGCGTATGATGATCTCTTTTTGTTCCTCTAATGAACGAATGCCTTCTCTAATGTAATCTGGGTTAATATGTTTTTTTGGAGTTAATTCTTCCAGATCCTTTAA
The DNA here is from genome assembly GCA_028564925.1 of Lithobates sylvaticus. Taxonomy (NCBI): domain Eukaryota; kingdom Metazoa; phylum Chordata; class Amphibia; order Anura; family Ranidae; genus Lithobates; species Lithobates sylvaticus. Next base: position 567,124,310 of record CM053027.1, on the reverse strand, counting down.
AACCAAATTCTTAAACACCTCAATGAAGTGATTGCTTGGGATTTGGGGGTTGAAGATTGACTTGTTTCTTAGACCACTGTCGACCTTCTCCACCGTGTAAGAGACTGCTGGCTTAAAATTTGTGGGAGCACTTAAAAAATATTTCTTTAAATTAAGTGTTCTAATAAATTTATGTGTGTCAATGAACACATCGAACTTGTTAAACTTCTTTTTGGGGGCACATTTTAGTCCAAGATTTAGTATATTTAGTTCCTTTTGGTTTAGCTCAATTTTACTTAGGTTGTATATTCCACTGTTCAGTTGTCCCGCATTCGCTTTTTTGGATTGTGCCCTGCGTCCCGATCGGCACCCCCTTCTTCTCTTTGGGGCGCCGTTTTGTCTTTGTTCTGATAATATGGGGGTTGATTTCTCTCTCCACCCTTGTTCGGCTGGGCATTCTTCCTCGGTGTCCCTCCTCCTCTCCCACCCCTCCCCGTTGACCTAAAAAAGGGGGGGGTGGTTGTTGATGATATGGGTTACCGTAGTAGTGGTCTTCCGCCAGTGCTTGGTATCTGTTGTGCATGGGTATTTCTCCTCTTTGGTCCCAATATTGGTTTGGGGGTGGTGGAGGGTGGCGGTGCCAATGTGTGTGTTCATATAGGGGATAGTGGTTGTTTCCATATTGTCCATTCCCTCTATTCATTCTTGGCGACTGGTACTGGTATGGGGAATCCCCTCGAGGAGTGCGGGGTTCTGGATAGTGGGGGAAATGTCCACCGCCTCTATCTTGTGTGTAGGTTCTCGTCTGGTACGGGGGTTGTAAAGGAGGTTCAGTCCTATTCGTTGCGGACTGGGTTTTCCGCCCCGTGCCATTATTGGTTTTCTCCTTCTCATAGGGAGCCTTTTTGTGTGTCATTTTCTTAGGGTTATTTGCGCTCTTTTCTTCTTTCTCCATTGCAGATGATGTCTGTTCGCATGTCTGAGAGCATTCTTCTTTCTCAGCAATGAGGGACTGCCAGACATATATATTATTTGTCTGGAAGTCATTTGCATCTCTGGTATATTTTTTGACTTTTTTCTTTTGTGTTTCACGGTCAATTTTTTCCAATTTTCTCTTCATGTTGGTGTTAAATTCTAAAACTTGGTTGGAATCCTTCAAAGGTTCTAATAAGGCTTGTATATCTTTTATTTTTTGATTTACAATACTTAATTTAATGTGTTTTCTTTTTAGAACCAGAGCTTGTAGTTCTCTACCTCTTCTGTTGAAAAATTCCAACCACTCATCCATATATTTTTGGTCAGTGAGACCATCCTGTGGGGAAACCTCCCATCTCAGGCTTCTAAAAGTCAAATTTTCCCTCTCATAGTGCTCAAATGTAAAAATGTCCCACCAAGTCTTAACTTGTTTTTCTAAAAGATTTTCTAAAGATCTTAAAGTGCCGGTAATATCTTCCTCACAATCAACCATATCATGGTTGTTTGTAAAGATGTTTTCAGGAATCATCTGTCTGTTTGACAGGAAATTTATAGCTTCCATGGCTGCAGTAGGTAAAAGGGTTAAAATGGTATATGCTGTTGGTAAATGATGTATAGCTGTGGAAGACCGCCCTCTGTATCATCTACCCCCACCGCGCCGCAGGTGTGTAGGCTATAGAATTAGTGAAGGATTAAAAGTGCAAGTGTAAAAAGTATATATATATCAAACAGCAGCTACTTAAAACATATAAACATGTGGAATCTGCAATTCAACTTAAAAATGCAACATAGATAAGGTGAATCAGTAGCGCTAATATAAACAATGAAAAATATAATATAAAATGCTGAGTAAATACTATGCAAATAAATACTGTGCAAATATATAAACAGTGGACTCCCAGTAAACATCCACCCTGACATCTTTAAGGTAATATAGTGACAATCATCCCTAATATCTACACATACACTCTCTGCACATCAAGGAACACCAGTGTGCATATTAGAGTAGGCATTTGAGATGGATTTTAGGAAAAAACTACCCGTACAAATATAGCATGAAGTTGTCAGTATTATTATTATTTTCATATTATGACACTATTGCCAGTCACACCACCAATGATCTTTCTCGCAAGCCGGGATAGGGGAATGTATACGGTCATGTGTATCAGCCCACATCTGATTGCACACAACATGTCACATGATTTGTCACATGATTGGGTCACCACCCATGTGACTAGCTCCCCTATCACTATAAATTAGTTTGAGATGGGCTGTGTAGCCATACCCATGAATAAGTCCAAGCGACGAAACATGTCGGGAATGAGGCTACAGAGCAAAAAGTAAAGATTGTATTTATTTATTTATATATTACGCCACTGTGGACTATAACTATACCACCACCAGGGTCTTCCTCTTGGTCCGCCGAGACCGCAGTATATATATATACTTTATATTTTTATACATCAGCGTTGTTTGGCTTGCCGTGGTTTTGGATTTGAGGCTTGATTTTAACCTTTGAAATGTGAGTTTGACCATTGGAGTGTTTTTACGTGAATAAATTTTATCATACGTTTTTACACTATGTGGAGTGTTTTACTCATTGTTTTACATATGGAATCGCATTGAGAGTTAAACGGATCAAACAAGCCATCCTTCATTAACCCCTGGAGTGGGTAAAAAACGCATCTGCCAAACACGAGAGTGTGAGGCCTAGTGAGCTGGTGAGTGGGCCTTTCAGAGGGAGTGTGATCACGTGGTGTGGTGGTAGATTCAAGTCAGTCAGAAGACTCCACTTTGAAACTGTGACTGAAGACACTTGGAAAATCACTTACCTATTTATTTATTCACAATCTGGACTTTATATATTTATGAACTTTTTCACTTGTCACTAAGAGAAATAGACACACCGCTGCTATTAAGTTATACGTTGAGTCAATTATACACTACTATTTTTGTACTTTGATATTTATATAGCACTGTTTATATATTTACACAGTATTTATTTGCATAGTATTTACTCAGCATTTTATATTATATTTTTCATTGTTTATATTAGCGCTACTGATTCACCTTATCTATGTTGCATTTTTAAGTTGAATTGCAGATTCCACATGTTTATATGTTTTAAGTAGCTGCTGTTTGATATATATATACTTTTTACACTTGCACTTTTAATCCTTCACTAATTCTATAGCCTACACACCTGCGGCGCGGTGGGGGTAGATGATACAGAGGGCGGTCTTCCACAGCTATACATCATTTACCAACAGCATATACCATTTTAACCCTTTTACCTACTGCAGCCATGGAAGCTATAAATTTCCTGTCAAACAGACAGATGATTCCTGAAAACATCTTTACAAACAACCATGATATGGTTGATTGTGAGGAAGATATTACCGGCACTTTAAGATCTTTAGAAAATCTTTTAGAAAAACAAGTTAAGACTTGGTGGGACATTTTTACATTTGAGCACTATGAGAGGGAAAATTTGACTTTTAGAAGCCTGAGATGGGAGGTTTCCCCACAGGATGGTCTCACTGACCAAAAATATATGGAGTGGTTGGAATTTTTCAACAGAAGAGGTAGAGAACTACAAGCTCTGGTTCTAAAAAGAAAACACATTAAATTAAGTATTGTAAATCAAAAAATAAAAGATATACAAGCCTTATTAGAACCTTTGAAGGATTCCAACCAAGTTTTAGAATTTAACACCAACATGAAGAGAAAATTGGAAAAAATTGACCGTGAAACACAAAAGAAAAAAGTCAAAAAATATACCAGAGATGCAAATGACTTCCAGACAAATAATATATATGTCTGGCAGTCCCTCATTGCTGAGAAAGAAGAATGCTCTCAGACATGCGAACAGACATCATCTGCAATGGAGAAAGAAGAAAAGAGCGCAAATAACCCTAAGAAAATGACACACAAAAAGGCTCCCTATGAGAAGGAGAAAACCAATAATGGCACGGGGCGGAAAACCCAGTCCGCAACGAATAGGACTGAACCTCCTTTACAACCCCCGTACCAGACGAGAACCTACACACAAGATAGAGGCGGTGGACATTTCCCCCACTATCCAGAACCCCGCACTCCTCGAGGGGATTCCCCATACCAGTACCAGTCGCCAAGAATGAATAGAGGGAATGGACAATATGGAAACAACCACTATCCCCTATATGAACACACACATTGGCACCGCCACCCTCCACCACCCCCAAACCAATATTGGGACCAAAGAGGAGAAATACCCATGCACAACAGATACCAAGCACTGGCGGAAGACCACTACTACGGTAACCCATATCATCAACAACCACCCCCCCCTTTTTTAGGTCAACGGGGGAGGGGTGGGAGAGGAGGAGGGACACCGAGGAAGAATGCCCAGCCGAACAAGGGTGGAGAGAGAAATCAACCCCCATATTATCAGAACAAAGACAAAACGGCGCCCCAAAGAGAAGAAGGGGGTGCCGATCGGGACGCAGGGCACAATCCAAAAAAGCGAATGCGGGACAACTGAACAGTGGAATATACAACCTAAGTAAAATTGAGCTAAACCAAAAGGAACTAAATATACTAAATCTTGGACTAAAATGTGCCCCCAAAAAGAAGTTTAACAAGTTCGATGTGTTCATTGACACACATAAATTTATTAGAACACTTAATTTAAAGAAATATTTTTTAAGTGCTCCCACAAATTTTAAGCCAGCAGTCTCTTACACGGTGGAGAAGGTCGACAGTGGTCTAAGAAACAAGTCAATCTTCAACCCCCAAATCCCAAGCAATCACTTCATTGAGGTGTTTAAGAATTTGGTTTTAAAGGATCTGGAAGAATTAACTCCAAAAAAACATATTAACCCAGATTACATTAGAGAAGGCATTCGTTCATTAGAGGAACAAAAAGAGATCATCATACGCCCAGCGGATAAGGGTGGGGGTGTTGTGATAATGGATAAAACCTTCTACACTAACCAACTCAATGAACTTTTAGCAGATGCCCATACATATAAAAAGCTTCAAGTAAACCCGACTGAACCGTATAGGAACCAGTTGGACCTACTGATTGAATGGGGATACCATACCAAGGCACTAAACCTTAAGGAGAAACGATACTTGGTCCCCAGTGCGTGCAGAATACCAATTATCTATACGCTTCCGAAAGTCCACAAAAATGCCGAAATCCCCCCCGCCCGACCCATCGTTAATGGTATTGGGTCGGTCACTGCGAGACTCGGCGAATACTTAGACAAGTTTTTACAAGCCAGCGTCACTAACACAAGAGCATACTTGAAAGATACATCGGATTTGTTGATGCTACTTGATTCGATCCAAATTAGCACCACAAATCACACCTTTTTAGTTACAGCCGATGTTTGTTCTTTATATACCATAATCCAACATGAAGACGCGGCCTTGTCATTGAACTGGGCACTCAGCAAAAGAGACGACATATCGGACTCCCAGAAGAGATTCATAGGACAAGCTTTGGAATATTGTATGACGCACAACTACTTCTGGTGGGACGATCAATTCTTCTCCCAGAAGGTTGGCGTGGCTATGGGAGCAAAATATGCTCCCAGCCTCGCCAACCTATTCATGGCAGAGTGGGAGGATAGGTTCATTTTTAGCAAAAATCTCCCGCAACTGAAATTTTATAGGAGATTTATTGATGACCTCCTACTGATCTGGGAGGGCTCCAGGGAATCGGTTATAGAGTTCCTCGAGGTACTGAATGTGAATAATAACAACATCAAACTTGAGTATCAAGTAAGTGATACATCCATTAACTTTTTAGATGTAACCATAGAGAAGGAAGGGGCTAAATTATGCACTAAAGCATATTTTAAACCGACCGATCGGAACAGCTATTTGCCTATCCATAGCGGACACCACCCAGCCTGGATTAAAAACATCCCCAAGGGACAAATGTTGAGGATTCGACGGAACTGCACCAAAACGGAAGACTACTATGAGCAATCACTGATTTTAAAGAATAAGTTCACCCAAAAGGGCTATACTGAAAAATCTTTAGATAAAATCATTGATGATGTCGCTCTAATTCCAAGAGAGATGTGCTTGAGGAAGAAAGACAAACAAGAAAAGGAACAACAACAAGTGAATTTTATTTCAGATTTCCATTGTCAGTACAAAGAAGTACAAAACATTTATGAGAGACACTGGCACATTTTATGTAGGGACAGACATTTGGGAGCCATTTTAAATCATCGACCAAGATTCATCTATAGAAGAGCTCCAAACTTTGGAGATAGAATAGTCAAAAAACTTATAGATCCACCAAACCGCCAGGTCCTGAGGATAAATTTAAAAGGATTTTACGCTTGCAGGAAATGCATTTGCTGCAGGACTACGAGTGTCAATAATAGGGGTAAAACAGAAATCACAAACAGAGATGGTGAGGTTTTCCAAATAGAAGAATTTATCACCTGCAACACAACTCATGTTGTGTATCTTATGTGGTGCCCATGCGGGTTACTCTACGTAGGCAGAACAAAAAGACTACTGAGAATCCGGATTTCGGAGCACTTGGCCAATATAAGGAAAGGTTTCCAGTATCATAGCGTTTCATTACACTTTAAAGAAAAACATGATCGGGATCCAACACTTCTACAGTTCTGCGGAATAGACACCATTCACCCCTCTTGGAGAGGTTCAAACAGGGTCAGAGACCTCAGTCAAAGGGAAACCCGCTGGATCTTTTTATTAAAAAGTTTAACGCCACGGGGACTGAACGTAGAATTGGACCTAAACTGCTTCATTAATAATTTTTAATTTTTAATCCATGCACTACAGTAGAAACCGCAGAGTGATGAAAACACTCATCAACTAAATCTGTATTGAATAGTCAGCCTTCTCCGAACTCCAATCTTAATTATTTTGGATTATATAAAAAAGTGTTTAGAAAACACCTCTCAGGTAATACACACACCCGATAGCTTAAAGGGGTTTGTGACAACCACACAATGTGTTGAACACGGACAATTTTCCATAATAAATATCACTCACCCACTTTTTCATTGAAAAACGCATGTGCATGCATGCAGCTTTTAATGAGAATAGTTTTAATATTTTAAGATTTTCATTATTCTTACATGTATATTTATACACATATATATAGGTTTGTTTTTAAAGATATTTTAAATATTCTTATAATATGCTCAACACTACTTATTTTATTTTAATAGTGTGATCAAATATCAAATTTCTCAGATTCTTTTGTGCAATTTTCTCACCAATTCCCGTTGGATGCAGTGCCTGTCATTCACTCATGATACAGCTCTCTGCACCTCTAAACTTAGGGAATTAGTGCTCAAATTGCGATGGTTTAATACATTTATATTTTTGTGTAGTCATGGAGTCAAGATCACACACCTTTTTTAATATGCACTAATGTTACAGCTTTGCCAAAGATGTGCCTTCCATGTAATGTGTCATCCCATCTCAACCGCAGGGACCCATTTCCGGTACTTCTATATAGGCTGAGGGGACACCTAGAGCGCGCCGCTGAACCGCCGCTCTAACCCTATTGCGCAGGTGCGGGCCGCATCTCATCATAGGGTGAAGGCTCGCCTGGGTAGTGTGCTGTTGGATGCGCGCGCACCTCCTGATACAACGCGCACGCGCACGGAGCCAGTGCGCACGCGCGCGGCGGTCTGCATTCTCAGCTGATGGATGAATATCCACGGCTGGAGAAGCCCAGTGCGCGCGCAGTGACCAGGACATTACGCGCGCGCACATACAGTACACTAATGTCCATCCCTCACTGAGCTATAACTACTGCGCAAGCGCAGATGCAGCGGCCCTCACAGCCATAAGAAGAGATACTCATCCACAGCTGTTGTGTGATGCGCGCGCACTGTTTGTGATGACAGGCGCGCGCACACAATAAATCAGCCAATACAGAGCCAATGGATGCACAGCGACACAATGTGCTGAACACGGACAATTTTCCATAATAAATATCACTCACCCATTTTTTCATTGAAAAACGCATGTGCATGCATGCAGCTTTTAATGAGAATAGTTTTAATATTTTAAGATATATATAGGCAGCGATCGAAATGGAACACATATACAGCATAATAGCGAGTCTCCATAGCACTATACCGTTGTGAAGCCAGGACTCCCAGTAAACATCCACCCTGACATCTTTAAGGTAATATAGTGACAATCATCCCTAATATCTACACATACACTCTCTGCACATCAAGGAACACCAGTGTGCATATTAGAGTAGGCATTTGAGATGGATTTTAGGAAAAAACTACCCGTACAAATATAGCATGAAGTTGTCAGTATTATTATTATTTTCATATTATGACACTATTGCCAGTCACACCACCAATGATCTTTCTCGCAAGCCGGGATAGGGGAATGTATACGGTCATGTGTATCAGCCCACATCTGATTGCACACAACATGTCACATGATTTGTCACATGATTGGGTCACCACCCATGTGACTAGCTCCCCTATCACTATAAATTAGTTTGAGATGGGCTGTGTAGCCATACCCATGAATAAGTCCAAGCGACGAAACATGTCGGGAATGAGGCTACAGAGCAAAAAGTAAAGATTGTATTTATTTATTTATATATTACGCCACTGTGGACTATAACTATACCACCACCAGGGTCTTCCTCTTGGTCCGCCGAGACCGCAGTATATATATATACTTTATATTTTTATACATCAGCGTTGTTTGGCTTGCCGTGGTTTTGGATTTGAGGCTTGATTTTAACCTTTGAAATGTGAGTTTGACCATTGGAGTGTTTTTACGTGAATAAATTTTATCATACGTTTTTACACTATGTGGAGTGTTTTACTCATTGTTTTACATATGGAATCGCATTGAGAGTTAAACGGATCAAACAAGCCATCCTTCATTAACCCCTGGAGTGGGTAAAAAACGCATCTGCCAAACACGAGAGTGTGAGGCCTAGTGAGCTGGTGAGTGGGCCTTTCAGAGGGAGTGTGATCACGTGGTGTGGTGGTAGATTCAAGTCAGTCAGAAGACTCCACTTTGAAACTGTGACTGAAGACACTTGGAAAATCACTTACCTATTTATTTATTCACAATCTGGACTTTATATATTTATGAACTTTTTCACTTGTCACTAAGAGAAATAGACACACCGCTGCTATTAAGTTATACGTTGAGTCAATTATACACTACTATTTTTGTACTTTGATATTTATATAGCACTGTTTATATATTTGCACAGTATTTATTTGCATAGTATTTACTCAGCATTTTATATTATATTTTTCATTGTTTATATTAGCGCTACTGATTCACCTTATCTATGTTGCATTTTTAAGTTGAATTGCAGATTCCACATGTTTATATGTTTTAAGTAGCTGCTGTTTGATATATATATACTTTTTACACTTGCACTTTTAATCCTTCACTAATTCTATAGCCTACACACCTGCGGCGCGGTGGGGGTAGATGATACAGAGGGCGGTCTTCCACAGCTATACATCATTTACCAACAGCACATACCATTTTAACCCTTTTACCTACTGCAGCCATGGAAGCTATAAATTTCCTGTCAAACAGACAGATGATTCCTGAAAACATCTTTACAAACAACCATGATATGGTTGATTGTGAGGAAGATATTACCGGCACTTTAAGATCTTTAGAAAATCTTTTAGAAAAACAAGTTAAGACTTGGTGGGACATTTTTACATTTGAGCACTATGAGAGGGAAAATTTGACTTTTAGAAGCCTGAGATGGGAGGTTTCCCCACAGGATGGTCTCACTGACCAAAAATATATGGATGAGTGGTTGGAATTTTTCAACAGAAGAGGTAGAGAACTACAAGCTCTGGTTCTAAAAAGAAAACACATTAAATTAAGTATTGTAAATCAAAAAATAAAAGATATACAAGCCTTATTAGAACCTTTGAAGGATTCCAACCAAGTTTTAGAATTTAACACCAACATGAAGAGAAAATTGGAAAAAATTGACCGTGAAACACAAAAGAAAAAAGTCAAAAAATATACCAGAGATGCAAATGACTTCCAGACAAATAATATATATGTCTGGCAGTCCCTCATTGCTGAGAAAGAAGAATGCTCTCAGACATGCGAACAGACATCATCTGCAATGGAGAAAGAAGAAAAGAGCGCAAATAACCCTAAGAAAATGACACACAAAAAGGCTCCCTATGAGAAGGAGAAAACCAATAATGGCACGGGGCGGAAAACCCAGTCCGCAACGAATAGGACTGAACCTCCTTTACAACCCCCGTACCAGACGAGAACCTACACACAAGATAGAGGCGGTGGACATTTCCCCCACTATCCAGAACCCCGCACTCCTCGAGGGGATTCCCCATACCAGTACCAGTCGCCAAGAATGAATAGAGGGAATGGACAATATGGAAACAACCACTATCCCCTATATGAACACACACATTGGCACCGCCACCCTCCACCACCCCCAAACCAATATTGGGACCAAAGAGGAGAAATACCCATGCACAACAGATACCAAGCACTGGCGGAAGACCACTACTACGGTAACCCATATCATCAACAACCACCCCCCCCTTTTTTAGGTCAACGGGGGAGGGGTGGGAGAGGAGGAGGGACACCGAGGAAGAATGCCCAGCCGAACAAGGGTGGAGAGAGAAATCAACCCCCATATTATCAGAACAAAGACAAAACGGCGCCCCAAAGAGAAGAAGGGGGTGCCGATCGGGACGCAGGGCACAATCCAAAAAAGCGAATGCGGGACAACTGAACAGTGGAATATACAACCTAAGTAAAATTGAGCTAAACCAAAAGGAACTAAATATACTAAATCTTGGACTAAAATGTGCCCCCAAAAAGAAGTTTAACAAGTTCGATGTGTTCATTGACACACATAAATTTATTAGAACACTTAATTTAAAGAAATATTTTTTAAGTGCTCCCACAAATTTTAAGCCAGCAGTCTCTTACACGGTGGAGAAGGTCGACAGTGGTCTAAGAAACAAGTCAATCTTCAACCCCCAAATCCCAAGCAATCACTTCATTGAGGTGTTTAAGAATTTGGTTTTAAAGGATCTGGAAGAATTAACTCCAAAAAAACATATTAACCCAGATTACATTAGAGAAGGCATTCGTTCATTAGAGGAACAAAAAGAGATCATCATACGCCCAGCGGATAAGGGTGGGGGTGTTGTGATAATGGATAAAACCTTCTACACTAACCAACTCAATGAACTTTTAGCAGATGCCCATACATATAAAAAGCTTCAAGTAAACCCGACTGAACCGTATAGGAACCAGTTGGACCTACTGATTGAATGGGGATACCATACCAAGGCACTAAACCTTAAGGAGAAACGATACTTGGTCCCCAGTGCGTGCAGAATACCAATTATCTATACGCTTCCGAAAGTCCACAAAAATGCCGAAATCCCCCCCGCCCGACCCATCGTTAATGGTATTGGGTCGGTCACTGCGAGACTCGGCGAATACTTAGACAAGTTTTTACAAGCCAGCGTCACTAACACAAGAGCATACTTGAAAGATACATCGGATTTGTTGATGCTACTTGATTCGATCCAAATTAGCACCACAAATCACACCTTTTTAGTTACAGCCGATGTTTGTTCTTTATATACCATAATCCAACATGAAGACGCGGCCTTGTCATTGAACTGGGCACTCAGCAAAAGAGACGACATATCGGACTCCCAGAAGAGATTCATAGGACAAGCTTTGGAATATTGTATGACGCACAACTACTTCTGGTGGGACGATCAATTCTTCTCCCAGAAGGTTGGCGTGGCTATGGGAGCAAAATATGCTCCCAGCCTCGCCAACCTATTCATGGCAGAGTGGGAGGATAGGTTCATTTTTAGCAAAAATCTCCCGCAACTGAAATTTTATAGGAGATTTATTGATGACCTCCTACTGATCTGGGAGGGCTCCAGGGAATCGGTTATAGAGTTCCTCGAGGTACTGAATGTGAATAATAACAACATCAAACTTGAGTATCAAGTAAGTGATACATCCATTAACTTTTTAGATGTAACCATAGAGAAGGAAGGGGCTAAATTATGCACTAAAGCATATTTTAAACCGACCGATCGGAACAGCTATTTGCCTATCCATAGCGGACACCACCCAGCCTGGATTAAAAACATCCCCAAGGGACAAATGTTGAGGATTCGACGGAACTGCACCAAAACGGAAGACTACTATGAGCAATCACTGATTTTAAAGAATAAGTTCACCCAAAAGGGCTATACTGAAAAATCTTTAGATAAAATCATTGATGATGTCGCTCTAATTCCAAGAGAGATGTGCTTGAGGAAGAAAGACAAACAAGAAAAGGAACAACAACAAGTGAATTTTATTTCAGATTTCCATTGTCAGTACAAAGAAGTACAAAACATTTATGAGAGACACTGGCACATTTTATGTAGGGACAGACATTTGGGAGCCATTTTAAATCATCGACCAAGATTCATCTATAGAAGAGCTCCAAACTTTGGAGATAGAATAGTCAAAAAACTTATAGATCCACCAAACCGCCAGGTCCTGAGGATAAATTTAAAAGGATTTTACGCTTGCAGGAAATGCATTTGCTGCAGACTACGAGTGTCAATAATAGGGGTAAAACAGAAATCACAAACAGAGATGGTGAGGTTTTCCAAATAGAAGAATTTATCACCTGCAACACAACTCATGTTGTGTATCTTATGTGGTGCCCATGCGGGTTACTCTACGTAGGCAGAACAAAAAGACTACTGAGAATCCGGATTTCGGAGCACTTGGCCAATATAAGGAAAGGTTTCCAGTATCATAGCGTTTCATTACACTTTAAAGAAAAACATGATCGGGATCCAACACTTCTACAGTTCTGCGGAATAGACACCATTCACCCCTCTTGGAGAGGTTCAAACAGGGTCAGAGACCTCAGTCAAAGGGAAACCCGCTGGATCTTTTTATTAAAAAGTTTAACGCCACGGGGACTGAACGTAGAATTGGACCTAAACTGCTTCATTAATAATTTTTAATTTTTAATCCATGCACTACAGTAGAAACCGCAGAGTGATGAAAACACTCATCAACTAAATCTGTATTGAATAGTCAGCCTTCTCCGAACTCCAATCTTAATTATTTTGGATTATATAAAAAAGTGTTTAGAAAACACCTCTCAGGTAATACACACACCCGATAGCTTAAAGGGGTTTGTGACAACCACACAATGTGTTGAACACGGACAATTTTCCATAATAAATATCACTCACCCACTTTTTCATTGAAAAACGCATGTGCATGCATGCAGCTTTTAATGAGAATAGTTTTAATATTTTAAGATTTTCATTATTCTTACATGTATATTTATACACATATATATAGGTTTGTTTTTAAAGATATTTTAAATATTCTTATAATATGCTCAACACTACTTATTTTATTTTAATAGTGTGATCAAATATCAAATTTCTCAGATTCTTTTGTGCAATTTTCTCACCAATTCCCGTTGGATGCAGTGCCTGTCATTCACTCATGATACAGCTCTCTGCACCTCTAAACTTAGGGAATTAGTGCTCAAATTGCGATGGTTTAATACATTTATATTTTTGTGTAGTCATGGAGTCAAGATCACACACCTTTTTTAATATGCACTAATGTTACAGCTTTGCCAAAGATGTGCCTTCCATGTAATGTGTCATCCCATCTCAACCGCAGGGACCCATTTCCGGTACTTCTATATAGGCTGAGGGGACACCTAGAGCGCGCTGCTGAACCGCCGCTCTAACCCTATTGCGCAGGTGCGGGCCGCATCTCATCATAGGGTGAAGGCTCGCCTGGGTAGTGTGCTGTTGGATGCGCGCGCACCTCCTGATACAACGCGCACGCGCACGGAGCCAGTGCGCACGCGCGCGGCGGTCTGCATTCTCAGCTGATGGATGAATATCCACGGCTGGAGAAGCCCAGTGCGCGCGCAGTGACCAGGACATTACGCGCGCGCACATACAGTACACTAATGTCCATCCCTCACTGAGCTATAACTACTGCGCAAGCGCAGATGCAGCGGCCCTCACAGCCATAAGAAGAGATACTCATCCACAGCTGTTGTGTGATGCGCGCGCACTGTTTGTGATGACAGGCGCGCGCACACAATAAATCAGCCAATACAGAGCCAATGGATGCACAGCGACACAATGTGCTGAACACGGACAATTTTCCATAATAAATATCACTCACCCATTTTTTCATTGAAAAACGCATGTGCATGCATGCAGCTTTTAATGAGAATAGTTTTAATATTTTAAGATATATATAGGCAGCGATCGAAATGGAACACATATACAGCATAATAGCGAGTCTCCATAGCACTATACCGTTGTGAAGCCAGGACTCCCAGTAAACATCCACCCTGACATCTTTAAGGTAATATAGTGACAATCATCCCTAATATCTACACATACACTCTCTGCACATCAAGGAACACCAGTGTGCATATTAGAGTAGGCATTTGAGATGGATTTTAGGAAAAAACTACCCGTACAAATATAGCATGAAGTTGTCAGTATTATTATTATTTTCATATTATGACACTATTGCCAGTCACACCACCAATGATCTTTCTCGCAAGCCGGGATAGGGGAATGTATACGGTCATGTGTATCAGCCCACATCTGATTGCACACAACATGTCACATGATTTGTCACATGATTGGGTCACCACCCATGTGACTAGCTCCCCTATCACTATAAATTAGTTTGAGATGGGCTGTGTAGCCATACCCATGAATAAGTCCAAGCGACGAAACATGTCGGGAATGAGGCTACAGAGCAAAAAGTAAAGATTGTATTTATTTATTTATATATTACGCCACTGTGGACTATAACTATACCACCACCAGGGTCTTCCTCTTGGTCCGCCGAGACCGCAGTATATATATATACTTTATATTTTTATACATCAGCGTTGTTTGGCTTGCCGTGGTTTTGGATTTGAGGCTTGATTTTAACCTTTGAAATGTGAGTTTGACCATTGGAGTGTTTTTACGTGAATAAATTTTATCATACGTTTTTACACTATGTGGAGTGTTTTACTCATTGTTTTACATATGGAATCGCATTGAGAGTTAAACGGATCAAACAAGCCATCCTTCATTAACCCCTGGAGTGGGTAAAAAACGCATCTGCCAAACACGAGAGTGTGAGGCCTAGTGAGCTGGTGAGTGGGCCTTTCAGAGGGAGTGTGATCACGTGGTGTGGTGGTAGATTCAAGTCAGTCAGAAGACTCCACTTTGAAACTGTGACTGAAGACACTTGGAAAATCACTTACCTATTTATTTATTCACAATCTGGACTTTATATATTTATGAACTTTTTCACTTGTCACTAAGAGAAATAGACACACCGCTGCTATTAAGTTATACGTTGAGTCAATTATACACTACTATTTTTGTACTTTGATATTTATATAGCACTGTTTATATATTTGCACAGTATTTATTTGCATAGTATTTACTCAGCATTTTATATTATATTTTTCATTGTTTATATTAGCGCTACTGATTCACCTTATCTATGTTGCATTTCTAAGTTGAATTGCAGATTCCACATGTTTATATGTTTTAAGTAGCTGCTGTTTGATATATATATACTTTTTACACTTGCACTTTTAATCCTTCACTAATTCTATAGCCTACACACCTGCGGCGCGGTGGGGGTAGATGATACAGAGGGCGGTCTTCCACAGCTATACATCATTTACCAACAGCATATACCATTTTAACCCTTTTACCTACTGCAGCCATGGAAGCTATAAATTTCCTGTCAAACAGACAGATGATTCCTGAAAACATCTTTACAAACAACCATGATATGGTTGATTGTGAGGAAGATATTACCGGCACTTTAAGATCTTTAGAAAATCTTTTAGAAAAACAAGTTAAGACTTGGTGGGACATTTTTACATTTGAGCACTATGAGAGGGAAAATTTGACTTTTAGAAGCCTGAGATGGGAGGTTTCCCCACAGGATGGTCTCACTGACCAAAAATATATGGATGAGTGGTTGGAATTTTTCAACAGAAGAGGTAGAGAACTACAAGCTCTGGTTCTAAAAAGAAAACACATTAAATTAAGTATTGTAAATCAAAAAATAAAAGATATACAAGCCTTATTAGAACCTTTGAAGGATTCCAACCAAGTTTTAGAATTTAACACCAACATGAAGAGAAAATTGGAAAAAATTGACCGTGAAACACAAAAGAAAAAAGTCAAAAAATATACCAGAGATGCAAATGACTTCCAGACAAATAATATATATGTCTGGCAGTCCCTCATTGCTGAGAAAGAAGAATGCTCTCAGACATGCGAACAGACATCATCTGCAATGGAGAAAGAAGAAAAGAGCGCAAATAACCCTAAGAAAATGACACACAAAAAGGCTCCCTATGAGAAGGAGAAAACCAATAATGGCACGGGGCGGAAAACCCAGTCCGCAACGAATAGGACTGAACCTCCTTTACAACCCCCGTACCAGACGAGAACCTACACACAAGATAGAGGCGGTGGACATTTCCCCCACTATCCAGAACCCCGCACTCCTCGAGGGGATTCCCCATACCAGTACCAGTCGCCAAGAATGAATAGAGGGAATGGACAATATGGAAACAACCACTATCCCCTATATGAACACACACATTGGCACCGCCACCCTCCACCACCCCCAAACCAATATTGGGACCAAAGAGGAGAAATACCCATGCACAACAGATACCAAGCACTGGCGGAAGACCACTACTACGGTAACCCATATCATCAACAACCACCCCCCCCTTTTTTAGGTCAACGGGGAGGGGTGGGAGAGGAGGAGGGACACCGAGGAAGAATGCCCAGCCGAACAAGGGTGGAGAGAGAAATCAACCCCCATATTATCAGAACAAAGACAAAACGGCGCCCCAAAGAGAAGAAGGGGGTGCCGATCGGGACGCAGGGCACAATCCAAAAAAAGCGAATGCGGGACAACTGAACAGTGGAATATACAACCTAAGTAAAATTGAGCTAAACCAAAAGGAACTAAATATACTAAATCTTGGACTAAAATGTGCCCCCAAAAAGAAGTTTAACAAGTTCGATGTGTTCATTGACACACATAAATTTATTAGAACACTTAATTTAAAGAAATATTTTTTAAGTGCTCCCACAAATTTTAAGCCAGCAGTCTCTTACACGGTGGAGAAGGTCGACAGTGGTCTAAGAAACAAGTCAATCTTCAACCCCCAAATCCCAAGCAATCACTTCATTGAGGTGTTTAAGAATTTGGTTTTAAAGGATCTGGAAGAATTAACTCCAAAAAAACATATTAACCCAGATTACATTAGAGAAGGCATTCGTTCATTAGAGGAACAAAAAGAGATCATCATACGCCCAGCGGATAAGGGTGGGGGTGTTGTGATAATGGATAAAACCTTCTACACTAACCAACTCAATGAACTTTTAGCAGATGCCCATACATATAAAAAGCTTCAAGTAAACCCGACTGAACCGTATAGGAACCAGTTGGACCTACTGATTGAATGGGGATACCATACCAAGGCACTAAACCTTAAGGAGAAACGATACTTGGTCCCCAGTGCGTGCAGAATACCAATTATCTATACGCTTCCGAAAGTCCACAAAAATGCCGAAATCCCCCCCGCCCGACCCATCGTTAATGGTATTGGGTCGGTCACTGCGAGACTCGGCGAATACTTAGACAAGTTTTTACAAGCCAGCGTCACTAACACAAGAGCATACTTGAAAGATACATCGGATTTGTTGATGCTACTTGATTCGATCCAAATTAGCACCACAAATCACACCTTTTTAGTTACAGCCGATGTTTGTTCTTTATATACCATAATCCAACATGAAGACGCGGCCTTGTCATTGAACTGGGCACTCAGCAAAAGAGACGACATATCGGACTCCCAGAAGAGATTCATAGGACAAGCTTTGGAATATTGTATGACGCACAACTACTTCTGGTGGGACGATCAATTCTTCTCCCAGAAGGTTGGCGTGGCCATGGGAGCAAAATATGCTCCCAGCCTCGCCAACCTATTCATGGCAGAGTGGGAGGATAGGTTCATTTTTAGCAAAAATCTCCCGCAACTGAAATTTTATAGGAGATTTATTGATGACCTCCTACTGATCTGGGAGGGCTCCAGGGAATCGGTTATAGAGTTCCTCGAGGTACTGAATGTGAATAATAACAACATCAAACTTGAGTATCAAGTAAGTGATACATCCATTAACTTTTTAGATGTAACCATAGAGAAGGAAGGGGCTAAATTATGCACTAAAGCATATTTTAAACCGACCGATCGGAACAGCTATTTGCCTATCCATAGCGGACACCACCCAGCCTGGATTAAAAACATCCCCAAGGGACAAATGTTGAGGATTCGACGGAACTGCACCAAAACGGAAGACTACTATGAGCAATCACTGATTTTAAAGAATAAGTTCACCCAAAAGGGCTATACTGAAAAATCTTTAGATAAAATCATTGATGATGTCGCTCTAATTCCAAGAGAGATGTGCTTGAGGAAGAAAGACAAACAAGAAAAGGAACAACAACAAGTGAATTTTATTTCAGATTTCCATTGTCAGTACAAAGAAGTACAAAACATTTATGAGAGACACTGGCACATTTTATGTAGGGACAGACATTTGGGAGCCATTTTAAATCATCGGCCAAGATTCATCTATAGAAGAGCTCCAAACTTTGGAGATAGAATAGTCAAAAAACTTATAGATCCACCAAACCGCCAGGTCCTGAGGATAAATTTAAAAGGATTTTACGCTTGCAGGAAATGCATTTGCTGCAGGACTACGAGTGTCAATAATAGGGGTAAAACAGAAATCACAAACAGAGATGGTGAGGTTTTCCAAATAGAAGAATTTATCACCTGCAACACAACTCATGTTGTGTATCTTATGTGGTGCCCATGCGGGTTACTCTACGTAGGCAGAACAAAAAGACTACTGAGAATCCGGATTTCGGAGCACTTGGCCAATATAAGGAAAGGTTTCCAGTATCATAGCGTTTCATTACACTTTAAAGAAAAACATGATCGGGATCCAACACTTCTACAGTTCTGCGGAATAGACACCATTCACCCCTCTTGGAGAGGTTCAAACAGGGTCAGAGACCTCAGTCAAAGGGAAACCCGCTGGATCTTTTTATTAAAAAGTTTAACGCCACGGGGACTGAACGTAGAATTGGACCTAAACTGCTTCATTAATAATTTTTAATTTTTAATCCATGCACTACAGTAGAAACCGCAGAGTGATGAAAACACTCATCAACTAAATCTGTATTGAATAGTCAGCCTTCTCCGAACTCCAATCTTAATTATTTTGGATTATATAAAAAAAGTGTTTAGAAAACACCTCTCAGGTAATACACACACCCGATAGCTTAAAGGGGTTTGTGACAACCACACAATGTGTTGAACACGGACAATTTTCCATAATAAATATCACTCACCCACTTTTTCATTGAAAAACGCATGTGCATGCATGCAGCTTTTAATGAGAATAGTTTTAATATTTTAAGATTTTCATTATTCTTACATGTATATTTATACACATATATATAGGTTTGTTTTTAAAGATATTTTAAATATTCTTATAATATGCTCAACACTACTTATTTTATTTTAATAGTGTGATCAAATATCAAATTTCTCAGATTCTTTTGTGCAATTTTCTCACCAATTCCCGTTGGATGCAGTGCCTGTCATTCACTCATGATACAGCTCTCTGCACCTCTAAACTTAGGGAATTAGTGCTCAAATTGCGATAGTTTAATACATTTATATTTTTGTGTAGTCATGGAGTCAAGATCACACACCTTTTTTAATATGCACTAATGTTACAGCTTTGCCAAAGATGTGCCTTCCATGTAATGTGTCATCCCATCTCAACCGCAGGGACCCATTTCCGGTACTTCTATATAGGTTGAGGGGACACCTAGAGCGCGCCGCTGAACCGCCGCTCTAACCCTATTGCGCAGGTGCGGGCCGCATCTCATCATAGGGTGAAGGCTCGCCTGGGTAGTGTGCTGTTGGATGCGCGCGCACCTCCTGATACAACGCGCACGGAGCCAGTGCGCACGCGCGCGGCGGTCTGCATTCTCAGCTGATGGATGAATATCCACGGCTGGAGAAGCCCAGTGCGCGCGCAGTGACCAGGACATTACGCGCGCGCACATACAGTACACTAATGTCCATCCCTCACTGAGCTATAACTACTGCGCAAGCGCAGATGCAGCGGCCCTCACAGCCATAAGAAGAGATACTCATCCACAGCTGTTGTGTGATGCGCGCGCACTGTTTGTGATGACAGGCGCGCGCACACAATAAATCAGCCAATACAGAGCCAATGGATGCACAGCGACACAATGTGCTGAACACGGACAATTTTCCATAATAAATATCACTCACCCATTTTTTCATTGAAAAACGCATGTGCATGCATGCAGCTTTTAATGAGAATAGTTTTAATATTTTAAGATATATATAGGCAGCGATCGAAATGGAACACATATACAGCATAATAGCGAGTCTCCATAGCACTATACCGTTGTGAAGCCAGGACTCCCAGTAAACATCCACCCTGACATCTTTAAGGTAATATAGTGACAATCATCCCTAATATCTACACATACACTCTCTGCACATCAAGGAACACCAGTGTGCATATTAGAGTAGGCATTTGAGATGGATTTTAGGAAAAAACTACCCGTACAAATATAGCATGAAGTTGTCAGTATTATTATTATTTTCATATTATGACACTATTGCCAGTCACACCACCAATGATCTTTCTCGCAAGCCGGGATAGGGGAATGTATACGGTCATGTGTATCAGCCCACATCTGATTGCACACAACATGTCACATGATTTGTCACATGATTGGGTCACCACCCATGTGACTAGCTCCCCTATCACTATAAATTAGTTTGAGATGGGCTGTGTAGCCATACCCATGAATAAGTCCAAGCGACGAAACATGTCGGGAATGAGGCTACAGAGCAAAAAGTAAAGATTGTATTTATTTATTTATATATTACGCCACTGTGGACTATAACTATACCACCACCAGGGTCTTCCTCTTGGTCCGCCGAGACCGCAGTATATATATATATACTTTATATTTTTATACATCAGCGTTGTTTGGCTTGCCGTGGTTTTGGATTTGAGGCTTGATTTTAACCTTTGAAATGTGAGTTTGACCATTGGAGTGTTTTTACGTGAATAAATTTTATCATACGTTTTTACACTATGTGGAGTGTTTTACTCATTGTTTTACATATGGAATCGCATTGAGAGTTAAACGGATCAAACAAGCCATCCTTCATTAACCCCTGGAGTGGGTAAAAAACGCATCTGCCAAACACGAGAGTGTGAGGCCTAGTGAGCTGGTGAGTGGGCCTTTCAGAGGGAGTGTGATCACGTGGTGTGGTGGTAGATTCAAGTCAGTCAGAAGACTCCACTTTGAAACTGTGACTGAAGACACTTGGAAAATCACTTACCTATTTATTTATTCACAATCTGGACTTTATATATTTATGAACTTTTTCACTTGTCACTAAGAGAAATAGACACACCGCTGCTATTAAGTTATACGTTGAGTCAATTATACACTACTATTTTTGTACTTTGATATTTATATAGCACTGTTTATATATTTGCACAGTATTTATTTGCATAGTATTTACTCAGCATTTTATATTATATTTTTCATTGTTTATATTAGCGCTACTGATTCACCTTATCTATGTTGCATTTTTAAGTTGAATTGCAGATTCCACATAGAAATAGAACATGTTTTAAATATTTCTGATTGGGGAAAACCGCTCATCTGTATGCTGTTCCGACAGACCAAAAACGACGCATGCTCTGAAGCAAGTACAAGACGGCAGCTATTGACTACTGGCTATTGAACTACCTTTTTCTAGTCCCATCGTACCCGTTGTACGTCACCGCGTTCTAGAAGGCCGAACTTTGGTGTGATCGTGTGTAGGCAAGACAGTTTCAGCGGAATTCCGTCGTATTACGGAAAAAACGGTCGTGTGTACGCGGCATAAAGGTCAGTTTTGAATATGATTTGAAACTGTTATGTAGAAATTATCTTGATGAAAAAAATCCCCCAGAATGCTTCAAAATAATTTTCTGTTATACACATACATGTATAGATGAGATCCTGTGTACAATATGGTACCTGAAGTGGAATCTTTGTAGTTCTCCTGCACTATAGTGTTATACATCTCTAAGCGTCCTTTAGTTATGCTTTGTGGAAACTTTATTTTTTCTTAATTAAGGGTTCAGTTTATATTTTGGGTTAATTAAGTGAAATCCATTTTTACAACACAATCATTGAAATATTCGATTTTTTTTTATTGAAGGCAGTTTACCAGCCCGCTTATGCAAAATAAACAACAGATATTTCTAAGCTGACAGAAATCAACTGAAACCCAACTTTAAGGTCTTTGCTGTGATTTTTGAGAGTCTTTGAGAAATAAATATTTTTACATTAACAGCAGTTAAGGTGAGTGAAGGAGTTTAAAGTTAGTTTATTGCTTGTTAAAGTGGAATTCTAGGTTAAAAACTAGCCACCCCCCCTTCTAACTTCTATTCTAACTACCCTGTAGAAGGAAGATGCATATACTTACCTATACTCAGGGTGCTCCAGTCCAGTCATATGATCTCCCTAGCAGCCAGCTACATGGGCGTTGACATCGCCCATAGACTTACTATGGGCCATATATTGTTGGCTGTACCTCCTCTCCCCCAAAGCTTCTGCTGGGAGTCAATCAAGTGACCGAACCCTTATCCAAGCACGGAGCCCGGCCGGTCAGGAGAGGGGGTGGGGACGAGCGTTTTTTATTTATACTTTTTTCCTTAGGTGAATGGGTAGGGGTACATCGTACCCCATACTCATTCACATAAGGTGGGGGGCCGGTACCTGGGGGCCCCCTTATTAAAGGGGGCTCCCGTATTCCGATAAGGCCCCCGCCCGCAGACCCCGACAACCAATGGCCAGGGTTGTTGGGAAGAGGCCCTTGTCCTCATCAACATGGGGACAAGGTGCTTTGGGGTGGGGGGGGCCACAGGGCCCCCCTTTCCCCAGGGATCCCCCCATGTTGAGGGCACGTGGCCTGGTACGGCTCAGGAGGAGGGGGCGCTCACTCGTCCCCACCCCCTTTCCTGACCGGCCGGGCTGCGTGCTCGGATAAGGGTCTGATATGGATTCGGGGGGACCCCCACGCTGTTTTTTCGGCATAGGGATTCCCCTTTAAATCCATACCAGGTGATGGGGCTAGCGAGGTGTCAATGTCGCCGATCGAGGCGGCGGCATTCACTTCCTTCGCTAGTCCCGTCTACCTGGAGCCACGTTCTAAATGAACGGACTTTACGACGGTGTGTCAAGTCAGTTCATTTCAAAAGTCCCGCGGACTAGCACACAGACGGCGGGATTGTCCGCCGGACTCCCGAGTCTGGCGGACAATTTTAAGTCAATTAAAACGAAGTCCACAAACTAAGTCGAGCTCCACACACGGTCGGATTGTCCGGCGGACAATCCCGCCGGAAAGTCCGATCGTGTGTACGCGGCATTAGTAGAAGTTTGGTGAGTTTTGATTCACCCTTTTCTTTTCGCGTTTTTCATTAAGCGCTTTCCAGTTAGTTTCTGAATGGCTGTTCGTCAACCAGACATGTTGCGGAATCTGAGGAGATACCCTGTTATTTTTTATTGGCTTGGGGGGGTTATTGTTTTTACATAATTTTTTTGGTTGAATAATGATTTGATTTGGTATATTTTCTATATTTTTGGATACATAGAATATACTTTTTGGTTAAGTTCTATTGGCATGTCTAATTTTTATTTTTTTTGTACAATAAAAAAATTGTGTAGAATAATACTTGGCTATGTGTTTTACTTCAAATTACAGTTTGGGAGTAGACCGTTACATTTAAAAAAATACAATGTACAATTGACAAGGGACACCAACATAGTTGTATCTTTGATCTTAAAAACTACGGAATAATGGTGTTGTGGTAACTTGCACAAAAAGCATAATAATATTATTCTTGATATCACTAGAAAATAAAAGCCTTTGAAAATTCATTTGCAATAACTTCATCAGTATCACCAGCAAAGCAGCTTCATTATTATCCCATTAAAGTAGAAGAGAATGTGCGCTGCATTTGGAGATTTCATAATTTGCCACGTCACAAATGTTAATTCTCCATTACAAACACTAGTTTACAAGACCGACCGCTTCTGCTTCCGAGCATTCATGTTGGTACTTTGGACTTTTGTCCGACGGACTTGTGTACACATGATCGGAAAATCCGACAACACACATTTGTTGGCGGAAAATTTGAAAACCTGCTAACCAACATTTGTTGGCAGAAAGTCTGACAACAATTGTCCGATGGAGCATACACACGGTCGGATTTTACGCTAACAGCCTGACACGGGGCTTAAGTGTAAGGCCTGATTCACACCTATGCATTTTTAGTGCTTTTTGCATTTTGCTGATTTCCGCTACAGTCCATTTAACGTGGTTTCCTATGGACCACGTTCTCTGGTGCAAATCTGCAAAATGCAAAAAAGCACTAAAAATGCATAGGTGTGAATCAGGCCTTAGGGGTTGGCAGCTAAATGCTGAAGAACAGATGAACAATTTTCTTCTTGTTCTTGTAAAAACTCAAAATTTCAGATAAAACTATATGTTTCGGTACACTGTGGCATAGAACATCAGCCAAGAAAAATATCTAGGAGATATAGACAGGGTAAAGGGGTAGCCATATAGGTGATCACATCAAGTGATGTGACCAGATGTCAGAAAGGAGCGTTTCCCCCAACTGAGAGGAAAAGGATAACATCTGAGAGGGAAACATTATAAGTACCGGTATCAGTCAGTTGAAAGATCACATTGGTAGGTCAGTTAGCACATACTAACTAGGGATGAGCCGAACACCCCCGGGTTCGGTTCGAACCAGAACCTTCGAACGGACCGAAAGTTCGCGCGAATTTTCGAACCCTATACGTTATAATGGACGCGAACGTTCGAAATCAAAAGTGCTAATTACAACGGCCAATATGCATGTTAATGTCATAAAACAGGTTTGGGGACCCGGGTCCTGCCCCAGGGGACATATATCAATGCAAAAAGAACTTTTAAAAACTAACGTTTTTTCGGGAGCAGTCATTTTAATGATGCATAAAGTGAAAAAAAAAAGTGAAATTTTCCTTTAAATATGGTACCTGGGGGGTGTCTAAAGTATGCCTGTGAAGTGGCATGTGTTTCCCGTGTTTAGAACTGTCCTTGCACAAAATGACATTTGTAAAGGAAAAAAAGAAGCCATTTAAAACCACTTGCGGCTTTAATGTCATGTCTTGTCCTGGCCGCCATATGGCTGAAAATCCTTGAGAAAAATGGCATGGCTACCCCATCACCCCCCCCCCCCCCCACCCCAGCCCCTTTGGGTCTTGTATGGATATTAAGGGGGACCCCGCACCCAAAATAAAACCCTATACCTACAACCCTATATACTCTGAACAGCAGTATATAGGCGGTGCAAACAAGAGACGGACTGTAGGTTTGTTCTTAAGTAGAATCTGAACAGGTACATTATGAAGTGTAGCTCCATCCCAAAAAAATCTATTTTTAAGCTTTTTGGAGAACATAGGGAGGGGTTATCACCCCTGTAACATTTGCTGTCTTTGCACATCTGTTCAGAACATGTCACCTCACTTTCTGTCCCAATGACAAATGTTTTTGGAAAAGTGGGGTTTTAATTGAAACAAGGATTGGTGATAAAGTATCAGTAGAGAGGAGATGCCTTTTTCCCAAATTAAATCTAACAGGATAGAATTTCCCTTCCCTAGGGATAGATTTCCTCTCACTTCCTGTTTTCTCTTTCCATTTGCAAGTAGGAGTCGTTTGTAAGTTGGATGTTTGAAAGTAGGGGGCTGGCGTATATACTCTGCAGAAATTTGCCCTATTAGATGTTGGTGTAGCCACAAGACTGGTGGGCACAGGAATGGGCCCTGCTGTGAGTTAATAGATCAAGATTTGTACTTGCATGCACCTGTTGAACCGGGCAG
This sequence comes from Lithobates sylvaticus, assembly GCA_028564925.1. NCBI lineage: Eukaryota > Metazoa > Chordata > Amphibia > Anura > Ranidae > Lithobates > Lithobates sylvaticus. The sequence goes on along the minus strand of CM053027.1, from coordinate 567,098,192 downwards.
AAAAATTGGGCCTTTGGCGGTGGTGGTGGTGGTGGTGGTGGACGGTGTTGCCACAAGACTGTAAGCTCTCACAGTTACTCTTGGTGGGCGCAGGAATGGGCCCTGCTGTGAGTTATTAGATCAAGATTTGTAATTGCATGAACCTGTTGAACAGGGCAGAAAAATTGGGCCTTTGGTGGTAGTGGTGGTGGTGGACGGTGTTGCCACAAGACTGTAAGCTCTCACAGTTACTCTTGGTGGGCGCAGGAATGGGCCCTGCTGTGAGTTATTAGATCAAGATTTGTAATTGCAAGCACCTGATGAACAGGGCAGAAAAATTGGGCCTTTGGCGGTGGTGGTGGACGGTGTTGCCACAAGACTGTAGGCTCTCATAGTTACTCTTGGTGGGCGCAGGAATGGGCCCTGCTGTGAACTATTAGATCAAGATTTGTAATTACACGCCCCTGTTAAACAGGGGCTGAAAAATTGTGCCTTAGGCACTGGTGCTGGTGCCACAACACTGCAACCCCTCACAGATACTGTACTTGGAGCACAGCAGTCACACGTGTTGCGAAGCATTTTTTTTTAAAATTGTAAGTACACGCCCCTGTTAAACAGGGGCTGAAAAATTGTGCCTTAGGCACTGGTGCTGGTGCCACAACACTGCAACCCCTCACAGATACTGTACTTGGAGCACAGCAGTCACACGTGTTGCGAAGCATTTTTTAAAAAAATTGTAAGTACACGCCCCTGTTAAACAGGGGCTGAAAAATTGTGCCTTAGGCACTGGTGCTGGTGCCACAACACTGCAACCCCTCACAGATACTGTACTTGGAGCACAGCAGTCACACGTGTTGCGAAGCATTTTTAAAAAAAATTGTAAGTACACGCCCCTGTTAAACAGGGGCTGAAAAATTGTGCCTTAGGCACTGGTGCTGGTGCCACAACACTGCAACCCCTCACAGATACTGTACTTGGAGCACAGCAGTCACACGTGTTGCGAAGCATTTTTTTAAAATATTGTAAGTACACGCCCCTGTTAAACAGGGGCTGAAAAATTGTGCCTTAGGCACTGGTGCTGGTGCCACAACACTGCAACCCCTCACAGATACTGTACTTGGAGCACAGCAGTCACACGTGTTGCGAAGCATTTTTTTAAAAAATTGTAAGTACACGCCCCTGTTAAACAGGGGCTGAAAAATTGTGCCTTAGGCACTGGTGCTGGTGCCACAACACTGCAACCCCTCACAGATACTGTACTTGGAGCACAGCAGTCACACGTGTTGCGAAGCATTTTTTAAAAAAATTGTAAGTACACGCCCCTGTTAAACAGGGGCTGAAAAATTGTGCCTTAGGCACTGGTGCTGGTGCCACAACACTGCAACCCCTCACAGATACTGTACTTGGAGCACAGCAGTCACACGTGTTGCGAAGCATTTTTTTAAAAAATTGTAAGTACACGCCCCTGTTAAACAGGGGCTGAAAAATTGTGCCTTAGGCACTGGTGTGGTGGCATGGATCATTGAGGAGGAGGAAGAGGATAGTCAGTGAACATAAGAGGACAGTCACTCAGCAATCAGCATGATCTTGAAGGGATGTGACATTATAAACTATTCCGTTATATCCGCTTCAGGTGCCTGGTAGCTGGTGGTGATCCAAGACTGATTCATTTTGATGAAGGTCAGTCGATCAACCGAGTCGGTGGACAGGCGCACCCTATGATCGGTGACAAATCCTCCAGCAGCACTGAATGTGCGTTCGGAAAGAACGCTGGAGGCAGGACAGGCCAGTAGCTCAATTGCATACTGTGCAAGCTCTGGCCAGTGATCCATCCTCAGGACCCAGTAAGCCAGAGGATTTTCGGTGGGAAAGGTGTCCAAGTCTGACCTTGCCCCAAGGTATTCCTGCACCATGTATATCAGACGCTGGCGATGGTTGCTGGAACCGATCATACCTTGGGGCTGCGGACTAAAAAATTGTCTGAACGCATCGGTCAGACGTCCACCTTCCCCACCGCTCCTTCTGCTACTGACCGAAGCCTCAGCAACTCGTCGCCCAGGACCAGGAGTTTGTAACCTCCCAGTTTCTGGGAACGCGTTGCACAGACCTTTCTGCAAGGCCTCCCTGAGATGTCTCATCCTCTGCTCCCTCTGCGACGGCAGATAAGGTCCGCAACCTTACCCTTGTACCGTGGATCAAGGAGAGTGGCCAGCCAGTAATGGTCCCTCTCCTTGATCCGAAGAACACGAGGATCCTTCCGCAGGCTTTGCAGGATCAGGGAGGCCATGCAGCGTAGGTTAGCTGAGGCATTCGGTCCGGAGTCTTCTGGGTCACTGAGGATGACATGATCGCCAGCCACCTCCTCCCAGCCACGTACAAGTCCACTGGTTTGTTGGGACTGTACATCATCCCTAAAAGACTGCTGCTGCTGATGCTGAGTGCCAGGCTCCACCTCCATGCTCACACAATCCTCCTCCTCCTCCTCATCCTCATCCTCTTCCTGTGTGATGGGTGGGACAGAAGGAACACTGTCCGGATAAAGGGGGCCTTGAGAGGCAAGGAAGTCCTCCTCTTCCTGTCTCTGTTCTGCCTCAAGTGCCCTGTCCATTATCCCACGCAGCGTATGCTCCAACAGGTGGACAAGAGGTACAGTGTAACTGATGCATGCACTGTCACTGCTCACCATCCTCGTGGCCTCCTCAAATGGTGAGAGGACAGTGCAAGTACTTGGTTGTGACACACCTAATTCTACACCTTCAGTCCTCTCAGAGCAGCTTTCAGAGAGGACTGAAGGTGTAGTGGGGATGGAGATCCCAGCTGATGAGGAGCAAGGAGAGGTCCGCTTAGTTCTTTGGTGTGGGTCTTTTATGTGTGCCTGCCAACGAGCTGCATGGCAGGTCGACATATGTCTGCTCATGCTTGTGGTGCCCAAGCGGCTGATGTTTTGGCCACGCGAGATACGCTTGAGACAAATATTGCAAATAGCAGTGGTGCGATCTGATGCACTCGTCTCAAAAAAGGCCCACACCAAAGAACTTTTCTGATAACGTGCAGAGGCAGCGCCCTGCACAGGCGGAGCTCTGCGGTGTTGTACAGTTGCTGTGCTGGCCTCTACCTGGCCTCCAGGGGGCATCCTGCCTCGTTGGACATGTGACGCCGCATCCTCCTCCTCCTCGTCCTCCTCCTCATCCTCTCTCCCTTCAGGCACCCACGTGGAGTCAGTGACCTCATCATCCCCTCCCTCTTCACCACTAGAGCAAACCTGGCAGTAAGCTGCAGCTGGTGGAACAGTACTGCCAGATTGCTGTCCTTCAGCATCCCCTCTCTCTGCGCGCACACTACTGACTTCCTCAAGCTGGGTATCATCATCCGAGCCTTCGAATCGTTGGGCATCCTCCTGGAGCATGTACCCAACACTGTGCTCAAAGAGTTCGGGGGACTCCTCAGGAGGACATGGTGGGTCTAGGGAAGGGGTGGCTGATGATGCCATTGAGTACGCGTTGGCAGCTGCTCTGCCAGTACCCTGAGCCTGGGTGAGAGAGGATGAGGAGGATGAGGAGGGCTTGGTCATCCATTCTACCAAGCCTTCAGCATGATGCGGCTCCACATGTCCAGCTGCCGAAAACAAAGACGCGCGTGTCCCATGGCCACGTGCTGATGACGATGCACGACCACGTCCACGTCCACTAGAAACAGAGCCTGCCTGCCCTGTGTTCTTGGCTCTGCACGCTCTGCCTCCCCTTGGCGGTCTTCCAGCCATTGTAGTCGGTAGTCCTGTGGGTGCTGCTGAGAAGAAAATATAGGAGCTCTGTGTGATGCCACTAACACACTAGAAGTCCTATAGGTGCTTCTGGGAACAAAATATAGGATCTCTGTGTGATGGGACTAACACACTTCAAGTCCTATAGGTGCTTCTGGGAAGAAAATATAGGTCTGTGTGATGGGACTAACACACTTCAAGTCCTATAGGTGCTTCTGGGAACAAAATATAGGATCTCTGTGTGATGGGACTAACACACTTCAAGTCCTATAGGTGCTTCTGGGAACAAAATATAGGATCTCTGTGTGATGGGACTAACACACTTCAAGTCCTATAGGTGCTTCTGGGAACAAAATATAGGATCTCTGTGTGATGGGACTAACACACTACAAGTCCTATGGGTGCTTCTGGGAAGAAAATATAGGTCTGTGTGATGGGACTAACACACTTCAAGTCCTATAGGTGCTTCTGGGAACAAAATATAGGATCTCTGTGTGATGGGACTAAGGATGGGCCCGGTGCTCGATGCGAACCCACGTTCGCATCGAGCACCGGGCGTTCGCTCGCTCGGCGAGCCCAGAACTATTTTGGCCGCTCGCATCACGTTCGTGTGATGCGAGCGGCCCCGCAATGCATTGCGGCCGGCGCGGCCGACGCAGTGCATTGCTGGCTGATGATTGGCCAAGCATGCACTGTGACCCCGCATGCTTGGCCAATCACAGCCCCGGAAACTCGAAGAGCCATAATTGGCTACAGGCAGGACGCCTGTAGCCAATTACAGCTCAGGGGCTGTAGTACACGCCCCCCCCTATAAAACGCCGCCACGCCGTCTGCGCCGGTCACATGCTGTTCCGGCGCAGATTGAGCAGGCTGTTTCTGTGACACTCTGCTGCATTTAGATAGATAGAGAGATTCACTTGCAGAGATTGAGTTAGATAGATTCAGTTACAAAGATTGATTGACAAAGAGGGGCTTGTAGTGTGCTCGTGGCAGGCAGGCAGAGCTCCTATATTTTGTTACCAGAAGCACCTATAGGACTTGTAGTGTGTTCGTGGCAGGCAGGCAGAGCTCCTATATTTTGTTACCAGAAGCACCTATAGGACTTGTAGTGTGTTCGTGGCAGGCAGGCAGAGCTCCTATATTTTGTTACCAGAAGCACCTATAGGACTTGTAGTGTGTTCGTGGCAGGCAGGCAGAGCTCCTATATTTTGTTACCAGAAGCACCTATAGGACTTGTAGTGTGTTAGTGGCAGGCAGGCAGAGCTCCTATATTTTGTTACCAGAAGCACCTATAGGACTTGTAGTGTGTTCGTGGCAGGCAGGCAGAGCTCCTATATTTTGTTACCAGAAGCACCTATAGGACTTGTAGTGTGTTAGTGGCAGGCAGGCAGAGCTCCTATATTTTGTTACCAGAAGCACCTATAGGACTTGTAGTGTGTTCGTGGCAGGCAGGCAGAGCTCCTATATTTTGTTCCCAGAGGCACCTATAGGACTTGAAGTGTGTTAGTCCCATTACACACACAGAGCTATATTTTCTTCCCAGAAGCACCTATAGGACTTGAAGTGTGTTAGTCCCATTACACACACAGAGCTATATTTTCTTCCCAGAAGCACCTATAGGACTTGAAGTGTGTTAGTCCCATTACACACACAGAGCTATATTTTCTTCCCAGAAGCACCTATAGGACTTGAAGTGTGTTAGTCCCATCACACACACAGAGCTATATTTTGTTCCCAGAAGCACCTATAGGACTTGAAGTGTGTTAGTCCCATTACACACACAGAGCTATATTTTCTTCCCAGAAGCACCTATAGGACTTGAAGTGTGTTAGTCCCATCACACACACAGAGCTATATTTTGTTCCCAGAAGCACCTATAGGACTTGAAGTGTGTTAGTCCCATTACACACACAGAGCTATATTTTGTTCCCAGAAGCACCTATAGGACTTGAAGTGTGTTAGTCCCATTACACACACAGAGCTATATTTTCTTCCCTGAAGCACCTATAGGACTTGAAGTGTGTTAGTCCCATTACACACAAAGAGCTATACTTTGTTCCCAGAAGCACCTATAGGACTTGAAGTGTGTTAGTCCCATTACACACACAGAGCTATATTTTCTTCCCAGAAGCACCTATAGGACTTGTAGTGTGTTAGTGGCAGGCAGGCAGAGCTCCTATATTTTGTTACCAGAAGCACCTATAGGACTTGTAGTGTGTTCGTGGCAGGCAGGCAGAGCTCCTATATTTTTGTTCCCAGAGGCACCTATAGGACTTGAAGTGTGTTAGTCCCATTACACACACAGAGCTATATTTTCTTCCCAGAAGCACCTATAGGACTTGAAGTGTGTTAGTCCCATCACACACACAGAGCTATATTTTGTTCCCAGAAGCACCTATAGGACTTGAAGTGTGTTAGTCCCATTACACACACAGAGCTATATTTTGTTCCCAGAAGCACCTATAGGACTTGAAGTGTGTTAGTCCCATTACACACACAGAGCTATATTTTCTTCCCAGAAGCACCTATAGGACTTGAAGTGTGTTAGTCCCATTACACACACAGAGCTATATTTTCTTCCCAGAAGCACCTATAGGACTTGAAGTGTGTTAGTCCCATTACACACACAGAGCTATATTTTCTTCCCAGAAGCACCTATAGGACTTGAAGTGTGTTAGTCCCATTACACACACAGAGCTATATTTTCTTCCCAGAAGCACCTATAGGACTTGAAGTGTGTTAGTCCCATTACACACACAGAGCTATATTTTCTTCCCAGAAGCACCTATAGGACTTGAAGTGTGTTAGTCCCATCACACACACAGAGCTATATTTTGTTCCCAGAAGCACCTATAGGACTTGAAGTGTGTTAGTCCCATCACACACACAGAGCTATATTTTCTTCCCAGAAGCACCTATAGGACTTGAAGTGTGTTAGTCCCATTACACACAAAGAGCTATACTTTGTTCCCAGAAGCACCTATAGGACTTGAAGTGTGTTAGTCCCATTACACACACAGAGCTATATTTTCTTCCCAGAAGCACCTATAGGACTTGAAGTGTGTTAGTCCCATTACACACACAGAGCTATATTTTCTTCCCAGAAGCACCTATAGGACTTGAAGTGTGTTAGTCCCATTACACACACAGAGCTATATTTTCTTCCCAGAAGCACCTATAGGACTTGAAGTGTGTTAGTCCCATTACACACACAGAGCTATATTTTCTTCCCAGAAGCACCTATAGGACTTGAAGTGTGTTAGTCCCATTACACACACAGAGCTATATTTTCTTCCCAGAAGCACCTATAGGACTTGAAGTGTGTTAGTCCCATCACACACACAGAGCTATATTTTCTTCCCAGAAGCACCTATAGGACTTGAAGTGTGTTAGTCCCATTACACACACAGAGCTATATTTTCTTCCCAGAAGCACCTATAGGACTTGAAGTGTGTTAGTCCCATTACACACACAGAGCTATATTTTCTTCCCAGAAGCACCTATAGGACTTGAAGTGTGTTAGTCCCATCACACACACAGAGCTATATTTTGTTCCCAGAAGCACCTATAGGACTTGAAGTGTGTTAGTCCCATCACACACACAGAGCTATATTTTCTTCCCAGAAGCACCTATAGGACTTGAAGTGTGTTAGTCCCATTACACACAAAGAGCTATACTTTGTTCCCAGAAGCACCTATAGGACTTGAAGTGTGTTAGTCCCATTACACACACAGAGCTATATTTTCTTCCCAGAAGCACCTATAGGACTTGAAGTGTGTTAGTCCCATTACACACACAGAGCTATATTTTCTTCCCAGAAGCACCTATAGGACTTGAAGTGTGTTAGTCCCATTACACACACAGAGCTATATTTTCTTCCCAGAAGCACCTATAGGACTTGAAGTGTGTTAGTCCCATCACACACACAGAGCTATATTTTCTTCCCAGAAGCACCTATAGGACTTGAAGTGTGTTAGTCCCATTACACACACAGAGCTATATTTTCTTCCCAGAAGCACCTATAGGACTTGAAGTGTGTTAGTCCCATTACACACACAGAGCTATATTTTCTTCCCAGAAGCACCTATAGGACTTGAAGTGTGTTAGTCCCATCACACACACAGAGCTATATTTTGTTCCCAGAAGCACCTATAGGACTTGAAGTGTGTTAGTCCCATCACACACACAGAGCTATATTTTCTTCCCAGAAGCACCTATAGGACTTGAAGTGTGTTAGTCCCATTACACACAAAGAGCTATACTTTGTTCCCAGAAGCACCTATAGGACTTGAAGTGTGTTAGTCCCATCACACACACAGAGCTATATTTTCTTCCCAGAAGCACCTATAGGACTTGAAGTGTGTTAGTCCCATTACACACAAAGAGCTATACTTTGTTCCCAGAAGCACCTATAGGACTTGAAGTGTGTTAGTCCCATTACACACACAGAGCTATATTTTCTTCCCAGAAGCACCTATAGGACTTGAAGTGTGTTAGTCCCATTACACACACAGAGCTATATTTTCTTCCCAGAAGCACCTATAGGACTTGAAGTGTGTTAGTCCCATTACACACACAGAGCTATATTTTCTTCCCAGAAGCACCTATAGGACTTGAAGTGTGTTAGTCCCATCACACACACAGAGCTATATTTTCTTCCCAGAAGCACCTATAGGACTTGAAGTGTGTTAGTCCCATTACACACACAGAGCTATATTTTCTTCCCAGAAGCACCTATAGGACTTGAAGTGTGTTAGTCCCATTACACACACAGAGCTATATTTTCTTCCCAGAAGCACCTATAGGACTTGAAGTGTGTTAGTCCCATCACACACACAGAGCTATATTTTGTTCCCAGAAGCACCTATAGGACTTGAAGTGTGTTAGTCCCATCACACACACAGAGCTATATTTTCTTCCCAGAAGCACCTATAGGACTTGAAGTGTGTTAGTCCCATTACACACAAAGAGCTATACTTTGTTCCCAGAAGCACCTATAGGACTTGAAGTGTGTTAGTCCCATTACACACACAGAGCTATATTTTCTTCCCAGAAGCACCTATAGGACTTGAAGTGTGTTAGTCCCATTACACACACAGAGCTATATTTTCTTCCCAGAAGCACCTATAGGACTTGAAGTGTGTTAGTCCCATTACACACACAGAGCTATATTTTCTTCCCAGAAGCACCTATAGGACTTGAAGTGTGTTAGTCCCATCACACACACAGAGCTATATTTTCTTCCCAGAAGCACCTATAGGACTTGAAGTGTGTTAGTCCCATTACACACACAGAGCTATATTTTCTTCCCAGAAGCACCTATAGGACTTGAAGTGTGTTAGTCCCATTACACACACAGAGCTATATTTTCTTCCCAGAAGCACCTATAGGACTTGAAGTGTGTTAGTCCCATCACACACACAGAGCTATATTTTGTTCCCAGAAGCACCTATAGGACTTGAAGTGTGTTAGTCCCATCACACACACAGAGCTATATTTTCTTCCCAGAAGCACCTATAGGACTTGAAGTGTGTTAGTCCCATTACACACAAAGAGCTATACTTTGTTCCCAGAAGCACCTATAGGACTTGAAGTGTGTTAGTCCCATTACACACACAGAGCTATATTTTCTTCCCAGAAGCACCTATAGGACTTGAAGTGTGTTAGTCCCATTACACACACAGAGCTATATTTTCTTCCCAGAAGCACCTATAGGACTTGAAGTGTGTTAGTCCCATTACACACACAGAGCTATATTTTCTTCCCGGAAGCACCTATAGGACTTGAAGTGTGTTAGTCCCATTACACACACAGAGCTATATTTTCTTCCCAGAAGCACCTATAGGACTTGAAGTGTGTTAGTCCCATTACACACACAGAGCTATATTTTCTTCCCAGAAGCACCTATAGGACTTGAAGTGTGTTAGTCCCATCACACACACAGAGCTATATTTTCTTCCCAGAAGCACCTATAGGACTTGAAGTGTGTTAGTCCCATCACACAGAGCTCCTCTATTTTCTTTGCATAAGCACCCACAGGACTTCTAGTGTGTTAGTGGCATCACACAGAGCTCCTATATATTCTTCTCAGCAGCACCCACAGGACTTCTAGTGTGTTAGTGGCATCACACAGAGCTCCTCTATTTTCTTTGCAGAAGCACCCATAGGACTTCTAGTGTGTTAGTGGCATCACACAGAGCTCCTATATATTCTTCTCAGCAGCACCCACAGGACTTCTAGTGTGTTAGTGGCATCACACAGAGCTCCTCTATTTTCTTTGCATAAGCACCCACAGGACTTCTAGTGTGTTAGTGGCTTCACACAGAGCTCCTCTATTTTCTTTGCATAAGCACCCACAGGACTTCTAGTGTGTTAGTGGCATCACACAGAGCTCCTCTATTTTCTTTGCAGAAGCACCCATAGGACTTCTAGTGTGTTAGTGGCATCACACAGAGCTCCTCTATTTTCTTTGCAGAAGCACCCACAGGACTTCTAGTGTGTTAGTGGCATCACACAGAGCTCCTCTATTTTCTTTGCAGAAGCACCCACAGGACTTCTAGTGTGTTAGTGGCATCACACAGAGCTCCTCTATTTTCTTTGCAGAAGCACCCATAGGACTTCTAGTGTGTTAGTGGCATCACACAGAGCTCCTATATATTCTTCTCAGCAGCACCCACAGGACTTCTAGTGTGTTAGTGGCATCACACAGAGCTCCTCTATTTTCTTTGCAGAAGCACCCACAGGACTTCTAGTGTGTTAGTGCATCACACAGAGCTCCTCTATTTTCTTTGCATAAGCACCCACAGGACTTCTAGTGTGTTAGTGGCATCACACAGAGCTCCTCTATTTTCTTTGCAGAAGCACCCACAGGACTTCTAGTGTGTTAGTGGCATCACACAGAGCTCCTCTATTTTCTTTGCAGAAGCACCCATAGGACTTCTAGTGTGTTAGTGGCATCACACAGAGCTCCTATATATTCTTCTCAGCAGCACCCACAGGACTTCTAGTGTGTTAGTGGCATCACACAGAGCTCCTCTATTTTCTTTGCATAAGCACCCACAGGACTTCTAGTGTGTTAGTGGCATCACACAGAGCTCCTCTATTTTCTTTGCATAAGCACCCACAGGACTTCTAGTGTGTTAGTGGCATCACACAGAGCTCCTCTATTTTCTTTGCAGAAGCACCCATAGGACTTCTAGTGTGTTAGTGGCATCACACAGAGCTCCTCTATTTTCTTTGCAGAAGCACCCATAGGACTTCTAGTGTGTTAGTGGCATCACACAGAGCTCCTATATTTTCTTCTCAGCAGCACCCACAGGACTACCGACTACAATGGCTGGAAGACCGCCAAGGGGAGGCAGAGCGTGCAGAGCCAAGAACACAGGGCAGGCAGGCTCTGTTTCTAGTGGACGTGGCCGTGGACGTGGACGTGGTCGTGCATCGTCATCAGCACGTGGCCATGGGACACGCGCGTCTTTGTTTTCGGCAGCTGGACATGTGGAGCCGCATCATGCTGAAGGCTTGGTAGAATGGATGACCAAGCCCTCCTCATCCTCCTCATCCTCTCTCACCCAGGCTCAGGGTACTGACAGAGCATCATCAGCCACCCCTTCCCTAGACCCACCATGTCCTCCTGAGGAGTCCCCCGAACTCTTTGAGCACAGTGTTGGGTACATGCTCCAGGAGGATGCCCAACGATTCGAAGGCTCGGATGACGATACCCAGCTTGAGGAATCTGGCAGTACAGTTCCACCAGCTGCAGCTTACTGCCAGGTTTGCTCTAGTGGTGAAGAGGGAGGGGATGATGAGGTCACTGACTCCACGTGGGTGCCTCAAGGGAGAGAGGATGAGGAGGAGGACGAGGAGGAGGAGGATGCGGCGTCACATGTCCAACGAGGCAGGATGCCCCCTGGAGGCCAGGTAGAGGCCAGCACAGCAACTGTACAACACCGCAGAGCTCCGCCTGTGCAGGGCGCTGCCTCTGCACGTTATCAGAAAAGTTCTTTGGTGTGGGCCTTTTTTGAGACGAGTGCAGCAGATCGCACCACTGCTATTTGCAATATTTGTCTCAAGCGTATCTCGCGTGGCCAAAACATCAGCCGCTTGGGCACGACAAGCATGACCAGACATATGGCGACCTGCCATGCAGCTCGTTGGCAGGCACACATAAAAGACCCACACCAAAGAACTAAGCGGACCTCTCCTTGCTCCTCCTCAGCTGGGATCTCCATCCCCACTACACCTTCAGTCCTCTCTGAAAGCTGCTCTGAGAGGACTGAAGGTGTAGAATTCGGTGTGTCACAACCAAGTACTTGCAGTACACCGACGTCCGAATGCAGCAGGCAAATTTCCCTGCCCCAGCTGCTGGACCGTAGAAAGAAGTACACTCCCAGCCATCCACATGCCCAGCGGTTGAATGCTAGCCTTGCTAAATTGCTAGCACTTCAACTGCTGCCTTTTCAGTTGGTAGACTCGGCCCCCTTCCGTGAGTTTGTTCAATGTGCGGTTCCTCAGTGGCAGGTTCCCAAACGCCACTTTTTCTCGCGGAAGGCGATTCCGTCTCTCTACCGGCATGTGGAGGGCAATGTCCATGCCTCGCTGGACAGGGCGGTCAGCGGTAAGGTGCATATTACCGCTGACTCATGGTCCAGCAGGCATGGACAGGGACGGTACCTTTCTTTCACGGCCCATTGGGTCACTCTATTGGCATCTGGGAGGGATGCAGGACAAGGTGCAGTAGTGTTGGAGGTTGTTCCGCCACCACGCCTCCAAAACGCGACTACTGCTACTGGTTGTGACACACCTCTCTCCTCCACCCCCTCCTCTTCTTCTTCCTCCAGTGCTCTGTCCTTGGAACCAGCGGTGCTCCGTAGGCGTACAAGGGGCTACGCAAGTACGCAGGCAAAAAGATGCCATGCCGTGCTTGCGCTGGTGTGTTTGGGGGACAGGAGCCACACTGGGCCAGAGGTTCTGGCAGCTCTGCAGGGGCAGGCCGAGAGGTGGTTGACGCCACGTCAGCTTAAGCCAGGAATGGTCGTTTCTGACAATGGCACCAACCTCCTCTCCGCCCTGCGACAGGGGCAGCTCACCCATGTGCCCTGCATGGCTCACGTCCTCAACCTGGTGGTGCAGCGGTTCTTGGGCAGGTTCCCAGGCTTACAGGATGTCCTGAGGCAGGCCAGGAAAGTCTGTGTGCATTTCCGCCGATCTTATAATGCCAGTGCTCGGCTGACTGAGCTGCAAAAGGAGCTGAACCTGCCCAAGAACCGCCTAATATCTGACATGCCCACCAGGTGGAACTCAACGTTGGCCATGCTGCAGCGACTGCACACGCAGCAGAGGGCCATCAATGAGTACCTTTGCGACTACGGCACCAGGACAGGGTCAGGGGAGCTTGGTTTTTTTTCCCCACGTCAGTGGAGCATGATCAGGGATGCATGCACTGTCCTCTCACCATTTGAGGAGGCCACGAGGATGGTGAGCAGTGACAGTGCATGCATCAGTGACACTGTCCCTCTTGTCCACCTGTTGGAGCATACGCTGCGTGGGATAATGGACAGGGCACTTGAGGCAGAACAGAGGCAGGAAGAGGAGGACTTCCTTGCCTCTCAAGGCCCCCTTTATCCGGACAGTGTTCCTTCTGTCCCACCCATCACACAGGAAGAGGATGAGGAGGAGGAGGAGGAGGAGGAGGAGGAGGATTGTGTGAGCATGGAGGTGGAGCCTGGCACTCAGCATCAGCAGCAGCAGTCTTTTAGGGATGATGTACAGTCCCAACAAGCCAGTGGACTTGTACGTGGCTGGGAGGAGGTGGCTGGCGATCATGTCATCCTCAGTGACCCAGAAGACTCCGGACCGAATGCCTCAGCTAACCTACGCTGCATGGCCTCCCTGATCCTGCAAAGCCTGCGGAAGGATCCTCGTGTTCTTCGGATCAAGGAGAGGGACCATTACTGGCTGGCCACTCTCCTTGATCCGCGGTACAAGGGTAAGGTTGCGGACCTTATCTTGCCGTCGCAGAGGGAGCAGAGGATGAGACATCTCAGGGAGGCCTTGCAGAAAGGTCTGTGCAACGCGTTCCCAGAAACTGGGAGGCTACAAACTCCTGGTCCTGGGCGACGAGTTGCTGAGGCTTCGGTCAGTGGCAGAAGGAGCGGTGGGGAAGGTGGACGTCTGACCGATGCGTTCAGACAATTTTTTAGTCCGCAGCCCCAAGGTATGATCGGTTCCAGCAACCATCGCCAGCGTCTGATATACATGGTGCAGGAATACCTTGGGGCAAGGTCAGACTTGGACACCTTTCCCACCGAAAATCCTCTGGCTTACTGGGTCCTGAGGATGGATCACTGGCCAGAGCTTGCACAGTATGCAATTGAGCTACTGGCCTGTCCTGCCTCCAGCGTTCTTTCCGAACGCACATTCAGTGCTGCTGGAGGATTTGTGACTGATCATAGGGTGCGCCTGTCCACCGCCTCGGTTGATCGACTGACATTCATCAAAATGAATCAGTCTTGGATCACCACCAGCTACCAGGCACCTGAGGCGGATATAACCGAATAATTTTTAATGTCACATCCCTTCAAGACTGCCTATGCTGATGCTGAGTGACTGTCCTCTTATGTTCACTGACTATCCTCTTCCTCCTCCTCAATGATCCATGCCACAGCACCAGTGCCTAAGGCACAATTTTTCAGCCCCTGTTTAACAGGGGCGTGTACTTACAATTTTTTAAAAAAATGCTTCGCAACACGTGTGACTGCTGTGCTCCAAGTACAGTCTCTGTGAGGGCCGTGTTGCAGTGTTGTGGCACCAGCACCAGTGCCTAAGGCACAATTTTTCAGCCCCTGTTTAACAGGGGCGTGTACTTACAATTTTTTAAAAAAATGCTTCGCAACACGTGTGACTGCTGTGCTCCAAGTACAGTCTCTGTGAGGGCCGTGTTGCAGTGTTGTGGCACCAGCACCAGTGCCTAAGGCACAATTTTTCAGCCCCTGTTTAACAGGGGCGTGTACTTACAATTTTTTAAAAAAATGCTTCGCAACACGTGTGACTGCTGTGCTCCAAGTACAGTCTCTGTGAGGGCCGTGTTGCAGTGTTGTGGCACCAGCACCAGTGCCTAAGGCACAATTTTTCAGCCCCTGTTTAACAGGGGCGTGTACTTACAATTTTTAAAAAAAATGCTTCGCAACACGTGTGACTGCTGTGCTCCAAGTACAGTCTCTGTGAGGGCCGTGTTGCAGTGTTGTGGCACCAGCACCAGTGCCTAAGGCACAATTTTTCAGCCCCTGTTTAACAGGGGCGTGTACTTACAATTTTTTAAAAAAAATGCTTCGCAACACGTGTGACTGCTGTGCTCCAAGTACAGTATCTGTGAGGGCCGGGTTGCAGTGTTGTGGCACCAGCACCAGTGCCTAAGGCACAATTTTTCAGCCCCTGTTTAACAGGGGCGTGTACTTACAATTTTTTAAAAAAAATGCTTCGCAACACGTGTGACTGCTGTGCTCCAAGTACAGTCTCTGTGAGGGGTTGCAGTGTTGTGGCACCAGCACCAGTGCCTAAGGCACAATTTTTCAGCCCCTGTTTAACAGGGGCGGGTAATTACAAATCTTGATCTAATAGTTCACAGCAGGGCCCATTCCTGCGCCCACCAAGAGTAACTATGAGGGCCTGCAGTCTTGTGGCAACACCGTCCACCACCACCGCCAAAGGCCCAATTTTTCTGCCCTGTTCATCAGGTGCTTGCAATTACAAATCTTGATCTAATAACTCACAGCAGGGCCCATTCCTGCGCCCACCAAGAGTAACTATGAGGGCCTACAGTCTTGTGGCAACACCATCCACCACCACCGCCAAAGGCCCAATTTTTCTGCCCTGTTCATCAGGTGCTTGCAATTACAAATCTTGATCTAATAACTCACAGCAGGGCCCATTCCTGCGCCCACCAAGAGTAACTGTGAGAGCTTACAGTCTTGTGGCAAAACCGTCCACCACCACCACCACCACCACCCCCAATTTTTCTGCCCTGTTCAACAGGTGCATGCAATTACAAATCTTGATCTATTAACTCACAGCAGGGCCCATTCCTGTGCCCACCAGTCTTGTGGCTACACCAACATCTAATAGGGCAAATTTCTGCAGAGTATATACGCCAGGCCCCTACTTTCAAACATCCAACTTACAAACGACTCCTACTTGCAAATGGAAAGAGAAAACAGGAAGTGAGAGGAAATCTACCCCTAGGAAGGGAAATTCTATCCTGTTAGATTTAATTTGGGAAAAAGGTATCTCCTCTCTACTGATACTTTATCACCAATCCTTGTTTCAATTAAAACCCCACTTTTCCAAAAACATTTGTCATTGGGACGGAAAGTGAGGTGACATGTTCTGAACAGATGTGCAAAGACAGCAAATGTTACAGGGGTGATAACCCCTCCCTATGTTCTCCAAAAAGCTTAAAAATAGATTTTTTTTGGGATGGAGCTACACTTCATAATGTACCTGTTCAGATTCTACTTAAGATCAAACCTAAAGCCGCAAGTGGTTTTAAATGGCTTCTTTTTTTCCTTTACAAATGTCATTTTGTGCAAGGACAGTTCTAAACACGGGAAACACATGCCACTTCACAGGCATACTTTGGACACCCCCCAGGTACCATATTTAAAGGAAAATGTCACTTTTTTTTTTTCACTTTATGCATCATTAAAATGACTGCTCCCGAAAAAATGTTAGTTTTTAAAAGTTCTTTTTTGCATTGATATATGTCCCCTGGGGCAGGACCCGGGTCCCCAAACCTGTTTTATGACATTAACATGCATATTGGCCGTTGTAATTAGCACTTTTGATTTCGAACGTTCGCGTCCATTATAACGTATAGGGTTCGAAAATTCGCGCGAACTTTCGGTCCGTTCGAAGGTTCTGGTTCGAACCGAACCCGGGGGTGTTCGGCTCATCCCTAGATGGGACTAACACACTTCAAGTCCTATAGGTGCTTCTGGGAACAAAATATAGGATCTCTGTGTGATGGGACTAACACACTACAAGTCCTATTGGTGCTTCTGGGAACAAAATATAGGATCTCTGTGTGATGGGACTAACACACTTCAAGTCCTATAGGTGCTTCTGGGAACAAAATATAGGATCTCTGTGTGATGGGACTAACACACTTCAAGTCCTATAGGTGCTTCTGGGAAGAAAATATAGGTCTGTGTGATGGGACTAACACACTTCAAGTCCTATAGGTGCTTCTGGGAACAAAATATAGGATCTCTGTGTGATGGGACTAACACACTTCAAGTCCTATAGGTGCTTCTGGGAAGAAAATATAGGTCTGTGTGATGGGACTAACACACTTCAAGTCCTATAGGTGCTTCTGGGAACAAAATATATGATCTCTGTGTGATGGGACTAACACACTTCAAGTCCTATAGGTGCTTCTGGGAACAAAATATATGATCTCTGTGTGATGGGACTAACACACTACAAGTCCTATGGGTGCTTCTGGGAACAAAATATAGGATCTCTGTGTGATGGGACTAACACACTTCAAGTCCTATAGGTGCTTCTGGGAACAAAATATAGGATCTCTGTGTGATGGGACTAACACACTTCAAGTCCTATAGGTGCTTCTGGGAACAAAATATAGGATCTCTGTGTGATGGGACTAACACACTTCAAGTCCTATAGGTGCTTCTGGGAAGAAAATATAGGTCTGTGTGATGGGACTAACACACTTCAAGTCCTATAGGTGCTTCTGGGAAGAAAATATAGGTCTGTGTGATGGGACTAACACACTTCAAGTCCTATAGGTGCTTCTGGGAACAAAATATAGGATCTCTGTGTGATGGGACTAACACACTTCAAGTCCTATAGGTGCTTCTGGGAACAACATATAGGATCTCTGTGTGATGGGACTAACACACTTCAAGTCCTATAGGTGCTTCTGGGAAGAAAATATAGGTCTGTGTGATGGGACTAACACACTTCAAGTCCTATAGGTGTTTCTGGGAACAAAATATAGGATCTCTGTGTGATGGGACTAACACACTTCAAGTCCTATAGGTGCTTCTGGGAACAAAATATAGGATCTCTGTGTGATGGGACTAACACACTTCAAGTCCTATAGATGCTTCTGGGAACAAAATATAGGATCTCTGTGTGATGGGACTAACACACTTCAAGTCCTATAGGTGCTTCTGGGAAGAAAATATAGGTCTGTGTGATGGGACTAACACACTTCAAGTCCTATAGGTGCTTCTGGGAACAAAATATAGGATCTCTGTGTGATGGGACTAACACACTTCAAGTCCTATAGGTGCTTCTGGGAAGAAAATATAGGTCTGTGTGATGGGACTAACACACTTCAAGTCCTATAGGTGCTTCTGGGAACCAAATATAGGATCTCTGTGTGATGGGACTAACACACTTCAAGTCCTATAGGTGCTTCTGGGAAGAAAATATAGGTCTGTGTGATGGACTAACACACTTCAAGTCCTATAGGTGCTTCTGGGAACAAAATATATGATCTCTGTGTGATGGGACTAACACACTACAAGTCCTATGGGTGCTTCTGGGAAGAAAATATAGGTCTGTGTGATGGGACTAACACACTTCAAGTCCTATAGGTGCTTCTGGGAACAAAATATAGGGTCTCTGTGTGATGGGACTAACACACTACAAGTCCTATGGGTGCTTCTGGGAAGAAAATATAGCTCTGTGTGATGGGACTAACACACTTCAAGTCCTATAGGTGCTTCTGGGAACAAAATATAGATCTCTGTGTGATGGGACTAACACACTACAAGTCCTATAGGTGCTTCTGGGAAGAAAATATAGCTCTGTGTGATGGGACTAACACACTTCAAGTCCTATAGGTGCTTCTGGGAACAAAATATAGGAGCTCTGTTTGCTGCCAGTGCCTGCCACGAACACACTACAAGTCCTATAGGTGCTTCTGGGAACAAAATATAGGAGCTCTGTTTGCTGCCAGTGCCTGCTACGAACACACTACAAGTCCTATAGGTGCTTCTGGGAACAAAATATAGGAGCTCTGTTTGCTGCCAGTGCCTGCCACGAACACACTACAAGTCCTATAGGTGCTTCTGGGAACAAAATATAGGAGCTCTGTTTGCTGCCAGTGCCTGCCACGAACACACTACAAGTCCTATAGGTGCTTCTGGGAACAAAATATAGGAGCTCTGTTTGCTGCCAGTGCCTGCCATGAACACACTACAAGCCCATCTTTCTAAATGAATCTTTCTAAATGAATCTTTCTAAATAAATCTTTCTAAATCAATCTAGCAGAGTGACACAGAATGAGCCTGCACTCTCCTAACGCCGGAACGCATGTGACCGGCGCCGACGGCGTGGCGGCCTTTTATAACAGGGGGCGTGTACTAAAGCCCCTGAGCTGTAATTGGCTACAGGCGTCCTGCCTGTAGCCAATTATGGCTCTCAGAGTTTCCGGCGCTGTGATTGGCCAAGCATGCGGGGTCACAGTGCATGCTTGGCCAATCATCAGCCAGCAATGCACTGCGCCGGCCGCGCCGGCCGCAATGCATTGCGGGGCCGCTCGCATCACACGAATGTGATGCGAGCGGCCAAAATAGTTCTGGGCTCGCCGAGCGAGCGAACACCCGGTGCTCGATGCGAACATGGGTTCGCATCGAGCACCGGGCCCATCCTTAATACTATCCTAAAATGTCTCAATGTAGCAGGTATCCCTATTAGGGAGGCCTATTGTCGAGGCCCTGACAAAAAATACCCAGTAAGTGATGGAGGGTCAATAATAAAAAGATAAAAAGTTTCAAGACAAAGTTCACATTTAACCACTTCCCGACCGGTGCACGACGATGTACGTTGGCAGAATGGCACGGACAGGCAAAAGGGCGTAGAAAGGTACATCCCTTTAAGATTGCCGCCATGCCATCGCGTGTGTGCCGCCGGTCGGGACCCCTGTGAGTCTGGTCGTGGATCCCACGGACTCGATCACCCCGGGATACCCGCGATCGTCTCACAGGAAGGCTGAACGGGGAGATGCGGAAGTAAACAGCATCTCCCCGTTCTGCCTAGCAACTAGTGACACCGATGTCTGCTCCCTGTGATTGGAAAATGTCCGATGTGTCCGCCATAATGTCGCAGTCACAATAAAAATCACTGATCGCCGCCATTACTAGTAAAAAAATAATTATGAATAAAAATGCTATAAAACTATCCCCTATTTTGTAAATGCTATAACTTTTGCGCCAACCAATCAATAATCGCTTATTGCGATTTTTTTACCAAAAATATGTAGAAGAATACGTATCGGCCTAAACTGAGAAAAAAAAAAATTTTATATATTTTTGGGGGATATTATAGCAAAAAGTACAAAATAATGCATTTTTTTCAAAATTGTCGCTCTTTTTTTTGTTTATAGCGCAAAAAATAAAAACCGCAGGGCGATTAAATACCACCAAAAGAAAGCTCTAATTGTGGGAAAAAAGGACGCCAATTTTGTTTGGGAGCCACGTCGCACGACCGCGCAATTGTCAGTTAAAGCGACGCCGAATCGCAAAAAGTGGTCTGGTCTTAAGCCAGCAAAATGGTCCGGTCTGAAAGTGGTTAATCACCAAGTAATCAGATAGAGTCTCAAAGAATTAGGTCACCCATATGATCCACTCCAATATGTATAGGTGTCCTCTCTGTATGTGACCACAACCTCTCTGCCCAACCTCCTATATATAGGGGTTGAAGTGC
This sequence comes from Lithobates sylvaticus, assembly GCA_028564925.1. NCBI lineage: Eukaryota > Metazoa > Chordata > Amphibia > Anura > Ranidae > Lithobates > Lithobates sylvaticus. Next base: position 567,077,718 of record CM053027.1, on the reverse strand, counting down.
AGAGGGGGCCGGAAACGCCACCAATTTGGCGCCAAAATACGGCCAATCACATGACGCATAGCATCAACCACATGGTCACACAGCCACACCCCCCCCCCCCCACATCAACGCGGCTAATCGTACCAGGAAAGTGTCAGGACGAGGGGTGGAGAGACGCCAGCCATCGGCATCAAACACACAGCATGCACATCGGCACGCCAAGATGAACACCAGAGAGGGCCGGAGCGCCGCCAGTTTGGTGCCAAAAGATGGCCCAATCACGTGACGCACAGCGTCAACAACGTGGTCGCATAGCCACACCCCCCACATCAGCGCAACCAATGGCACCAGGAGAGTGTCAGGACGAGGGGCAGAGATGCCGGCCATTGTCGTCAATACACAGCATGCACGTCGGCACACCGGGACGAACCACAAAAGGAGGCCGAGCTAGTAAAACGTGACATAGTGATGCAGCAGACGAATCCTGCACACGCGCTGTGGATGTCCACATCACATCGCGTGTGCAGCTTCAGACAGAAGCCCACCACGAACTACAAGGAAGACATCATTACATGTGGATGCAAACCCATCCAGAAACATATATTTCACAACGATCTAAGGGGACACTCCTTCAGATAACAGCCAGCAAAACTGTTCCAAAAAAGAGCAGTAACAATCAACTTAAACTAATCAAATATATAAGCTGCTGGTCAAAAACTCCCATATCTAGGGACAATAGACAAACCCAGCAGACAATCACAAATAAACATATAAATAAACACAGAAAAAAAAAATCACACAGAGCGCTGGGTACAGGACTGCATAATACATAGAACGATGGGTGTAAAACTACACAATACTCAGAGTGCTGGGCACAGGACTGCATAATACACAGAGCGCTAGGCACAGGACTGCATAATACACAGAGCACTGGGCACAGGACTGCATAATACATAGAACGATGGGTTTAAAACTACATAATACTCAGAGCGCTGGGCACAGGACTGCATAATACACAGAGCGCTAGGCACAGGACTGCATAATACACAGAGCACTGGGCACAGGACTGCATAATACACAGAGCGCTTGGCACAGGACTGCATAATACACAGGGCGCTGGGCTCCGGACTGCATAATACACAGAGCGCTGGGCACAGGACTGCATAATACACAGAGCGCTGGATACAGGACTGCATAATACTCAGAGCGCTGGGCACAGGACTACATAATACACAGAGCGCTGGGCTCCGGACTGCATAATACACAGAGCGCTGGGCACAGGACTGCATAATACACAGAGCGCTGGGTACAGGACTGCATAATACTCAGAGCGCTGGGCACAGGACTACATAATACACAGAGCGCTGGGCTCAGGACTGCATAATACACAGAGCACTGGGCACAGGACTGCATAATACACAGAGTGCTGGGCTCAGGACTGCATAATACACAGAGTGCTGGGTACAGGACTGCATAATACACAGAGTGCTGGGTACAGGACTGCATAATACACAGAGTGCTGGGTACAGGACTGCATAATACACAGAGTGCTGGGTACAGGACTGCATAATACACAGAGTGCTGGGTACAGGACTGCATAATACACAGAGTGCTGGGTACAGGACTGCATAATACACAGAGTGCTGAGCGCAGGGCTGCATAATATACAGAGCGCTGGGCACAGGACTGCATAATATACAGAGCACTGGGCCCTGGACCACATGATACACAGAGTGCTGGGCACAGGACTACATAATACACAGGAGGGTGTTAGGCATATATTTCATGGTTTGGAGGTTTGCTATGCACAGAGGATACTTCTGCCCCCACATCCATAGCTCCCCTCTGCACCATTTTTTCACAGATTATCTCTGCAGACACCACTTAGCCCTTCCCACACAACTGTTAAACTCTCCATACAGCTGTATGAGCTCCTACCCCTGCTCCCCCACTGCCCTCACCTGTGTACACACAGACCCCCCCTCCCCCATTTTTTCACCTCCCGGTCTCAGCCCTCCACACCATAAAATGTTGGCTCTGCCTCTCCTCCACTGAACAGCAGCAGGAAAGGCAGTGAGACCCGGGAACAAAACCGGGGACAGACATGTGTCCTCAGTCCAGGGACTGTCCCCGTAAACCAGTAACACCTGGTCCCCCTATCCTAAGAGTCTTCATGACATTTTTTCCTTTATCTGGTGGAGTGGTTTTCTCAGCTAAGCACAACCCCCTGTCTGCATGCCTGAGCTAAGAGCAGATGGATTCCAGGAAGTAAATGCTACATGAATCATCTGTCCTTACTCAAGGTGGCCACGGGCAGAAATGCTGGGGGAGGGGGGGATTTTCAAAATGATTTCTCAACAAAATGAAGCATAGAGGATAGACGGGTGAGCTTGCTTTGAATATTGTGACAGCATTGCTTTTATTTAAAGGTTTGCATCACCCTTTATATTTTTAACACAGAAAATGTACCAGTTTGCTGCATGAAACATATCATTGATTTAGCAGCAATAAAGCAGAGTTCAGGCATTCCTGCTAAATATATTTCTAGTGAACCGTCATTGTGTTATGTTTTATTCTAAGGTCATGATTATTCAGAGCCATTCAGAAATGTGAAAATTGCTTTAAATCTATTTTACTGAAGAGCAGCAAGTAAAAGGCTACAAATAAAAATGTTTTCCTTTCCCTGTTAAATGTTATGGAGAGGAGCATTTATAAAGATTTTGATAACGATATAGAACAGTTTATAGTGGGACTGGAAGATGGCCCTTGCTTTTTCATAATGTTCTAGATGGATGGGGGTGCTGTGAAATTTTACCCATGAATCCTATAACATGTCTTATAGTTACTTGTATCATTTTGACCCATGGACTGTATGTGTAGAGCTACCCCTGTAGGAGCCGCTGAGTAAAGCCCCATACACACGGTCGGACTTTTTCATGGATTCTGTCCGATCGGACAATGTTGTCGAAAAATCCGACCGTGTGTATGCACCATCGGACAGTGTACGTCGGATTGTCCGACGGACAAAGTCTTATCTCCTGCTGGAAAGATTTGCCGACAACCCGGTCCGATCACACCAAATTCGATCGTGTGTACGGTTGTCCGACCAGACAAAGTGCTACGCATGCTCAGATCACATTACAAGACCAAAGCTATTGGCTACTAGCCTCTACGTAGTCCCGTCGTAGGCAACAAACGTCACCACGTTCAGAATGATCGGATTTTTCGACAACTTTGTCCGACCGTGTGTACGCAAAACCAACATCGGACAAAGTACGACGGACAGGATCCGACCGACCTGGTCCGCGGATTGTCCGACCGTGTGTATGGGGCTTAAGATGGGTTCTGTGTTCTTTGCCCAAACTTTCCCAAAGGCCTTAGCCCCTTTGACACACCAGGTTGAGTGTAAAGGCAAGTAATTACAGTGAAATACAGGAAATAATAACAAAGGTAGTCTTAATGTATTATTACCCAGTAGGGATGGGCCGAACAACCCCCTTTTCGGTTCGCACCAGAACTTTCGAACATTGTGAAAGTTCGGAACCGAATCTTGAAGTCTATGAGACCCGAACGTGAAAAATCTAAATTGACCATTTTGAAAGCGTATATGCAAGTAATTGGGCATACAATGGTTATGGAGGTCCGGGTACTGCCCTTGTGGACATGTGTCAATGAAAAAAAAGTTTGTAAAAAAATCATTTGTAAATGAGCAGTGATTTATTGATGCTTACAGTGAAAGCATAAAAATTGAAAAATTCCTTTCAATATAGTGTCTGGGGGGTCCCCTTAGTCCACCTGTAAATTGGCACATTTGTACTGTGTATAGAAGCTGCTTCAGCAATAATTGCATTTATAAAGCTCAAAAAATGTAATTTTCCCTACAAGCTTTCTTTATTTTGTAAGCAACGGCTTGGGGAGCCAGTCTGTATGATGAGGCCACAATGTTACATAGTTACATAGTAGGTTACGTTGAAAAAATACACAAGTCCATCAAGTCCAACCTATGTGTGTGATTATATGTCAGTATTACATTGTATATCCCTGTAAGTTGTGGTCGTTCAGGTTCTTATCTAATAGTTTTTTTAAACTATCGATGCTCCCCACTGGGACCACCGCCTGTGGAAGGTAACTCCACATTCTTACTGCTCTTACAGTGAAGAACCTTCTACGTGGTTTAACGTTAAACCTCTTTTCTCTTTAATTTTAATGAGTGGCCACGTGTCTTGTTAAACTCCCTTCCGCAAAAAAGTTTTATCCATATTGTGGGGTCACCAATACAGTATTTTTAAATTGAAATCATATCCCCTCTCAAGCGTCTCTTCTCCAGAGAGAATAAGTTCAGTGCTCGCAACCTTTCCTCATAACTAATATCCTCCAGACCCTTTATTAGCTTTGTTGCCCTTCTTTGTACTCGCTGCATTTCCAGTACATCCTTCCTGAGGACTGTTGCCCAGAACTGGACAGCATACTCCAGGTGCGGCCGGACTAGAGTCTTGTAGAGTGGGAGAATTATCATTTTATCTCTGGAGTTAATCCCCTTTTTAATGCATGCCAATATTCTGTTTGCTTTGTTAGCAGCAGCTTGGCATTGCATGCCATTGCTGAGCCTATCATCTACTAGGACCCCAGGTCCTTTTCTATCCTAGATTCCCCCAGAGGTTCTCCCCCAGTGTATAGACTGATCCCAAGATATCTGGGGATGGAAAACCATCTCTTACTGTTTGATGTATGTCTTCCTCTGCTTCTATTATTATAAAGAATTTTTAAAGTATATAATTTATATTGGTCACTTATATTTATTTATTTTGGTGATATATAATTTTTAAAGAATTTTTTCTATTATTATATATTATTTAACAGTATATGTTTAATAATCACTATTGAACACTTTGAGCGCCGCACTATATACTTATTCACGCTTTTTGATTTAACATATTATTGTTGTGCAGGCTGCTGAATCTATTTATGTGTAGATAGCGCAGTTTCTTCCCCCCCCCCCCCCCCCCCGTTGTCAATCTCTGCTTCAATGACTTCAAAACTGCCAGAATCTTCCTCCTCCTCTCTCTCCTCTTGTGTCTTCTGTGGCATAGGAAGAATGGTGTCTGCATAAAGTGGGCCTTAAGAGGAAAGGAAGTCCTCCTCTTCGTTCCGCTGCTCTGCCTCGAGTGTCCTGTCCATAATGCCACTCAGAGTCTGCTCCAGCAGGAACACATCAGGAATTGTGTCACTGATGCATGCATCGTCATGGCCTCCTCAAATGGTCACAGTAAAGTGCATTCATCCTTTATGAGCTGCCATTGGTGTGGGGAAAAAAAGCTGAGCCGGTCTATGTGCCATATTCACACAGGTACTTGTTGATGGCTCTCTGCTGCATGTGCAGCTGCTGAAGCATAGCCAAAGTTGAGTTCCACCTGGTGGGCATGTCACAAATCAGGCGGTTTACAGGCAGTTGGCTGAATTTCAGCCAACTGAGCCCTGGCGATGAATGATCGCCTGAAATGGCTACAGACTCTTCTGACCTGCTTTAGTAGATCTTCCAACCCTGGGTACCTATTTAGGAAATGCTGCATGACCAAATTGAGGACATGTGCCAGGCATGGAACATGTGTCAACTTTCCCTCGCTAAGGGCGGACAGGAGTTTTGTGCCATTATCACACACCACCATTCCTGGCTCCAGCTGGTGTGGCGTGAACCACCTCTGGGCCTGTCCCTGCAGAGCTGCAAGAATCTCTGCTCCGGTATGGCTCCTGTCCCCTAGACACACCAGCTGAAGCACTGCATGGCACCTTTTAGCCTGACTCATTGAATAGCCCTTTAAATGCTTAGGGGGTACTTGAGGTTCATAGAACACTTCAGCAGAGGAGGGCATGGAGGAGGAGGAGGGGGTAGAGCTGACAAATCTGGCATCACCACCAGCTGTATGGAGATGTGGAGGCACAACAAGCTGCAGCACTGAGCCCTGTCCTACATCATTCCAAGTTGTAAGCATAGTTACCCAGTGTGATGTGAACAAAATATATTGTCCCTGCCCATGCTTGCTGGACCATGTATCAGCAGAAACGTGGACTTTGCGCCTGACTGCCTTGCCCAATGATGCCACAACATTGCCTTCCACGTGATAGTTGGAATGACCTTACTTGAAAAGAAATAGCGACTGGGAACCTGCCATTGTGGTACAGCACATTCTGCAAATTCACGGAAGGGGCAGAATCCACCAGGCAGAAAGGCAGAATTTGACAAGCTTGCATTTACACTGTGGGCATGTGGGTGGATTTTTTTCCACTGCAGCAGATGGGGCAGAGAAATTTTCCGACTATAGTCTACAGCTGGCGGTGTGCTGCTGGCAGATGTGCTGAAAGAACCTGGGAACCCTGCTCTATAACATCATCCCTGTTAGTGGAGGTTGCTGAGAGGTCATGAGGTATTGCAGGGACAGACTGAGGTGAGTAAGGAGGAGGGACAGATTTGTGCCCCTTTTGTGTGGCTTTTAGGTGCTCTTGCCTACGGGCTGAGTGATGGGAGGTTAAATGCCTTGTCAAGCATGTGGTACCCAAATGGTTTTTCCACGCTTGATGTGCATGAGACACAGTTTGCAATTAGCAACAATGCAATCGGCTGCACATGTACTAAAAAAGGCCCAGACAGCTGAGCTGTGGAAAGTGGGCCGGGAGATAACAGCTCTGCAATCTGATGGAATAGGGTGGCTGCTCTCTACTCTTCCATGATGGCTGCCTTATTGGGGTTGTGCCTCATCCTCACTTTAATCCTCTGCTCTATCCAGCACCCATGTCGAGTCAGTGACCTCATCATCATCATTTTCTCCATCCTCATTACCACTGGAGACAACTTAGAAATGCGCTGCAGGTGGGGGAACATGGATGCCAGTTTGTGTACCAGTGTTCTTCCCTCTCTGTAGGCTCATGTTCCTGCCTTCCTCAACCTCAGAACCAACATCTGAATCGAGTAATTGCTGTGCATCGTCAAGCTGCAAGTGGATGACTCTGTTTTCAAATAACTCCGCTGACTCCTCCATGCCTGATGCTGGGGAAAGATGCTGATGCAGGAAAGGCTGTGACAAGGAGGCCGGTTTAGCCACTCTGGCAGCTGCAGGGGACTGCACACTAGTCTCTGATTGGGTGATGGAGGATAAGGAGGATGAGGACAGTTTAGTAAGCCAGTCCACCACCTCCTCTGCATGCTGTGGCCGGATAGCGCCGGCAACATCACTAAACAAAGGAAATGATGCCCTGCCTGAGGATTGACCAGGTTCACCTTTGCCTGTGGACACATGTGCTGGTGGCCCTCTTACAGTGTCATTGGAACGTCTGCCTCTCCTTGCTGTCCTCCCAGACATGATGGGGGGGGGGGGGGTGTTTATTAACAAAATGTAATAAAGATGTGTAAATGTGTACGTGGATGCACTTTAATCAATGGAAAATGGTGTTTGGTGCACTTTAATTTGAGTATTCACTACACAGACACACTCAACGGATACACTATAATATACTGCAATATACTGCATCAAATGTGCAGTAACGCACAGAACTATATGGCGTTAAACTTACAGTAACGCAATGAAATATACAGCGTTAAACTTGCAGTAACACACAGAACTATACAGCGTTAAACTTGCAGTAATGCAATGAAATATATGGCATTAAACTTGCAGTAACGCAATGAAATATATGGCGTTAAACTTGCAGTAACGCAATTAAATATACGGTGTTAAACTTGCGGTAACGCACAGAACTATATGATGTTAAACTTGCATAAATGCAATGAAATATATGGCGTTAAACTTGCAGTAACGCAATGAAATATATGCCGTTAAACTTGCAGTAATGCAATCAGATAAACAAGGTTGAACTTGGAAAAATGAAATATACAGCGTTAAACTTGCAGTAACGCACAGAACTATACAGTGTTAAACTTGCAGTAACGCACAGACTATATGGCGTTAAACTTGCAGTAACGCAATGAAATATATGGCGTTAAACTTGCAGTGATGCAATGAAATATATGGCGTTAAACTTGCAGTAACGCAATGAAATATACGGCATTAAACTTGCAGTAACACACAGAACTATATGGCGTTAAACTTGCAGTAACACACCAAACTATACAATGTTAAACTTGCAATAAAACAGCTGAAATATACTGCGTTAAGTGTGCAGTACCGCCCAGAAATGTACTGCATTAAACGGCACGTAACACACTGAAATATACAGCGCTAAACTTGCAGTAACGCAATAAAATATACTGTGTTAAATGGTTACTACACTCACACTGACTGAACTATCCCTACATTCACACTAATGTAAAAATAAATGGTGGTCGCCCTACACTCACACTGAACTTTCCCTAGATGCACACATGCTCGGGCCGAACCGTTCGCCCATCCCTATTACCCAGTAACATTGAAAACAAAGCAAATATAAGTTAATTGACAAATATTGTACCACAGTTCAGCATAGAGGAGGGCTACTCATCAGGGCTAAATATACGAAGCATGGACTGCCCATACCAGCATAGACAGTAGCAATATCATCCAAAATGCGACAGTGAGCAACAGTGAGACTTAATCTACCAATACAGGGGGCCATGCTGCTGATGTGCACTAATGAGGGTGGTGCTAGACCTAAACTGACTGGGTAAGCGTGGTTAAGTTTGAACAATATAAACAAAATAGTGGAATAAAAGGGAAACTTGTAAGGCCCAGCTTATGTTGGGCCCTTTGAATAAGCGTTGTTGCACGTTTATTCAAGGTCCTTCAACCTTGTAAGCAGTAAGATGATAACAGGGGAAGCTCAGTTCAATGCAGGGTAGAATAAAAGTGAGCCAGGGTAAGAAATAATAATGTACTATGACCACAGCCCTGAGTTGGTATTGGTGCGGTACATGCTTAAGTGACAGCATACCAGATTGCGTTTGCTGGATGCGGATTGGGTGCTATGATTGTCCTGCTCTCAGTGGCTTGTCTACTGCTAATAGTACAAGTTGGGCCAGTGGCCCTCTTACCAACTCTCTGATGTGACGATAAGCTTTTGTGATGGAAGAGGCCCCTTTAGGCAGGTTCCAGTGTGGCTGTAGCTTGAACGGCTGGAGTAGAGGGTCTGGAGAATGCTCTGGTCTCTTGGCGGTAATCCTGCAAGGTGAACTGAACTGACAAGACTGCTGATCCCCAGCGGTCTCCTCTCCACTGCCAGGCTTTCTTTGGCTACCCCATTCCCCACCACTGGCACAGACAGGTCTCAATGTTTGGACTCCCGCGGTGCCAAGAGAGCACCTCTAAATGCCTGTTGCTAGGGGGTCCCTCGTAGTCTGCCTCCTTCGGTGCCTGGGCTGTTGACATCACTTCCGCTCGGCGCAGGAAGGGCTCCGTCCCTCCTGTCAGTCATCTGGGACAGGTGACAGGTCCCAGATGACTGCACGGCCAATCTGTGAAGCCACAGCCGGGTGCCCACAGCTGCACAGTTGCGCCGCCGAGGGGATCGGGGGACGAGCAGAGTGTCTGATTATTAAAAGTCAGCAGCTGCAGTATTTATAGCTGCTGACTTTTAAATTATTTTTTTTTATGGATACTCCTCTTTAAGTGCTATTAAGTACAACTTGCCAGTGAAAATGTGCAGCAAGTTAACAGACTTACAATTCAACACTTCCACATATTTGTGGAAAGTTATCCTTGCTATCTGGGTGGTTGCCACCTCGAACTATAACTCCCAGGGTTTCAAGCGTGCCATGTTGAAGTTTATAAGTTCAAAGGACTTTGATCTCCCCCTGCTGGCCGGATGAGTGTTGTACAGTATAATATTAACAATATTAACCACACAAAAAAGGGGGAAGGAGTAAAAAAAATAAAAAAGAGCGATGTCTCCTTCTCCATATTGTCATAGTCCAACATATGGCTACATATGCATTACTCCTGTGGATGTGTGACCGCTTCTATGTCTATATGCACAATTTACAAATAAAAAAAAAAAAAGATATAGAATAGGAAAGTCCAGCTATAAATTATAAAGATATTAGGAAACACAGGGGAAAACAGGCAAGGCAATAAAAGAGCCAACAAACTGACATTTTTAGGGTTTGGAGTTTCTACTTTATAAGTATGTATTGTACAATTCTGATAAGATAAAAACTTTACCTTCAGTTATATTTTAAACTGCTGGGTTTTATATGTTTTGGAACTAAGTCTGAATCACATTGACAGATTACTTAAACGAAAGCTTTTCAAAGGTGCCATAGTTTAGATTAGATTATGCTGCTGCTGGGTATTAGAGCTGTTTTTATATTCCTTTTGTAATGTGTATAAACAATATATATATATATATATATATATATATATATATATATATATATATATATATACACATATACATAGTACAGTATATACACATATAGATCACCTGATAGACAAGTGAGGCAAAATGAAAATGAGAATGGATACCAAAGAGCATCAAGGGATGAGTATAATGGCCCAAGAACCCCAAAACCATGGTGGAAAAACAAGAACAACAATCCCAAACCATGGACAAAATCTCCGAAAAATGCACAATGGAAGAATGGGGGGAATAAGAACCACAAGCCCCAAAACCAGGTGTATAACCAACATAGGAATAATGAGAACCGAGGATATGATGATAGAGGACACCAGAATCATGGAAATCATGATAAAAGAGACACAAGGGACCATAACCAATATCAACAACACACACAACCTCAATATTGTGACCGACAATATAGGGACTACAGAAGTAGCCCTAACTACACGAGAAATAGGTATGAGGCACTAAGGGATGAGGAAAATGAGGCAAGTACATCCTCGTCTTTTTTAGATCAGCGCAGGAGGGACAGAACCCCTCCCCGCACAGAGAGAACCCCACCACGCAGCCAAAAAAGTCCAAACCCAAGAGAGGAAACAGGGGAGGACGGAAGGTCCAAGCGAAAAAGAGAGAAGTAGGAGAAGGTATATACAATTTAAGTGGCAAAGAATTAACTAAAACTGAATTAAGGACTCTTGACAAAGGACTAAAATTTGCACCAAAGAGGAATTTAAACAAGTTTGACACATATGTAGACATACAAAAATACACCAGGAAGCTAAATATAAAAAAATACATGTTGAATAAACCTGTGGCCACCACAAGGGACCAACAGGAAATCCCAGGGAGGGTGGAACACACTACTCTAAGAAACCGATCCTTGTTTAACCCTCAGGAGAACTGGTAGAAAAAGGCAAAATGAAGAACATTTTAAATAAAAAGGAGGAAAGGTACCTCCTGCCGGATGTCTGCAGGGTCCCAGTGATTTACACTGTCCCCAAAATCCACAAAAATTCATCAATGCCACCCGGGAGACCTATAATCAGTGGTATTCAATCCATAAACTCAAGGATTGGTGAATATGTTGATAAGTTTATTCAGCCACTAGTACCCAGAACCAAATCTTTTTTAAGGGACACCAAGCATCTCATACAAATTCTGGAGAAAGTGCCACTAAAACAACATGAGCAATATCTAATAGCCACGGCCGATGTGTCATCATTGTACACAATTATTGACCACGGCGACGCAATAAATGCCACAAGATGGGCTCTAGATAAATGGACGGCCATACCTTCTAAACAAAAAAGATTCATCTTAAGATGCTTAGCCTACGGGATACAACACAATTATTTTTGGCACAATAAAGAATTTTATAGACAGCTAAACGGGATTGGAATGGGGGCTAAATATGCCCCAAGCGTCGCAAATATTTTCATGGCCAACTGGGAAGAAGAAGCGCTGTACCAGCACTACCCAATGGAGCTAACTTTATATAAAAGATTCATAGATGACTGCATTATAATATGGAATGGGGATAGAACTAGCTTGGAAAATTTCCTTACGACACTAAATAACAACCAAAAGAACATCCGGTTAACCTTTGAGATCAGTGACAGAAATATCAAATTTTTGGACCTCGACATTACAATAGAGAAGGGTGCATTTCATACAAAAACCTTCTTTAAGACTGTAGACAGGAACAGCTACATCCCCACGGATAGCTGCCACTATAGTCCGTGGTTAATAAACATACCGAAAGGACAGCTCATAAGACTGAGGAGAAATTGTAGCAATGACAAAGGGTACCTCGAACAAGCAACAGAAATTGGTGAAAAGTTCCTGCAGAAGGGTTATAATGAGAATTTTATCAATGAAAAAATAAAAGAAGTACAGGAAATGCCAAGAGACTCACTCATTAAGGATAAAGAGAAAAAAACTGAAAATCATGCAGAAGTACCATTGATTTTCAATTTCAACATACAGCATAAGAAAATTGAAGCAATAATCAAAAAACACTGGCAGCTATTGCAAGCTGATCAACAACTAAAAAGCATCCTCCCTGAGAGACCTAGATTTATATACAGAAAAGCTCCAACACTAAGAGACTTGATTGTTAAAAATGTCCCAGACCCTCCAAACAACAAAAATATGACCTTTTTTCAGGGAAAGGGGTTTTATCCTTGCAAAAGATGTTACGCATGCAGGAATACGAAGCTGGGGGGAAAAAAATGCAACAAATTCACATCATCTACCACGAAAAAAGAATACGATATTAAGGAGTTCATCACATGTAAAACAGAAGGAGTAGTATACAGTGGTGTGAAAAAGTGTTTGCCCCCTTCCTCATTTCCTGTTCCTTTGCATGTTTGTCACACTTAAGTGTTTCGGAACATCAAACCAATTGAAAAAAAATCCAAACCATCATGGCCCTGTGTGAAAAAGTGATTGCCCCCCTTGCTAAAACATACTATAACTGTGGTTGTCCACACCTGAGTTCAATTTCTCTAGCCACACAGGCCTGATTATTGCCACACCTGTTACAATCAAGGCATCACTTAAATAGGAGCTGCTTGACACAGTAAGGTCCACCAGAAGATCCTTAAAAGCTACACATCATGCCGAGACCCAAAGAAATTCAGGAACAATTGAGAAAGAAAGTAATTGAGATCTATCAGTCTGGAAAGGGTTATAAATTCATTTCCAAAGCTTTGGGAATCCAGCGAACCACAGTGAGAGCCATTATCCACAAATGGCGAAGACATGGAACAGTGGTGAACCTTCCCAGGAGTGGCCGGCCGCCCAAAATTACCCCAAGAGCGCAGCGACGACTCATCCAAGAGGTCACAAAAGACCCCACAACAACGTCCAAGGAACTGCAGGCCTCACTTGCCTCAGTTAAGGTCAGCGTTCATGCCTCCACCATCAGGAAAAGACTGGGCAAAAATGGCCTGCATGGCAGAGTTCCAAGGAGAAAACCACTGCTGAGCAAAAAGAACATCAAAGCGCGTCTCAATTTCTCCACAACACATCTTGATGATCCCCAAGACTTTTGGGACAACATTCTGTGGACCGATGAGACAAAAGTGGAACTCTTTGGAAGGTGTGTGTCCAAGTATATCTGGCGTAGAAGGAACACTGCATTTCAGAAAAAGAACATTATACCAACAGTAAAATATGGTGGTGGTAGTGTGATGGTCTGGGGCTGTTTTGCTGCTTCAGGACCTGGAAGACTTGCCGTGATAAAAGGAAACTATGAATTCTGCTGTCTACCAAGAGATCCTGAAGGAGAATGTCCGACCATCTGTTCGTGTACTCAAGCTGAAACGAACTTGGGTTCTGCAGCAGGACAATGATCCTAAACACACCAGCAAGTCCACCACCGAATGGCTGAAGAAAAACAAAATGAAGACTTTGGAGTGGCCTAGCCAAAGTCCTGACCTGAATCCTATTGAGATGTTGTGGTATGACCTTAAAAAGGCCGTTCATGCTCGAAAACCCTCTAATGTAACTGAATTAGGACAATTCTGCAAAGATGAGTGGGCCAAAATTCCTCCAGGGCGCTGTAAAAGCCTCATTGCACGTTATCGCAAACGCTTGGTTGCAGTTGTTGCTGCTAAGGGTGGCCGAACCAGTTATTAGGTTTAGGGGGCAATCACTTTTTCACACAGGGCCATGATGGTTTGGATTTTTTTTCACCTTTAATAATAAACACCTTCATTTACAAATTGCATTTTGTGTTTACTTGTGTTGTCCTTGACTATTGTTTAAATTGGTTTGATGTTCCGAAACACTTAAGTGTGACAAACATGCAAAGGAACAGGAAATGAGGAAGGGGGCAAACACTTTTTCACACCACTGTATATGCTTGAATGCACATGTTCGCTTCAGTACATAGGAAGGACTAAACGACCCATGTGGAAACGGATAAGAGAACATGTGCAAAACATAATAGCAGGCTTCCCTAAACACAGTGTGTCAAGACATTTTGCAGAAATCCACAACAAAGATCCTACTCAAATGACGTTCTGGGCAATTGATAAATTCAAACCCAATTGGAGGGGGAGCCATAAGGTGAGAGAACTTAGCAAAAGTGAATCGAGATGGATTTATGAAATCAACAGTTTTGCGCCAGGAGGCCTCAACATTGACTTTGACCTCAACTGTTTTATTTCTGACTTTTAATACATTTTAAACACATATTTTTAGTATTTTTTAGTAATACTATTTATGTGTTTTAAGAGCAGATAAATACAAAAAAACAGACATATGGCTTTCTCCCCACACATTTTTATATACCCTTGTATACCTATATACTCCTAATTTTAAAGTCCAACACCAACATGGCCACTTTTATCTTTTTTATCATTCATCCCAAGAATCATTCATATAAGGTATACGGTCACCATATATACACCTGTATATTTTGCAAAGAAACATCTCTAAAGAAGTGGTGCTCAGATAAGAAAGAAGTGATGCTCAGATAACAAATTAACTAATCTATCCATATAAATAAGGAACTATGCGTCAAACGTTGTTTTGATATATTCATTCATGCCTCTATTTTAAAAGTCTTGCAGCGTATCTTTACATTCATTTGTATATCCATTTTTTCCATTTATACCTATTTTTTCATATTTATTTTTATTTTCAATTTTATCTCCCTTCTTTACATTTTTATTTATTCTTTATTTACATTTTATACAATTTTTATTTTTTATTTTTATTTTTATTTTTATTTTTATCTATTTTATCTATTCTCATTTCTATACTTATTATTATCAACATTCACATATCCTCCCATTTTAACACACCATCACACACATTCACTTTTTTACTATTTTATTTCATTCCTATTTTTATATTTTTATATTAAACATTGTGTCAATAAATATCTTTTTACATATATATATATTTTTTTACCACCATTAAGTGTAAGCGCCTGTAGATCCAACAATTGTTTCGTTACCTAGGATCGCAAAGAGTTAATGTGCAAGATATCCACAGCACCCGAGCGCAGCGGTGTGTTGAATAGGATGATGAGCACATAAAAGTTGCTATGGTAACCCCCACGCTAAATGTTGCCCTATAAAAAGGTCTCGGCTGCCACAAAGGTCCATAATCCCTTGATAAAGTCACGTGGGCGTGACGCAACGCGTCGGGAGGAGGAGCCAAGTGACGCTACCGAGACAAGCAGGGCAGGGAGCCCTAACAGTGCCTGACACATTTTTCACTACCGCGCTCCGATCGTAGGGTGCTGTGTAAGTAGATGGGCTTAAGCCACAACACATGCACACTACTTAAAGTGTAACAATACTGCGCAATGTGTTTGTATCTGTTTTTTATCCCCATGCAAACACGGAAAAGATAGGAAGGACGTGATCAGCAGGAAAGAAGACACCACAACTAAAGATAAGTGAAAGTGTTATGTATATACCAGTTCAAATATATATTCACTGATGGTACTTATCTTTTTTTCATTGATGGTGCATATCTTTTATCCTTCAAGTTTTAAGTTTTAAATCTAAAATCTATGTTCAACATCAAAGGGTAAAACGCCTCAGCATTAACTAATCAGGAATAACACCTGTCAAGCGACCGCAATTAAATCCCCAGGAGACATCATTAACTAATCAGGAATAACACCTGTCAAGCGACCGCAATTAAATCCCCAGGAGACATCTACCCTGTATAAATGTATTTATTTATATACACACAGTGCACGGATTTTAAAGAGGTTTTACACACCACTCTCAAGAATGGGATTTTTAAAGGCAACAAATTATTAATATTTTTTTGTGTATTTTAAAACAATTTCTTTCACGTGTGAGAACACTAGTATATGGGTTGCAGCATCATCATATAAAGTACTGTTGCTGTTCTGTTTTTAAATAAATTCTAATAAATTTATTTATTTTACAAAAAATGAAAATATTATAAAATTCATAAATTTATTTATACAAAATGACATATTATTTTCTCAGAATATACAATACATATTTCGAGGATAAAAACAAAATGGATATTTCAAGATGCTGTCCAAGTAGATAGGTGCAAATTCCGACGCGTTTCCAAACAGCTAATGATATGCCTATCTTCCTCAGGGAATATAGAGCACCATCTACAGAATATTAAAATATGCCAGTTACAAAAATATACAAAAAAAACACACTCGTTATAGAATGGATTTCATATAAACAGATATATGTATTATTTGTGACAAACTTACATCATACAAGAAAATATCCTATATGGTGTTGCTTCCCCCTCACTTCCAAAGGACCTGAATGGTTGTCAACCCACCGAAGGGGAAACGCATTATTCCAATTGGACTCCCCACAAGACGGCTATATGAACAGTATTTAATAAATACCCAGAGCGTTTAAAGATCAAAAAATAGAACCTGGCTGGGAAAAAGACAACAAACAAAAAAGGGGGGGTGGACCCTATACCCTATACCCTATACCCAGGTCTCTTTCTCATGAGGTGCATGAGCGGAACCTGGGCTTTTCTGGGATCCCTCCATCTCCCCCAGTGTCACTCTTTGCGCAGTTTTTGCACTAACTGCTCATGGGACAATCAGCTATGGGGACTGGTCTGATTTTTCGGGCAGTTCCTACTGGCTGGATTGATCGCATGGACTGTTGTGCCCTTCCATCCATGCTACCTGATTCCCCCCTCTGACAGCTCCCTGTACATGCTATGTGCTTGTGTAGCTGTCCCCCTGGTTACCGCGAGTGGCGCATGCGCGCCCCGTGGTCCAGGAAAATATGGGAAGTCTCAGGCTCAATCTCATTGCGCTGTGCGCGGGGCTGTGCTTAGCTTGGTGGTTTCCATTACGCAGAGCCGTCTCCCGCGCATGCGCGTTTGAGCTTCGAGTATTGCATCATGGTCCTGGTAGTCTTTCCGGGACGTGATGCAATCCCAGGCTGTGCTGTGATCCAATGAGGCTGTGCGCTGTTAGCGCGCAGCGTCATTGTTGATGCCATCCCTGGGTGGATTGGATCCACAGGAAGGACGTGTCTAGATGACGCTGTGCGCCGTTTGTGCGCAACGTCATCAAAGTCACGCCCATCGGGGCGGTACGGACCAGGGAACATCCTTTATAAGGACGCCTGAGACGGCACTCAGCGTCATTCCCCTCCACAGCATGGAGCTGTAGGAGTATTCCTCCAAAAACCTATGTGGCTTCTGTTGGAGGATCCTGTCTGGGAAATTTTTCAACCTAACCTTGGGGGTAAGCTTGGGTTACTTTAGCTTGGTGGATTTTTTATATTCTACCTGGTTGTATGTAGGTTTCTCTAATGCTGCGTTTTTTCCACCCCCCCTTTTTTGTTTGTTGTCTTTTTCCCAGCCAGGTTCTATTTTTTGATCTTTAAACGCTCTGGGTATTTATTAAATACTGTTCATATAGCCGTCTTGTGGGGAGTCCAATTGGAATAATGCGTTTCCCCTTCGGTGGGTTGACAACCATTCAGGTCCTTTGGAAGTGAGGGGGAAGCAACACCATATAGGATATTTTCTTGTATGATGTAAGTTTGTCACAAATAATACATATATCTGTTTATATGAAATCCATTCTATAACGAGTGTGTTTTTTTTGTATATTTTTGTAACTGGCATATTTTGATATTCTGTAGATGGTGCTCTATATTCCCTGAGGAAGATAGGCATATCATTAGCTGTTTGGAAACGCGTCGGAATTTGCACCTATCTACTTGGACAGCATCTTGAAATATCCATTTTGTTTTTATCCTCGAAATATGTATTGTATATTCTGAGAAAATAATATGTCATTTTGTATAAATAAATTTATGAATTTTATAATATTTTCATTTTTTCTATTATTTTGTTGCCTTTAAAATCCCATTCTTGAGAGGTTGATCTTTTACTACATTGAGGGATGATGGCAACCCAGTATATCATGTGCTTTGAGTTCAACTTATTTACTAAGTTTACATACCCTGGCAGGATTTATAATTTCTTGGCCATTTTTCAGAGAATTTGAATGATAACACAAAAACCTTTCTTTCACTCATGGTTAGTGTTTGGCTGAAGCCATTTGTTATCAATCAACTGTGTTTACTCTTTTTAAATCATAATGACAACAGAATCTACCCAAATGACCCTGATCAAAAGTTTAACTACCCCAGTTCTTAATACCGTGTATTGCCCCCTTTAACATTAATGACAGCTTTAAGTCTTTTGTGGTACTCGTGGATGAGGCTCTTTATCTTCTCACATGGTAAAGCTGCCCATTCCTCTTGACAAAAAGCCTCCAGTTCCTGTAAATTCTTGGGCTGCCTTGCATTAACTGCATGTTTGAGATCTCCCCAGAGTGGCTCAATGATAGTGAGGTCAGGAGACTGAGATGGTCACTTTAGAATCTTCACTTTATTCTGCTGTAGCCAATGACAGGTCAACTTGGCCTTGTGTTTTGGATCATTGTCATGTTGGAATGTCCAAGTATGTCCCATGCGCAGCTTCTTGGCTGATGAATGCAAATGTTCCTCCAGTATTTCTTGATAACATACTGTATTCATCTTGCCAACAATTTTGACCAAATTTCCTGTGACTTTGTAGCTCACACATCCCCAAAACATCAGCGATCCACGTCTGTACCTTTCATCATAGGCCTTGTTGACTCCTATCCAAATGTAGTGTTTATGGTTGTGGCCAAAAAGCTAAATTTTGGTCTTATCACTCCAAATGACTTTGTGCTAGAAGGTTTGAGGCTTGTCAATACGCTTGTCAATACGCTGTTTGGCGTATTGTAAATAGGATACTTTGTGGAATTTGCGTAGTAATGGCTTTCTTCTGGGGACTCGGCCATGCAGCCCATCTTTCTTCAAGTGCCTCCTTATTGTGCATCTTGAAACAGCCATACCACATGTTTTCAGAGTCCTGTATTTCACCTGAAGTTATTTGTGGGTTTTTCTTTGCATCCTGAAAATTTTCCTGGCAGCTGTGACTGCAATTTTAGTTGGTTTACCTGACCGTGGTTTGGTTTTAACAGAACCCTTCGAAAATGAACACTTCTTCATTAGAGTTTGAACACTGCTGATTGGCATTCTCAATTCCTTGGATATTTTTTTATATCCTTTACGTGTTTTATACAGTTCAACTACCTTTTCCTGCAGATCCTTTGACAATTCTTTTGCTTTCCCCATGACTCAGAATCCAGAAACGTTGGTGCAGCACTGGATGAAAGATGCAAGGGTCTGTCAGGAGTCTAGAAACTCATTGACCTTTTATACACACACACTAATTACAAGCAAACAGATCACAGGTGAGGATGGTTACCTTTAATAGCCATTCAAACCCCTTTGTGTCAACTTGTGTGCATATTATCAGGCCAAAATCAGCAGGGTATGTAAACTTTTGTCAGGGTCATTTGGGTAGTTTCTGTTATCATTATGATTTAAAAAGAGTAAACACAGTTGATTGATAATAAATGGCTTCAGCCAAACATTAACCATGAGTGAAAAATGTTTTTGTGTTATCATTCATATTCTCTGAAAAATGCCAAAGAAATCATAAATTCTGCCAGGGTATGTAAACTTATGAGCACATACATAACGTATTCAGATCCCCTTCACTTTTTCAATTTTGTTATGTTACAGCCTGATACTTCAGTCGTTTGCAATTAATATTTTTCTCATTAATCTACACTCTGTAGCCCATAATGACAAAGTAAAAACATAATTTTGTAAATGTCTGTGAATTTAATAAAAAGAAAAAACTGAAATATCCCATTGGCATGAGTATTCAGACCCTTTGCAACAACACTTGAAATTTAGCTCAGGTGCTTACCATTTCTCTTGATCATTGTAGAGATGTTTCTACACCTTGATTGGAGTCCACCTCTGGTAAATTAAATTGATTGGACATTTGGAAAGGCACACACGTCTCTATAAAAGGCATCACAGCTGACAATGCATACTGTATCAGAGCAAAAGCCAAAAGATCAAAAGAATTGCCTGCAAAGCTCAAAGACAGGATTATTGCAAGGCACAGATCTGGGAAGGCTACAAATTTTTTTTTTCAGCACGGAAGGTTCCCAATAGCACAGTGGCCTCTATTAATCTCAAATGGAAGCTGGTTGCCACAATCAGGACTCTTCCAAGAGCTTACCAATTGGGGGAGAAGGGTATCAGGACCTGGACTTGAACCTGGGACCTCTTCTGTGTCTGGCAATGAATCTTCTTACTGAGCTACCTGAGTTGCTGGACTATACCTTGTCAGATCCTTTGGACAACCCTGCCTTGTGCCTTAATTTCTGCTGAACCTTGAACTCTTTGCTCCTCCCATTAACTTCCTGATTTTAGCCATGTCTCTGCACTTCCTGTTTGCCAGAATATTGTGCTATCTCCAGTCAGTATCTCACTCCTGTCTTCCCTGCTGCTGTCCATATTTGCTACCACTTGGTATCGACCCTATGGCTTGTTCCTCGACTACGTTCCTGCCTGATACCAAGCTGCAACTACTCCTTACTGACCTTTTGGCTTGTTTACTGACTACACTTTTGTTTGATCCTTACCTGCTTATCCATTTCTGGACCCCAGCTTGCTCACCTCTTGGTGGTGCGATCCTGAGGACTGCAATCTGGTACTAGCGTGCAGCAAAATCCATATCCCCCATCAGGAGCTCTGGTGAACACTGGTTAGTACTTAGACTCTGCACCTCGGATGAGCCTGTGTCATCTGCCAGGGTGACCTACCTGTGTACCTATCCCACTGGTTGCTGTGTGAGCTTCCCATTGTTATAGCTGGGGGTTATAACTGGTCTTCGAGCCTGACCCCTGATCGTGGCAAAGGGCCTTAGTAAGAGAGGTGACCAAGAACACAATGGTCACTCTGACTAAGCTCCAGAGATCCTGTGTGGAGAAGAACAACTATCAGTACAGCTCTCCACCAATCTGGGCTTTAGGACATAATGGCTAGATGGAAGTTTCTGCTAAGTGCAAAGCACATGAAAGCCTGTTGGAGTTTGCACAAAAACAACATGACAACGATCCTAAGCACACAGCCGAGACAACACAGGATTGGCTTAGGGACAACTCTGTGAATGTCCTAGAGTGGCCCAGCCAGAGCCCTGATTTGAACCGTATTGAACATCTCAGGAGAGACCTGAAAATGGCTGTCTACTGATGAACCCCATCCAACCTGACTAAGCTTGAAAGGATTTGCAAAGAAAAATGGCAGAAAATCCACCAATCCAGGTGTGCAAAGCTTGTCGCGTCATACCCAAAAAGACACGCAGCTGTAATTGCCGCCAAATGTGCTTGAACAAAGGGTCTGAATTCTTCAGTACGAGTGATATTTCATTTTTTTCTTTTTAATAAAGACATTTCTAAAATTCTGTTTTCACTTTGTCATTATGGGGTACTGAGTGTAGAATAATGAGTTAAAAAAAAATAAAATATATATATATATGTATATATAGATATTTTTTTATATATATATATATATATATATATATATATATATATATATATATACACATATATATATATATATATATATATAATTTATTTTTGGCTGTTGTACTCATGTGATATGAGAACATTACAGGTTTCTTTTAGGTTTAAATTGTGTTTTTATAAATACCAAATAAGTTGTAATTATATGATATAGGATTTGCTTGTTGTAGTGTCACAAGTATGTCAGAGGTTAAGTCTATTTGATATTTGGTTGTTATTTGTGTACTGTTGCTTTCAAATTTTTCGGTTACTTTTTTTACTGCCTATTTCTTTTTAAAGGGAAGTGCAGTAATTCTGTGCTAGGGGTTAAGTTTTTTTATTTTCATTCTTATTATGTTCCCTGTAAAGCTTACATTGGGGATGATCTGCTTTGAAGCTTCATTTAAATGTGTGGTTGGGGGGCAACAAAAATGCATGGTTTAACTATGTTTTTGCTGTCTGCCAACCGTCTCCCCTTAAGCTGCAATAGGAAATGTACAGGGTGTTTATCCAACATGTAGCGATCAGCGGGTGGCAAATGGGGAAGCACCGCAAACATCGCACAACTGCAGTGCATACGGTTGTAGCACATTTGTTGGAAAAATGGGGTTAAAAGAGGCAGTGAGGAGGCGTTACATAACTTCCTCACTGCCTGTCAGTGCCCTCTAAAGCGCGATCCAAATGTGGATCAGGTTTCAGTGAAAAGGTGAGATTTAGACATAGTTACATAGTTACACGGTTACATAGTAGGCGAGGTTGAAAAAAGACACAAGTCAATCAAGTCCAACCTACTGTATGTGTGTGATTTTATGTCAGTATTACATTATATATTCCTGTATGTTGTGGTCGTTCAGTTGCCTATCTAATAGTTTTTTGAAATTATCGATGCTCCCTGCTGAAACCACTGCCTGTGGAAGAGAATTCCACATCCTAACCGCTCTTACAGTAAAGAACCCTCTATGCAGTTTAAGGTTAAACTGCTTTTCTTCTAATTTTTGTGAATGGCCGCGTGTCTTATTAAATTCCCTTTTGCGGAAAAGCTTTATCCCTATTGTGGGGTCACCAGTACGGTATTTGTATGTTGAAATCATATCCCCTCTCAAGTGTCTCTTCTCCAGAGAGAATAAGTTCAGTGTTCGTAACCTTTCCTCATAACTAAGGTCCTCCAGACCCTTTATTCGTTTTTTGTTGCCCTTCTCTGGACTCTCTCCAGTTCCAGAGCATCCTTCCTGAGGCCTGGTGCCCAGAACTGGACAGCATACTCCAGGTGTAAGGCTCTGGAGCGGTGGTTCCCCTACCAAGTGCGGCCGGACCAGAGTCTTGTAGAGTGGGAGAATTATCATTTTATCTCTGGAGTTAATACCCTTTTTAATGCATGCAAATATTCTGTTTGCTTTGCTTGCAGCAGCTTGGCATTGCATGCCATTGCTGAGCCTGTCATCTACTATGACCCCCAGGTCCTTTTCCATCCTAGATTCTCCCCAGAGGTTCCCCCCCTAGTGATTAGATTGCATTCATATTATTGCCACCTAAATGTATTATTTTAAAATTTTCTACATTAAACCTCATTTGCCATGTAGTTGCCCACCCCATTAATTTGTTCAGATCTTCTTGCAAAGTTTCCACATCCTGCAGAGAAGTGATTGCCCTGCTTAGCTTAGTATCATCCGCAAATACAGAGATTGAGCTGTTTATCCCATCCTCCAGGTTGTTTATAAATAAATTAAATAGGATTGGTCCCAGAACAGAACCCTGGGGGACCCAACTTTCCACCGGGACCATTCCGAGTGCTCCCCATTTATCACTACCCTCTGAACTCACCCCTGTAGCTCCATGTACTCACCCTATGGTCCATGGCAATGGACCTTACTTTGTACAATAAATGTTACATAGTTACATAGTAGGTGAGGTTGAAAAAAGACACAAGTCCATCAAGTCCAACCAACCTATGTGTGTGATTATATGTCAGTATTACATTGTATATCCCTGTATGTTGCGGTCATTCAGGTGCTTATATAATAGTTTCTTGAAACTATCAATGCCCCTTGCTGAGACAACCGCCTGTGGAAGGGAATTCCACATCCTTGCTGCTCTTACATTAAAGAACCCTCTACGTAGTTTAAGGTTAAACCTCTTTTCTTCTAATTTTAATGAGTGGCCACAAGTCTTGTTAAACTCCCTTTTGCAAAAAAGTTTTATCCCTATTGTGGGGTCACCAGTATGGTATTTGTATATTGAAATGATATCCCCTCTCAAGCGTCTCTTCTCCAGAGAGAATACGTTCAGTGCTAGCAACCTTTCCTCATAACTAATATCCTCCAGACCCTTTATTAGCTTTGTTGCCTTTCTTTGTACTCGCTCCATTTGCAGTACATCCTTCCTAAGGACTGGAGCCCAGAACTGGACAGCATACTCCAGGTGTGGCCAGACTAGAGTCTTGTAGAGTGGGAGAATAATCGTTTTATCTCTGGAGTTGATCCCCTTTTTAATGCATGCCAATATTCTGTTTGCTTTGCTTGCAGCAGCTTGGCATTGCATGCCATTGCTGAGCCTGTCATCTACTACGACCCCCAGATCCTTTTCCATCGTAGATTCCCCTAGAGGTTCTCCCCCCAGTGTATAGATTGCATTCCTATTTTTGCCACCCAAATGTATTATTTTAAATTTTTCTACATTGAACCTCATTTGCCATGTAGTTGCCCACCCCATTAATATGTTTATGGGGAACTGTATCAAACTTTTGCAAAATCCAGATACACCACATTTATGAGGCTTCCTTTATCTTAGATGGCAGCTCACCTCCTCATAGGTTAATAGATTGGTTTGGCATGAACGATTCTTCATGAATCCATGCTGATTACTGCTAATGATACCATTGTCATTACTAAAATCTTATATATAGTCCCTTATCATCCCCTTCAAGAGCTTGCATGCAATTGATGTTAGGCTAACTGGTCTGTAATTCCCAGGGATGTACCTTGGCCCTTTTTTAAATATTGGTGCTACATTGGCTTTTCTCCAATCAGCTGGTACCATTCCAGTCAGTAGACTGTTTGTAAAAATTAGGAACAATGGTCTGGTAATTACTTGACTGAGTTCCTTAAGTACCCTCGGGTGCAAGCCATGTGGTCACGGGGACTTATTAATGTTACGTTTTACAAGTCTATTTGTAATTCTGTCCTCTGTTAGACATGAGGGTGCTTCCTGTGACACGTCAAGATGATAAACATTGCAGTTTTGGTTACTGAAGCCCCCCGATTCCCTCGTGAAGTCTAAGAAGAATAAATTCAATATCTTCGCCATCTCTCCATCCTTAGTAACCAGATTCCCTTCATCATTCTTTATGGGACCAATATGATCTGACCTCTCTTTCTTACTATTTATGTACTCTCCTCCACTATGGGCCTTTCGTGTTCTATCTTAGCACCCTGATTTCTTGTTGCTTTCTTTGTAAAGTTGGAATGCTGATGATGATCCCTCAGCCTTGCATTTTTGAAGGCTTCTCCTTTGCTTTTATATGCATTTTTCCCAGGACTTTTATTATTTTATTAGCTGTTTTAAATTTATTTTCCATTGGGATGCTCTGGCTAATGCCCTTATTTAATATGCTCTTAAAGCATACCCATTTTTCCTCAGTGTTCTTTGTTCCTAAGATTATATCCCAATTATTATCTTCTAGCAAGGATCGTAGTTTAGGGAAGTTGGCTCTTTTGAAATTCAGTGTCTTTGTATTCCCCTTATGTTTCCTATTTGTGTGATTTATACTAAAACTAATTGACCTGTGATCGCTGTTTCCTAAATTGCCCTGTATTTCCACATCCGTGATCAGGTTTGTATTGGTAATTGTTGGTAATCAGTAGATCTAGTAATGCTTTGTTTCTAGTTGGTGAGTCTACCATCTGATCCATGAAATTGTCCTGCAAGACATTTAGGAACTGGCAAGCCTTAGATGAATGCACGGTTCCTTCCACCCAGTCTATGTCTGGATAATTAAATTCCCCCATTATAGTGACACTTCCCATTCTTGTCGCTAATCCAAATTGTGATAGGAGGTCCGCCTCTGCCTCCTCCCTCTGGTTAGGGGGTCTATAGCATACTCCCAGTATTACATTCCCCTTAGTTTCCTCCCTTTGTAGCTCTACCCATAATGATTCCACCTCCTCCCTTGCTCCTTGCTAGTGATGTCATCTCTCACATTTACTTGTACATAATTTTTGATATACAGGCATACCGCTCCCCCTTTTTTTACCCTCTCTATCCCTGCGATATAGGAAATACCCTTGAATGGTTGCCAGACAATCATGAGAGCTGTCAAACCAAGTGTCAGAGAACTTACAGTACCAATGCCCGTCTTCGTGCAGCAGTGGCTAATCCCCATTCTGCTGATGTCAATAGCCATGCGCGGTGTCCCCAACGGAACCGAACGAGCTCCGGAACGTGCATGCGTACCCGCGCACCAGTACGAACGTGTGTGCGCCCTCGCACTCCAACGCGAACGTGTGCGCGCACTCGCATGCCAATGCGAACGTGTATGCGCACTCGCGCACGTACGTTCACTTCCACCAATCCTGGCACATAGCGCCCTATATAAACAAGGTCTTTGCATGATGCCAGTGCTGGATCGTCTTCAGCGTGTTCCCTGAGTGTCTGATTACTTGCTACCTGTTACCTTGCTCCTGACAAACCCGGCTTCCTTTGACTATTCTCCTGGATCATCCCTGCCTGTTACCTACCTACTGTTATACTGACCTCGTCTTGGACTCTCTACTACGGCTCTGCTTCTTGATTCTGCACCTCACCGTCAGCCCGTTGCCAACCTCTGCCTGCCCTTGACCACGAACTTGTCTTCTGCTTGTGTACCCTGTTGTCAGCCAGTTGCGACTCTTGCCTGTCCTGACGTTGCAGTTTCCATACCTACCTGCCCGGCTACCGCTGGATAAAGTTCTGGTGATCAATCTCCACACCTTCCTCCCAGAGGGACCGGTATCTCTGAGCTCCAGTCCTCAGCCTGCAGGCACCTGCACCCTTTCGTTGCCCCAGCACTCCCTGTCTCCACTACCAGGGGTTTTGGGACCGGAAACGTGCACGAGGCCACCCCCCAGCATTCGGACTCCGCTGTAAGGTATGTGACACCAAGTCTCTGTAATTCCTACAAAATCGAAATCCTCCTTGCACAACAGTAGCTCTAGTTCTCCCATCCTGTCCACCAGACTCCTGCCATTGGTGAACATGCCACGTAGTTTAGACCGGTCGCATACTATCTCCTTATTGGGTGCTCTGGGGTTGAAAATAGGACTTGTTACTATACTTACCTCGGGTTTAGGTGCTTTAGTCAACCTACCACTAATGCCCTCAATATTACCCTCTGGAATATGTTCCGTGCTGACTATCTCTACCTCTGAACCCTCCCCCCCGTCGCCTAGTTTAAAAGCCCCTCTAACTTTTCCGCCATCTTCACTCCCAGCAGATCTTCCCCATTTAGGTGCAGTCCTTCCCTTCTATAGAACTGGTAACCGACTGAGAAGTCGCCCAAGTTATCCAGGAACCCAAACCCCTCCTTTCTACACCATCTCCTCAGCCACTTGTTTACTTCCCTAATCTCTCTCTGCCTTTCTGGTGTGGCTCAAGGTACCTTGGAGGTCCTTTGCCTCAATTTAGCTCCTAAGTCCCTAAAATCGTTTTTAGGACACTCCATCTTCCTCTGGCTTTGTGATTGGTGCCAACGTGCACCATGACAGCTTCCTCTAGCCCCTCCCAGTAATCTGTCCACCAGATCCTCGATGTGCCGAACCCGAGCGCCCAGTAGACAACATACAGTTCGGCGCTTCAGGTCTTTGTGACAGATTGCCGTCTCTCTCCTTCTAAGAATTGAGTCCCCTACCACCAGAATCTGTCTTTCCTTTACCTTTACTCCCACACTCACTGGATGAGTCATTCCCCTGGCAGCTAGGGGAGTCACCAGCAGTGCTGGTCCCTGACTGGTTTCACCAATGTCACTCAACGGGGCGTACTTATTTGGATGTTCCAGCCCAGGACCGGCCTCCCTTACTCTTTCCCCCCTATCCCTCCTGACTGTCACCCATCTACTCTGCTTTGGTTCCTGCCCCTATTTATCGCCACCAACCTCTGTGCTGGCCCCTGCTAGCACCTGCCTGGTATGATCCCAATTCTCCTTTAGTATGAAGGGACTTCTCAGTGTTGACAATTGCTTCCCTAGATTCAGAACCTGGGCTTCCAGAGAAACAATGTGCTTACATTTTGCACAGTAGTATTCGCCCTCCATCGGATGATCAAGGCACGCATACATGCCGCAAGCTGTACACCAAGTTGCATCTCCACACCCGCCGGGCATCGTACCTACTAATTTAATGGGGGTTGGGGAATATACTCTGTCCAAATTAACTAACAACTAGCTTCCTGACACTAATACTCAACAATACACAGGTTCTCAACAAGACAATACACAGGTACTCGCAACACACGTGCACTCACAGCACACGTGTACTCACAGTTCACGTGCACTCACAGCTCACGTGCACACATAGTCCATGTGCACTCACAGCCAATGTCCACTCACAGCCCATGTCCACTCACAGCCCACGTCCACTCACAGCCCACATCCACTCACAGCACTTGTGCACTCACAGTCCATGTGCACTCACAGCCCACGTGCACTCACAGCACACGTGTACTCACAGTCCACATGCACTCACAGTACACGTGTACTCACAATACTCTCAATACTCAGGCACTCACAATACACACAACACTCAGGTACTAACAATACACACACACTATTCAGATACTCACAATACACAGGTACTCACAATACACACAATACTCAGGTATGCACGTCTAAACCTACCCCTACATATTTGCATCATAAAAAGACAAATGGAATGATATTTAATAATGCAGTAGTATAACAAAAAAACTAACTTTTTATATTTAGCTTAGCAATCCTTAAATATTGATCACCAGATGAAAAAAGAAGAAAAAAGCCTAAAAAAGGAAACTAATGCAGCCATCACATCTAAGAATTGGTAAGCTGCAATATAATAAATGTTTGCTTTCAGGTTTAATACTGCTTTACGGTCTAATAAGCTGCAATATATTACTTCTTTTGTTTTTGGGTTCAATTGTGCTATAAAGATAAAGAGGTCAGATGAATGTAAGTCACTATTTGTAAAAATACAGTATATGTATCTGAGGACACGATACCCTATCTACTTTCTGTCCCATGATTATTTGGCAATGTACTAATCGGAAATTAATGGAAATACATTTTAATATGTTTAGATTTCAGATTCTACAATGTACAGTATATAAGATCAGTTGAGGCACCTTACAATATGCTTCCATAAGTAAATAATTAATAAGGCCATTAAGAGGCTTAAGTCTATATGTTAGGCAGCTTCAGTGGTAAAAGCTTATGGGAAATCACACTTGATCTTGTCTATGCATGTAAAACTGAATTTACGTTGTTCTGCCCTTTTCTGAGTCAACTCCACCAGAGTATTCATAGTTAGATGATGAGCCAGCATCTGTATTAATTGACCAAATGCTGTTGGGTCAACAAAATGCTAATGAAGACCCTAAAGATTTCATCAAGTCACAAAATACATATAGATATGTATTCTTCACATTGGAAATGGGAGAGGTACAGAATGTTTTAATTATTCAGCTACGGATTCATCTAATGAGTACACAAAGGCAGTTAGAAGAAAAATGAACACTGCTTACCCCAATACAGTCAAGGATTTCTTAGGCATTCGGGACCAAAGTGTCAGGTGATCTGATTTTTTTTTTTTTTTAGGAAACTCCATAAATTACAGTACATTGCACTTAGAAATACCATACTCGATAAGCAAATTCAACAAGTTTGATATATTTAACCACTTCAATACCGAGCACTTTCACCCTCTTCCTGCCCAGGCAAATTTTTATCTTTCAGATGAAAGACAATTGCGCGGTCATGCAACACTGCACCCATATGAATTTTTTATAGTTTTTTGAGACAGATAGAGTTTTCTTTTGGTGGTATTTAATCACCACTGTGTATTTTTTTATTATTATTATTATTTTGGCAAACAAGTTAAAATGGAGCTCCACCCAAAAGAGGAAGTTCCACTTTAACGACTCGTCCCCCACTCTTCTTGGCACTTTTGAGGAGCGGGGGTGCAGGTATCCGATTTTGACAGGTACTCACTCCCACTTCCGTTCTGACTGCCCAGAACTGAAGTTCTCCTCCCCCCACCTGCAGTTTTCTGGGACACTGACAGGTCCCAGAAGACTGCATGGACCACTCACGATGCACAGCGCTACTCACGCATGCTCAGTAGGCACCCGGCTGTGAAGTTGCAAGCTGTCATAGCTGGGTGCCCATAGTAAAGATGCCGGCACTGAGGAAGTAAGATAGCAGGTGTGACCGACTGGGGTGAGCACACCGCTGGATCGTGGGACAGGTGAGTGGCTATTTTTAAAAAGTCAGCAGCTACGGTTTTTGTAGCTGCTGGCTTTTGTTTTTTTCACAATTGACAGAAACTCCAATTTAAAAAAAAAATGTAAAATGTTGTTCCTTAGATTCTGTTATGACATTTTGCAAATAAGTAATTTGTCTTCTTCACTGATGTGCGCTGATGAGTCTGCACTGATGGGCACTAATAAGCTGCACTGATGGGCACTTGTGGGCACTGTTGGGCTGCACTGATAATCAGGCACTGATAATCAACGCCCTGATTATCAGTGTAAAGAATGTACTGAGAGCCTCGCCGGTATTGGCTCTCCTTTTCTCACACAGACACAGCGCGTGAGGAAAGGTCTGTCAATAACCGGCAAGTCTGTTTACATGTTATCAGGGGGCGTGCAGGGGGCGGGGACATCCATGGACGCCCTCCCAGAACTAGAGAGCAATGCTGTGGCTGTCTTTTGGCTACAGTGCTGTACTAGAATGGTTAAAGTGGTATTAAACTCATAACCAAAAATGTAATATATTGCAGCTTACCAATCATTAGATGTGGGTGCTGGAATTGTTTTCTTTATTTAGTATGTGTTCCATCTTGTTTCACCTGGTTTTCTGGCCAGTAACATACCGCCTGTCTTAAGCCCCATACACACGGTCGGAAAATCCGACCACCAAATCCATCGGATTTGGTCCGACGGATTTAGTCCGACACTGGTGTTGCATACACACGGTCGGACAAAGTTGTCGGAAAATCCGATCATTCTGAACGTGGTGACGTTTGTTGCCTACGACGGGACTACGTAGAGGCTAGTAGCCAATAGCTTTGGTCTTGTAATGTGATCTGAGCATGCGTGGCACTTTGTCCGTCGGAATTCGCTACACACGATCGGAATTGGTGTGATCGGACTTTGTTGTCGGAAAATTTTTCCAGCAGGAGATAGAACTTTGTCCGTCGGACAATCCGATGGAAACTGTCCGATGGTGCCTACACACGGTCGGAATTTCCAACAACATTGTCCTATAGGACAGAATCCATCGGAAAATCCGACCGTGTGTATGGGGCTTTAGAGTCCCTATACTCTGAATGTGAAAGCACAGGGGTACCTTTGGACAGTAGTATTGATAATCTGATGGGAGGGGATTTTTACACATATTAGCAGGTATAAATACACTAACAAATTAAAGCTGATCTCCAGCTAACACTTTATAATCAGTTAAGCAAACAGTTGTATTCCTTTTGGGATAAAGGTTTTACATAAATAAATAAAATCTGATCATTGTAAGCACCCCTGTCAGTGGTAAATGGTTTGTCTCAACCCTCTAACTGCTACTTTTTCAAAACAGCTTGTTCTGTTGAAAAACAAAAGACTTACTGTCCAAATCTCCATGTGGAAATAAAGCCTTATAAAAAGAAAACGAAAGCAGCCATCAAATCTAAGAATCGGTAAGTTGCAATAGAATACATTTTTGCTTTAGGGTTTAATTCTGCTTCACGTACTAACTATTAAATCACTGTGAGCATCTGCAGAAATAGTATTGTACACAAGCAACAATTATGATGTTATAAGTTTTAACATTAATAAAGTGAAGTTCAAATAACAATGTGCCAATAAATAATAATGAAAATAGAATGAAAATAAACATTGAACTAACGTCTATTGCCCTCACCTTAGTGATATGATATACAGCGCATGTATAATCATATCCAGCTTGATATCCCCAACCGATATCCAGTAAAGCGGTCCTCTGTATGCTTGTAATGTGGCCTTCTACTCAATAGGATACTCGTATCCTGCCGGATATTACTCCTGGAGGATTGGGTGCTGTTCCATTTAAGAGTGCCCTACCCACTCTGTGCCATGTTGAGATAAAGAGGATGCCCCTAATAGTGTAAAACTGTATGGTAACACTTTATTTCTAATTTAAATGACACTTATATGAAGTAAAAATGCTCATAACATTCAATGGGGTATTATTCTTCCTGGTTTGACATCACTTCTGGTCCACGACCCCTCAGGCTCCGCCCTACGTGTTACATCACACATCATGTGACTTCATCAGGGTATAGCTCTACGCATTTCTTGGATAATATTCTACTTCTTCAGGAGTGGACAATTTAATTAGTTCTTTATTTAATTGACATACACAAACTCCAGAGGATCATCAGAGCAGCTATTCCCCCTTAGTTTGCTTCTGAAGAAGTAGAATATTATCCAAGAAATGTGTAGAGCTATAAAGAGTCTATCTTAAAATATAATATGGCAAATCTTTAGAAAGTTGCATTACCCACCAAGGTGCTATGATGTTAATTGATTGAAGGGTGATAGAATATGATAATTGTAGTGTTTTCTGTACTTGTCTGGTTTTACTAGCTTTTGACTGAAATGTCTTTTCACCTACAAATAAAATACCCAGAAAATGCATCCATTTCAAAGTTTGCAAACTCAATCAGGTGTAGCAAATTACCTTCTTAATGGCACATAAAGCCATTTGACTTTCAACCGTGATCAGCTATGGTCATTTTGATTGGCCCAGCATGAAAAGAGCTTTCCTGGAGCATTTCAGCCCCTGGTAGAGCAACTGAAGCAAACAATCAACTTATGGGTGGCAAGGCACTGTCACAGGGATCTCCGAAATAAAGTTGTGAACAGGCACAATTCAGGAGATGGACACAAAGGCTTTATCAGAGTGAAGTCTATTAAGTCTATTAAGAAGCGGAAGATATTTGGTACAACACAGACCCTCCGTGGATCGGAACGTCGCTCCAAACTGGATGAAAGAGCCAGGAGGAAACTGGTCAGAGAGGCTAACAAGAGGCCTACAGCAACTCTGAAGCAGTTGCAGGAATTTATGAAAAAGATTGGACAGCAATATCACAAATTCTCCACAAATGTGGCTTTTATGGGGGGTTGCAAGAAAAAAAAACACTCCTCAAGAAAGACCACATGCAGTCACGACTTTGCCAAAACGCACCTTGAAGACTCCGAGGCCACATGGAAAAAGGTTCTATGGTCAGATGAGACTAAAATTTAATTATTTGGCCTCAACGCCATACATCAGGCAGAAATACATCCAAATAACACAATTCCTACAGTAAAGCATGAAGGGGGTAATATCCTGTTATGAGTTCCAGGGACTGGAACATTTGTCAGGATAGAAGGAAAAATGGATGGAGCAAAATACCGTCAAATTATTGAGGAAAATCTGCTGCCCTCTGCCAGAAAGTTTCCAATGGGAAGAAGGTTTACCTTCCGACATGACAATGAGCCAAAGTACCCAGCAAAAATTACCACACAGTGATTGAAGGAGAAAAAGGTGAATGTCCTTGCATGGCCAAGTCAGAGCCCAGACTTAAACCCCATTGAAAATCTGTGAAATGACTTGAAGACTGCAGTCCACAAATGGTCACAATCAAATGTAACTGAACTTGAGCAGTTCTGCAAAGAAGAGGGCAAATATTGCAAAGTCTAAATGTGCAAAGTTCGTCGAGACATATCCCAACAGACTAAAGGCTGGAATTAAAGCAAAAGGTTGTCCAATAAAATAGTGTTTGCAACTCAGCAATTCTGTTTTTTTGTTTTTTTTGACATGGTGTTATATCTTTCACTTTTTATAAGTTGCACTAGTAAATACAGCCGGATAAAACAAAAACTGTGTCTGTCTTCATTTCAGGCTGCAAAGCAACCAAATGTGATCATTTCATAGGGGGATATTTTTTCTATACCCACGGTATATATGTTACACACATGTCAGTTTGTGTCATATGGTATATATAATTGTATATATCACATGCATTAGTGTCACTAGTATAATTTAAGAATATATTTAATCGGAGTGACACGGCTGCTTCTCAGAGTTGTGACATTCCTACCTAGCAAATGCAAAAATGTAGTTGGATCTGATTTCTTGTCTCTTGGTATATCAATTTAAATCAATGGACACTTTAGAGATGTTTATTTACTCCCATTTGCAGTAAAAAGGCAGATGCTGCTTGCTGAAAAATGGTATTCACTTCATGAATGCAGTGAGGTAATCTTTATGCCTTTCAAGTGGGTAATTGTAAAGATAGGTGTTAAATTGTTCCTAAAAAAATCACTATTTTTGTATAAAAAGATGAAAAGGATGCAAGCTAACCTCCTGTGCAAAAAATGAAACACAGGTTGTTTCCATTGTATCGACAAAATATCCATTGACAATGTCAGCTATATACAATGTAGGTAATGTTTGAGGCCATGAAAGCTGATGTGTATATATATATATATATATATATATATATATATATATATATATATATATATATATAATGTAGCACTAACCCCCGAAGGAGCTGCTGGTTTAATTTGGACTTACCGTTACCTTCTTGACCTCGTATGCGTCTAGGGGTTTCCCGAGGTAGATGGCCCAAAGAACTGTAGAAACTGACACGGGATCCACTTTGGGATTTTTATTTGCAAAAATGGTAGACAAAACACAGTCTCTCAATAAAGGATAGTGGGGATGGGTAGGAAGTTCAGGTACTCTTGGAACTGCTTGAAACTAAATGTCTCACACTATGAAATCCAGAGAATAGCCATTCACAACTGGATATTACAGCTACCGGATAAATCTCCTCTCACCAGATTTAGCAGCCGATACATGGTTCGGATAGAGCAAAGTCTCTGCCACAGACTTTGTTGTAGTACTTGGAAATTAAAAAGTCTCTGCCACAGACTTGGTTGTAGTACTTGGAAATTAAAAAGTCTCTGCCACAGACTTGGTTGTAGTACTTGGAAATTAAAAAGTCTCTGCCACAGACTTGGTTGTAGTACTTGGAAATGAAAAAGTCT
The DNA here is from genome assembly GCA_028564925.1 of Lithobates sylvaticus. Classification (NCBI taxonomy): domain Eukaryota; kingdom Metazoa; phylum Chordata; class Amphibia; order Anura; family Ranidae; genus Lithobates; species Lithobates sylvaticus. The sequence continues at coordinate 567,042,665 of CM053027.1, read as the reverse complement.
CTGCCACAGACTTGGTTGTAGTACTTGGAAATGAAAAGTCTCTGACACAGACTTGGTTGTAAAACTTGGTTGTAACTGAAGGATAGATGAACTTAGAGAACCCTCATATGGTACCAGTATCTTGCAGCCGGTCCGGCGATACCGTACGAGTGTGGATTCACCTGGTGTCTTTCAACTTGGCTTCCAGGCTCTTACCGAGGCACCAGCCTTTTGCATGGCCCTCTTCTGAAGAGTCCTCCCCTGGTCGCGTTCTCAGTTGCTGGGCCTCTCCAGAAATGAGACGGCACTGGGCCACCTTAGAATTCTCCTTCCAGTTCCTGCGCCTGGGGCTAGCCAGCCCCGAGACTCGGAAGTGGATGGATCTGCACCCCAGGCCATGAGTGCCCCTGAGGGCTGGTCAGGAGGACCAGGACCAAACAGACAGAAAGATCTTCTGGAACAGAACCCCGAAGCATGTGACCCCAGTACCTTAAGTACCCTCTCCCAGAGTGCACAGCGAGACAACACCTTCACTGGTTGGTTCCGAGAGAGATTGGCACCCAATGCGTCCAACCGGACCGCGTTCCCATGCTTGCCAGAGGTGACACCTATGGCCAAGCAGAACACAGTGCAGTCCAGCCAAACTGATACTGAGATCATAATTTATAACAATTAACCCTAAAACCCAACTGTGGTTCTAGGAACATTAAATTTACAAAACACATAGTGCATACTCTTCAGGAGCCCGGCGCTACACACATATATATATATATATATATACAGTGGTGTGAAAAAGTGTTTGCCCCTTCCTCATTTCCTGTTCCTTTGCATGTTTGTCACACTTAAGTGTTTCGGAACATCAAACCAATTTAAACAATAGTCAAGGACAACACAAGTAAACACAAAATGCAATTTGTAAATGAAGGTGTTTATTATTAAAGGTGAAAAAAAATCCAAACCATCATGGCCCTGTGTGAAAAAGTGATTGCCCCCCTTGTTAAAACATACTATAACTGTGGTTGTGCACACCTGAGTTCAATTTCTCTAGCCACACCCAGGCCTGATTATTGCCACACCTGTTCACAATCAAGGCATCACTTAAATAGGAGCTGCTTGACACAGTAAGGTCCACCAGAAGATCCTTAAAAGCTACACATCATGCCGAGACCCAAAGAAACTCAGGAACAATTGAGAAAGAAAGTAATTGAGATCTATCAGTCTGGAAAGGGTTATAAAGCCATTTCCAAAGCTTTGGGAATCCAGCGAATCCAACCACAGTGAGAGCCATTATCCACAAATGGCGAAGACATGGAACAGTGGTGAACCTTCCCAGGAGTGGCCGGCTGCCCAAAATTACCCCAAGAGCGCAGCGACGACTCATCCAAGAGGTCACAAAAGACCCCACAGCAACGTCCAAGGAACTGCAGGCCTCACTTGCCTCAGTTAAGGTCAGCGTTCATGCCTCCACCATCAGGAAAAGACTGGGCAAAAATGGCCTGCATGGCAGAGTTCCAAGGAGAAAACCACTGCTGAGCAAAAAGAACATCAAAGCTCGTCTCAATTTCTCCACAACACATCTTGATGATCCCCAAGACTTTTGGGACAACATTCTGTGGACCGATGAGACAAAAGTGGAACTCTTTGGAAGGTGTGTGTCCAAGTATATCTGGCGTAGAAGGAACACTGCATTTCAGAAAAAGAACATTATACCAACAGTAAAATATGGTGGTGGTAGTGTGATGGTCTGGGGCTGTTTTGCTGCTTCAGGACCTGGAAGACTTGCCGTGATAAAAGGAACTATGAATTCTGCTGTCTACCAAGAGATCCTGAAGGAGAATGTCCGACCATCTGTTCGTGAACTCAAGCTGAAACGAACTTGGGTTCTGCAGCAGGACAATGATCCTAAACACACCAGCAAGTCCACCACCGAATGGCTGAAGAAAAACAAAATGAAGACTTTGGAGTGGCCTAGCCAAAGTCCTGACCTGAATCCTATTGAGATGTTGTGGTATGACCTTAAAAAGGCCGTTCATGCTCGAAAACCCTCTAATGTAACTGAAATAGGACAATTCTGCAAAGATGAGTGGGCCAAAATTCCTCCAGGACGCTGTAAAAGCCTCATTGCACGTTATCGCAAACGCTTGGTTGCAGTTGTTGTTGCTAAGGGTGGCCCAACCAGTTATTAGGTTTAGGGGGCAATCACTTTTTCACACAGGGCCATGATGGTTTGGATTTTTTTTCACCTTTAATAATAAACACCTTCATTTACAAATTGCATTTTGTGTTTACTTGTGTTGTCCTTGACTATTGTTTAAATTGGTTTGATGTTCCGAAACACTTAAGTGTGACAAACATGCAAAGGAACAGGAAATGAGGAAGGGGGCAAACACTTTTTCACACCACTGTATATATATATATATATATATATAAATTGTAAAGTTCGGGGGACCAGCTGGAACGCAGGACACAGGCTTTTAACTCAAAAGAAGGTTTATTTAAACTTAAACAGCTTTACAGCAGCAAAAACAAAAGAAAAAGGTTTCAGTCTCACCGACTTGCAAAGTCCAGAATTGCTATCGCAATCAAACAGTCCTTGGGTGCTGTTGCAGGTGACTTCAACTGCTAGGAGGCTTCCAGGCATACCTTCCAGGTATATATACAGTGGTGTGAAAAAGTGTTTGCCCCCTTCCTCATGTCCTGTTCCTTTGCATGTTTGTCACACTTAAGTGTTTCGGAACATCAAACCAATTTAAACAATAGTCAAGGACAACACAAGTAAACACAAAATGCAATTTGTAAATGAAGGTGTTTATTATTAAAGGTGAAAAAAAATCCAAACCATCATGGCCCTGTGTGAAAAAGTGATTGCCCCCCTTGTTAAAACATACTATAACTGTGGTTGTCCACACCTGAGTTCAATTTCTCTAGCCACACCCAGGCCTGATTATTGCCACACCTGTTCACAATCAAGGCATCACTTAAATAGGAGCTGCTTGACACAGTAAGGTCCACCAGAAGATCCTTAAAAGCTACACATCATGCCGAGACCCAAAGAAATTCAGGAACAATTGAGAAAGAAAGTAATTGAGATCTATCAGTCTGGAAAGGGTTATAAAGCCATTTCCAAAGCTTTGGGAATCCGGCGAACCACAGTGAGAGCCATTATCCACAAATGGCGAAGACATGGAACAGTGGTGAACCTTCCCTGGAGTGGCCGGCCGCCCAAAATTACCCCAAGAGCGCAGCGACGACTCATCCAAGAGGTCACAAAAGACCCCACAACAACGTCCAAGGAACTGCAGGCCTCACTTGCCTCAGTTAAGGTCAGCGTTCATGCCTCCACTATCAGGAAAAGACTGGGCAAAAATGGCCTGCATGGCAGAGTTCCAAGGAGAAAACCACTGCTGAGCAAAAAGAACATCAAAGCTCGTCTCAATTTCTCCACAACACATCTTGATGATCCCCAAGACTTTTGGGACAACATTCTGTGGACCGATGAGACAAAAGTGGAACTCTTTGGAAGGTGTGTGTCCAAGTATATCTGGCGTAGAAGGAACACTGCATTTCAGAAAAAGAACATTATACCAACAGTAAAATATGGTGGTGGTAGTGTGATGGTCTGGGGCTGTTTTGCTGCTTCAGGACCTGGAAGACTTGCCGTGATAAAAGGAACTATGAATTCTGCTGTCTACCAAGAGATCCTGAAGGAGAATGTCCGACCATCTGTTCGTGTACTCAAGCTGAAACGAACTTGGGTGTCATGAAAGGAGCCTGAACGCAGGCATCCAACACAAGTGAACAGATCGATGGGCTGCACTAAAGGAATCAGGCTCCAAAGGTAGTGATAAGATAAATATTTATTAATAATAAAGACACACGTGAACACAGCAAACACAAACAAGCAAGAACACAAATAACACAGCAAACCCCCAAGCCCTAATCTAACTAACTAACTAACAATACACTCAAGGCAATGGAACATATATATATATATATACACACATGTATATACAAGGCAGGGAGGAGAGACAAGGGGGGAAACAGGAAGCAAGGGAACATCAAGGCAGGAATCAGGGGACGGGTCTCAGGAACCAGGTAAAGGGGGACAGCATCCAGGACAGGGCAGGAAGGGAAGGGAATAAAGGGTCAGATTGCAGGTACAGGTTACAGGTCCAGGATCAGGTTACAGCACAGGCAAGACAAGGCTACAGAACGGAATACTGAAGCACTGAGCTTCAGTGAGGGACAGGCGTATATAGTCTCAGCAGTTCCACAACAGGTGCAGCTAGATTGCTGGCATGTCCATCTGCTGGGAGACCCCCGCTGGTGGCCACCAGAACTGCACCCTTTGATGCCAAAGGAAACAGTGACACCAGCAGGCGATCCAAGTAATAGCACCGTTCCTGACAGTTCCCCCCCCTAAGGAGTGGCCTCTGGACACTCCATTCTGTCCTAGATCTGGCAGTGCATGTAAAAGTGGAAGAGTCCCAAAAAGTCTTCTCTGTGACGGCAGACTTCCTTGCGCTCTCTGGCCAGAGTCTCTTAACCTACTAGGAGGCGTGCCACCCGAGTCCGACAATGGGACATGTACCCCACCACCAGGGTCTGGAAGTTTAGATCTGGAAATAAAAACAGACAGGGCAGCAGGCTCCGGGTCATCAGGCTGGGCAGCAGACAGGAACTCATCAGGCTGGGCAGCAGACAGGAACTCATCAGGCTGGGCAGCAGACAGGAACTCATCAGGCTGGGCAGCAGACAGGAACTCATCAGGCTGGGCAGCAGACAGGAACTCATCAGGCTGGGCAGCAGACAGGAACTCATCAGGCTGGGCAGCAGACAGGAACTCATCAGGCTGGGCAGCAGACAGGAACACCTCAGGCTGGGCAGCAGACAGGAACACCTCAGGCTGGGCAGCAGACAGGAACACCTCAGGCTGGGCAGCAGACAGGAACACCTCAGGCTGGGCAGCAGACAGGAACACCTCAGGCTGGGCAGCAGACAGGAACACCTCAGGCTGGGCAGCAGACAGGAACACCTCAGGCTGGGCAGCAGACAGGAACACCTCAGGCTGGGCAGCAGACAGGAACACCTCAGGCTGGGCAGCAGACAGGAACACCTCAGGCTGGGCAGCAGACAGGAACACCTCAGGCTGGGCAGCAGACAGGAACACATCAGGCTGGGCAGCAGGCACGGGCACATCAGGCTGGGCAGCAGGCACGGGCACATCAGGCTGGGCAGCAGGCACGGGCACATCAGGCTGGGCAGCAGGCACGGGCACATCAGGCTTGGCGGCAGGCACGGGCACATCAAGCTGGGCGGCAGGCACGGGCACATCAAGCTGGGCGGCGGGCATGGGCACATCAAGCTGGGCAGCGGGCACGGGCACATCAAGCTGGGCAGCGGGCACATCAAGCTGGGCGGCAGGCGCGGGCAGATCAAGCTGGGCGGCAGGCACGGGCACATCAGAATGGAGGGCTGGCAGCGGGTCAGCAGACTGGAGAACTGGCAGCGGGTCATCAGACTGGAAAACTGGCAGCGGGTCATCAGACTGGAAAACTGGCAGCGGGTCATCAGACTGGAAAACTGGCTGCGGGTCATCAGACTGGAAAACTGGCAGCGGGTCATCAGACTGGAAAACTGGCAGCAGGTCATCAGACTGGAAAACTGGCAGCGGGTCATCAGACTGGAAAACTGGCAGCGGGTCATCAGACTGGAAAACTGGCAGCGGGTCATCAGACTGGAAAACTGGCAGCAGGACATCAGACTGGAAAACTGGCAGCAGGACATCAGACTGGGAAGCTGAGACATCAGGCTGGAAGGCCGGCACCAGGACATCAGACTGGAAGGCTGGGACATCAGGCTTGAGGGCTGGAACATCAGGCTGGAAGGCTGGAACATCAGGCTGGAAGGCTGGCATCGGAACATCAGACTGGAAGGCTGGGACGTCAGGCTGGAAGGCTAGGACATCAGACTGGAAGGCTGGAACGTCAGGCTGGAGGGCTGGCACCAGGACATCAGACTGGGAAGCTGAGACATCAGGCTGGAAGGCCGGCACCAGGACATCAGACTGGAAGGCTGGGACATCAGGCTGGAAGGCTGGAACATCAGGCTGGAGGGCTGGCACCAGGACATCAGGCTGGAAGGCTAGTACTGGCTCTTCAGGCTGGATTGCTGGCACCTCCGGCTGGAACTCTGGCGCTTCAGGCTGGGACAGATTAGTGGGTGTGGAGGCAGATTGGGTTACTGGCAGGATCGTTTTGGTCGGGAAGAACTTTCGTTTTTTCTTTGACTTGGTCGCTGAAGCTTTGTAGGTTGGGGGTGCAGCAGACAGGAAAGGAGTGTTGGGATATGGCAGAGAAGAGGTAGGGGAGTTGTATGCAGGATAGGTACAGGGAGAGGAGACCGGATATGAATATTTGGTTGGGAGCAATGTATACTGGGTGGCAACTGAGTTTGGCATGGGTGATGGGGAAACATACATTTGGGTAGGCTGGTGTCTGATGGCAGAAGTGGTTGGTTTGGCTGGGGCTAATTTTACCATGTCAGACCATGCTGAAAGTATGGGTTGTACAAACTGTGGATTTAAGTTTCCCTGTCTAACAAAAGACTGAGCAGACACAATGCACTCAGCAATCACCTGTGGGGAACAGCCAGCGTAGTGCTCACAGAAATCGGCAGGATCATCTTCAAAAAGCCATACTAAGGATACAACCTGATTCATATTAAAAGGGGGAGTGTAATCATCACGGCCTTCAGGAATACAGGGCAGGGCCAGCTCTGTACAAATCTTGATCAGAGGCTGTACGTCCTCAAAAAGAAAACTGCCCTGATCAACGAAAACATGGGCCATACGGATGCACTCCAGTAGTTGCTCCCTAGTATAGTCACCCAAAGTCTGATAACAAAAATCTCTTTCTTCCATTGCCAGGAGCGAAAGATACAATATATCTTCCGGATGCATCTTTCTTGGCAATAGCAAGTGTCAGACCCAATTCCCAAGTGCAGCCGATCTGTTTGTATGGCTTCAGTATTCTGTCATGAAAGGAGCCTGAACGCAGGCATCCAACACAAGTGAACAGATCGATGGGCTGCACTAAAGGAATCAGGCTCCAAAGGTAGTGATAAGATAAATATTTATTAATAATAAAGACACACGTGAACACAGCAAACACAAACAAGCAAGAACACAAATAACACAGCAAACCCCCAAGCCCTAATCTAACTAACTAACTAACAATACACTCAAGGCAATGGAACATATATATATATACATGTATATACAAGGCAGGGAGGAGAGACAAGGGGGGAAACAGGAAGCAAGGGAACATCAAGGCAGGAATCAGGGGACGGGTCTCAGGAACCAGGTAAAGGGGGACAGCATCCAGGACAGGGCAGGAAGGGAAGGGAAGGGAATAAAGGGTCAGATTGCAGGTACAGGTTACAGGTCCAGGATCAGGTTACAGCACAGGCAAGACAAGGCTACAGAACGGAATACTGAAGCACTGAGCTTCAGTGAGGGACAGGCTTATATAGTCTCAGCAGTTCCACAACAGGTGCAGCTAGATTGCTGGCATGTCCATCTGCTGGGAGACCCCCGCTGGTGGCCACCAGAACTGCACCCTTTGGTGTCGAAGGAAGTAGTGACACCACCAGGCGATCCAGGTAATAACACCATTCCTGACAATGTCCATCGGCTGGGAGACCCCTGCTGGTGGCCACCAGAACTGCACCCTTTGATGCCAAAGGAAACAGTGACACCAGCAGGCGATCCAAGTAATAGCACCGTTCCTGACATTGGGTTCTGCAGCAGGACAATGATCCTAAACACACCAGCAAGTCCACCATCGAATGGCTGAAGAAAAACAAAAAGAAGACTTTGGAGTGGCCTAGCCAAAGTCCTGACCTGAATCCTATTGAGATGTTGTGGTATGACCTTAAAAAGGCCGTTCATGCTCGAAAACCCTCTAATGTAACTGAATTAGGACAATTCTGCAAAGATGAGTGGGCCAAAATTCCTCCAGGACGCTGTAAAAGCCTCATTGCACGTTATCGCAAACGCTTGGTTGCAGTTGTTGCTGCTAAGGGTGGCCCAACCAGTTATTAGGTTTAGGGGGCAATCACTTTTTCACACAGGGCCATGATGGTTTGGATTTTTTTTCACCTTTAATAATAAACACCTTCATTTACAAATTGCATTTTGTGTTTACTTGTGTTGTCCTTGACTATTGTTTAAATTGGTTTGATGTTCCGAAACACTTAAGTGTGACAAACATGCAAAGGAACAGGAAATGAGGAAGGGGGCAAACACTTTTTCACACCACTGTATATATATATATATATATATGTAGCGATACCCCCAATTAAGAGGGCCGCAAGTTTGATTTGGGTCCCTGAGTACAGCCCCACCAACCCCCCGGCAATCTGCTCTACCCGCTCTGGCACAGTTAGTAAAGGGATATGTATCTATGCACATATAAATATCACTTATACTCTAAGTGTAATGGACTCAAACTCACAGGCAGACTGCTGACTGAAATAACTGTCTTTACTTTGGCAGTATGAAAAGAAATAGTAACATGCATCAAACATTTGACTTACAACACATGAGCAGGTCCCTGCAATATGCACTATAACATGTACACATATATGTATCTGGACAGCAATGGGGAACGGAGCGCCACGTGTAGCGACCGTCTGCTATGCACCTCTGAGGTGCAACAAATCTAACTGCGACTATCTAATGGATCAGGCCTGATCCCTAACAATAGAGCTCAGTCCTTGGGGAACCCCAGTATTCTTTACCAGCACAAGAACTGTAGAGGTGGTGCACATGTAGTTTTAAATGGTGTGTTTGTAATCCACAAGAAAGAACAATCTTCTGCTCTGAAGGTAAATTTGCCTTGGCAGTTCAATAGGCTTAAAGTGAAATAACAGTGCAAGATGAGCTTTCCAGCTCGCTCACCACTCCGGATACCGTCCTCAGCTCCGGGACCTCCACTGGCGGCGTCCGGCCTCGTCCGTCACAGCCCCTGCATTCCGGTCCTCCCTCTGACCGACCGTTCTCAGGCAAAAGGCTCCGCTCTGCTCAGGCTGACAATGAGGTGTGAGAGTCTCTCTCTGTCTGCTGCAAGGCCCAGGCTTCAGGCCTTCAGCAGTCCCGGTCCGCACAGGTGTCTCCTCTCTCTCTGTGATCCCTGCGTCAGAAGAGGAAGAGGCGGTCCTTCCTCTTTCCTTATATCACCTCCCCCATCAGCCTCTCGGGTGGAAACAACCGACCTCCCGGGAGCCTGGGGAATTATGGGAACTGTAGTCTTATCCCCTAAAAGGGGAACAACCCCGCTACACACTCCCCCCACTTTGAATCTTTGGTCCCCAAAGACATTGTTCAATCTACAAGCCTTTTTCGAAACAACACGTTCACATAATTCAGACAGAGGAGCCTCCCACCAATTATCATAGGATGGGGAGCTGTCCTGTCTACAGATCGCTTCAGTGTGGGCGACCTGTTAACTGTGCCAGAGAGTGAGCTAGGGTTGCCCTCCACCAAATGAACAGTGGATGGGTCAGGGCTTTCAACACTTCTCCTTGCTGTGGTAACAGAGTCCTCTGAACTTTTTCCCATTTGGGGGTAAGTTAACTTCTTGGGAGGCCTCACAACTCTGCGAGCTCTCTGTCCTCTTGGCACTTCAGGAACTGATACCCCAGGCCCTTCTTCAGGAACACATTCTGGCAACATCACTGGTTCTGGAACATCTACTTCTTCTTCTTCTGAGTAGAGACCAGGGATATCTTCCCAGCACTCGGGCACAACACTGAGTGGAACAAACTCTGTAGCTTCTGGGTTCAATGTTCCATCTTCCACATCCTCAGTAAGTGGAAGATCTATGGCGGAACTTCCTGGAGTTGAGGAAGGCCATAGCCATTCAAATTCTCCTTTCTCTTCATCAGCCGGTTGGGGGCCTTGTCCCCCTTTAGTTTGGGAGGTCTGGGACCGAGTGTTGGGTCTGGGAGTATCCAGAATGGAAACAGATTCAGGTAAGTCTCTTGCTGGAGGTATTCTGACTGCTTCAGTGAGTGGGAGCAAGTGATTCCTATGCCAGGTCTTCAAAGGCCCCACTCTCCCTTCTGGCTTCAACTTATAGACAGGCAATCCTGGTAGCTTTCTACAGATGATATATGGCTCTGATCTCCATCTATCAGCAAGCTTGTGTTTTCCAGGGATCCCTAGATTGCGTAACAGTACACGGTCCCCAGGCTGTAGGTCTTGTACTCGAACCTTCAAATCAAAGTTCCGCTTGTTTCGGGCCCCCCTCTGGTCAGAGGCCGCCTGAGCTTTTTCATAAGCTATCTTCAAACTGTGCCTCAGTCTGTCCACATATCCTTTGTGAGAGGCCTCAGAGGCATGGTCTAAGGAAATGCCGAAGGCCAGATCCACTGGCAATCTTGCTTCTCTCCCAAACATAAGCCGATAGGGGGTGAAACCCGTCACATCACTGGTTGTACAGTTGTAAGCATGCACCAGAGCTGAAATGTGTTGGCTCCAATGTTGCTTCTTCTCTGTCTCTAAAGTTCCCAACATGTTCAATAGGGTCCGGTTGAACCTCTCAGGCTGTGCATCCCCTTGAGGGTGATATGGTGTAGTTCTGGTCTTCTCTATTCCCAAAGAGTCCAGTAACTTCCGGATCAGGCGACTCTCAAAGTCCCTTCCTTGATCTGAGTGAATTCTCTGTGGTAGTCCATAATGAACAAAGGATTTTTCTAGGAGCACTTTGGCCACTGTAGAAGCCTTCTGGTCCTTGGTTGGGAATGCCTGGGCATAACGGGTGAAATGGTCGGTTATCACCAGAACATTTCCCAATCCACTCAAATCGGGTTAGAGGCAGAGAAAATCAATGCATACCAGATCCATTGGGCCTTGACTCTGTAGATGGCCCATTGGGGCAGCTTGATGAGGTAAAGTCTTCCTCTGGATGCATCGTGCACAGGAATGGCAATACTCCTCCACTTCGGCCCTCATGCAGGGCCAATAAAACCGGTCTCTGACAAGGTGGAAGGTTCTCTCTGCTCCCAAGTGGCCATGCTGGTCATGTAAGGCAACCAGCACCGTCTCTCGATGCTTTTCGGGGAGAAACAGCTGCCACTTATCTTCTGGGCTATCAGAGGGGCCCCTTCGGTAGACCACCCCTTGATGCACCTGTAATTTTCCCAACTCTCTCCTCAGTAGGCGAGCCTCTTTGGAAGGGTGAAGTCGGAGTCCCTCTGGGCTCTTGTTTTCCAATGCTTCCAGGACCAATTTCCCCATGGGGTCTTCCAATTGGTCACACCTTAACTCTTTCTTTGACAGCTTCGGTAGGCACTCTTCTTCTAGTCGAGTTACCCCACAGTAGCATTTTGGGACTCCCACTGTGGTAACTCCTATATCTTCGGCTCTGGATCCTCCTCTGGCTTGGAGTTCAGCCCCTGACAAAGGGCTCGCACTCCTTCTGGGGCCACTTGAGTCCAGTCTTCCCAATCATCGACCATGACATGGGATCTTCGGGACAGGGCATCTGCATCCCTATTTCCAGCCCCTGGCCTGTACTTGAGGCTGAAATTGAATCCAGACAACGCCGCCAACCATCTGTGTCCAGTTGCATCCAGCTTGGCGGTGGTGAATAGATAGGTCAAGGGGTTGTTATCTGTTTTTACAGTAAATTCTGCCCCATAAAGATAGTCCTTTAGTTTGTCGACTACTGCCCATTTGAGGGCTAAGAACTCCAACTTGTGGGTGGGGTAGTTCTTCTCTGAGGGGGTCAGGCTCCGGCTCACATAGGCCACTGGTCGTAGCTGATCTTCATACTCCTGGTAGAGTACTCCACCTAGGCCCTCATGGCTGGCATCAACATGTAGCTCATATGGTCTAGTGGGATCAGCATAGGCCAAAACTGGGGCTGTGGTGAGACTCCTCTTCAAGGTTCTGAAAGCCTCTTCACACCTTGAGTTCCATTGGTCTTGAACCGATTCACCGGGCTTCCTAGGCCCCAATCCATCTTCCTCTCCTTCTGTCTTGAGCAGCTCGTTTAGGGGTTTCGCAATACGAGCGAACCCATCCACAAACCTGCGGTAGTAGGAGCAGAACCCCAAGAAAGATCGAAGTTCGGTGACTGTTGTGGGTCTTGGCCACGAAGTAACTGCCTCCAACTTCTCAGGGTCTGTAGCCACTCCTTTTTCAGACACTATGTGTCCCAGATAGTTCACAGAAGACTGGTAAAACCGGCACTTCTCGGGGGAAAGTTTGAGTCCCTCTTCACTGAGCCTCTTCAACACTTTCTCCAATCTGGCTTCATGTTCTTCCAAAGTTTTTCCAAAGACAATGACATCATCCAGGTACACAAGGACTTCTATGAGGTTCATGTCTCCAACAGTCCTTTCCATGAGGCGTTGAAAGGTAGCAGGAGCTCCAGACAGGCCCTGAGGCATCCTGTTGAACTCAAAGAACCCTACTGGGGTTATGAAGGCAGTCTTTTCTCTATCTTCTGGATGCATGGAAATTTGATAGTACCCACTCTTGAGGTCCATCACACTGAACCACTTAGCTCCAGATAAACTCTGTAAGGCATCCTCTATCCTTGGCGTGGTGTACTGATCAGGAATGGTCCTCCTGTTGAGAGTTCTGTAGTCAATGCAAAGCCTCAACGACCCATTTTTCTTCCTGACCACCACTATTGGGGAGGCATAGGGGCTTCTGGACTCCCGAATCACTCCCGTCTTCTTCAGTTCCGCAAGCTGCTCCCTCAGATCCTCCAGATCTGCTAGCGGGACCCGCCTTACTCTCTCTCTGAATGGCTTGTCCTCTTGCATGCGGATTCGATGGGTGGCACTCCTCGCACACCCCACATCAAACTCATCTTTAGAGAAAATCTTCTCCCATCTGGTCAGCTGGGCCTTGGCTCTCTCCTTCCAAGCTCCAGGTAGGTTTGGGTTTTCCATGGAGAGTTTCTTCCAAACATCTTCTCCTTTACCCGCCCCTTTCACTTCCGACCAGCCAACTGGGACAGCAGGGCTCACCTGTCCCAGCAGCATCCTGGCAGGGATCTCCACGGGTCGCTCCGTGGGGTTCCTCACACTCACTGGGACTCTTCCCCTGGCCTTCTTCAATGCCTTGATTGGGATCACTTCTGGGATCACTTCCAGGCCTGAGTGACCCTCCATTGGGTCAGATTCCAGCATAACAAAGGGGCCAGGCTGCTCCCAATTAAGCTTCACTGTGGCCCTAAGGCAGGTTACCTCTCCAGGCTGTAACACCGCTCCTTCTCGTTCAAGCCTCCAGACCTTTCCTATCCCCTCACTTGGGGTCTTCTGCTCCAGGACCAACCGCTGGTAGGCCGCCTTCAGCATGGGATGGATCTTGGGAGCTGAATGATTCTGCTTCTGTACAAGGGGGGTCAGGAGCCTTCTGACTAGATCCGTGTTCGTCCCTATGATCAGGGAAGTCTTGCTGGTTCCTGGCGGGCGGGGGCACACAACTGCCAGGGTATCAAACACTTCAGCCTTTCCAGCCACGGATGGGTCAAAGGGCAATCGTATGGGTAGGTAGCCGTCGTAGGGGAAACTCTGAGTTCCCAATCCCCATATCTCCAGCTCCTCTATCTTCTGAATGGGCAGATGACTCAGGTATCTGTCATAGAAGTCCCTGTACAATAAGGTCACTTGCGCTCCAGTGTCTAGGAGGGCCTGTGTGTATACTCCTTCCACTTGGATGGGTACAGTAGGAGATGGACCGACCAGCTCTTCTGGGTGGGCCGGGTTGATGCGGTCCTCTTCTTTGGACTCTTTTCTTTCCAACTAGATTTGCGCTTGATTCTTTCCTGAGCCTGGTATGCATTAATTTTCTCCCTCGCTATGGGAGTGCGAACCCGCTGAGGGACATTGTTATCTCTCACTTTTAAGGGTTCTCGCTTGGGAGTGCTGTGTCTCTTCGGAGGGGTCTTGCCCCCTCTCTCTGGGGTGTATCTTGGTTGCGGAACCCTGGGTTCCTTCCGAGGGGTTTGATCTCCTCGCTTTCTTTTCCTGTTATTCTTCTTGGAGCTCACTGAAGGTGATGGGCACCCGGTTGACTCCTTCACCGGGGCCCTCCAGCGTTTCCCACCGGCTGGCGGCTATCTGTTTTCTTCCTCTTGGGACTGGAACATACAGCTGCAATATGGCCAATTCCCCCACAATTAAAACAGATCATCTCTCCCCAGTCAGGTGGGGATGCTGGTGCTGAAACAGTTGGAAATAATTCCCTCCTGCTTGCTTCTTTCTTGGGACTGGGCGTCTCTTTCGCCACCAGAGATGTCAGTATCTCCATCATCTGAGACATCTACAACTTCAGAGCGTCTACTTCTGTCTCTCTTTCAGGGGTTAAGGCCGACCTGACCGTGGCCACTGGAAGTTTTGTAGACCCCATCGCCTGTTTTTCCCGTTTCTCTTCCAACATGGCCTCTTCCTCTCTGACCATCCGAATGAGATCGGGGTAGTCCAGGCTCTTCCCATCCTGTCGGGTGCGTAGTACTAGTGCAACAGGGTCTAGGGGTTGGGCTCCCCTCATCACCTGCTGAGCACGGGCTTCGTCTACTTTCTCCGGATCTATCCCCTTCTTCAGGATAATCCTATGCAGGATCTTGTCTATACGTCCTATGTACTCCGACAGCTTCTCCCCTGTCTTCTGGTAACAGTGTTCCAGTTGATAGGTAAGCTCCGTGATTTTCTCTGTCCCACCAAACACACTCTCCAGGATGTCTAAGTAATCCTGGGCAGTGCAATCTTTCTTGCTTGTCTTCAGGTTGCGTATGGCCTCTAAGGCAGGCCCTTTTAGGCTCTCAACAATCCTTTGCTTCTTTCTACCTTCTGGGACCTCCCATTCTTCCAAGGCCTGTGTGGCGGCATCTAACCACTATTTAAATCCCTCTTCCCCCGAGGGTACAGGTTTCCTCTCTGAAAACATCCGGAGTTTCCTGTATCCCGACATCGGGTAGTCCCCGGGGTCTCTTCTGCACTGAGTCACAATCTCCCCTAGGACAGCGCACAGTTCTGCACTAAGAGTGGTTTTCACAGGTGTGGGACACTCTGTGTCCTTCTGCTCTTCCTTCTTTGGGGATAGCATGGTTTTCATTTGAAAACAGTCTCCCTTGCGCGGCAGCGCATGCAGCAATTGATAGGTCTGACCATCCAATGCTTGTATGCTTTGGCTCCTGAACTGCTCTGGGGTCTCACTTCTCCATTCTACCAGGGCGTATGTACACCCGGCATCATTTCTCATGTCCATTATCCGTGATTTGTGGCATGGGGATAGGGACATTATGAGCTGCTTTACTGCCTCTTCCTGCCATATCCCTGGCAGTTCAATGACTGCTGCTGCGGCTGGATCCGTGCCCCATATTGTGTACCACCGTCCCACTTCTATCGGGTCCATGCCCGTACCTTCTGGCGGGTTTTCCCGCTGTCTCAGGATCCCGGATTACGAGCCCCCACGTGTAGCGATACCCCCAATTAAGAGGGCCGCAAGTTTGATTTGGGTCCCTGAGTACAGCCCCACCAACCCCCCGGCAATCTGCTCTACCCGCTCTGGCACAGTTAGTAAAGGGATATGTATCTATGCACATATAAATATTACTTATACTCTAAGTGTAATGGACTCAAACTCACAGGCAGACTGCTGACTGAAATAACTGTCTTTACTTTGGCAGTATGAAAAGAAATAGTAACATGCATCAAACATTTGACTTACAACACATGAGCAGGTCCCTGCAATATGCACTATAACATGTACACATATATGTATCTGGACAGCAATGGGGAACGGAGCGCCACGTGTAGCGACCGTCTGCTATGCACCTCTGAGGTGCAACAAATCTAACTGCGACTATCTAATGGATCAGGCCTGATCCCTAACAATAGAGCTCAGTCCTTGGGGAACCCCAGTATTCTTCACCGGCACAAGAACTGTAGAGGTGGTGCACATGTAGCTTTTAAATGGTGTGTTTGTAATCCACAAGAAAGAACAATCTTCTGCTCTGAGGTAAATTTGCCTTGGCAGTTCAATAGGCTTAAAGTGAAATAACAGTGCAAGATGAGCTTTCCAGCTCGCTCACCACTCCGGATACCGTCCTCAGCTCCGGGACCTCCACTGGCGGCGTCCGGCCTCGTCCGTCACAGCCCCTGCATTCCGGTCCTCCCTCTGACCGACCGTTCTCAGGCAAAAGGCTCCGCTCTGCTCAGGCTGACAATGAGGTGTGAGAGTCTCTCTCTGTCTGCTGCAAGGCCCAGGCTTCAGGCCTTCAGCAGTCCCGGTCCGCACAGGTGTCTCCTCTCTCTCTGTGATCCCTGCGTCAGAAGAGGAAGAGGCGGTCCTTCCTCTTTCCTTATATCACCTCCCCCATCAGCCTCTCGGGCGGAAACAACCGACCTCCCGGGAGCCTGGGGAATTATGGGAACTGTAGTCTTATCCCCTAAAAGGGGAACAACCCCGCTACATATATAAATATATAGTATTAAACACACTCCCAATCTTTAACTATATACAGTATATATAAATATATATTGTATGCAGTTAAAGATTTGAAGTACATCTCTGCAACACAAGCATGGTTATGCATGGTATCCCCTTTAAAGACCCTGAAATTCTGATACTCTTGATAATAATATTGCCCTGCCTTGTCACCATTTCTAACCCTGTCCCTCTGATACAGGGAGTACCCCTAGACAGTCACAAGACAGTCATATGACCTGTCAAACCAGGTTTCTTATATTCCCATGAAGTCAAAATCCTCTTCATGTATCCGCAGTTCCAGTTCTTCCTTTTTATGAACCAAACTTCTAGCATTTGTGAATATACCTTTGAATTTTGTACAAGCGCATAATAATATTTTCTTCTTGTTTGTTCTAATGCCGCGTACACAAGACCGGACTTTCCGGCAGACCAGGTCCTGATGGGAGCAGTCCGTCGGACATTCCGATCATGTGTGGGATAATCCAATAATTTTTACAAAAAAAAATCAGACGGACCTAGAAATAGAACATGTTTCAGCTACTGGCTATTGAACTTCCTTTTTTAGTCCCGTCTTACGTCATCGCGTTCAAAACGAACGGACTTTCGAACGGACGTAGTGCGTAGACTTTCGAACGGACGTAGTGCGTTCATGTGTGGGCAAGTCCGTTCGTTCGGAAGTCCGTCGGAACTCCGTCGAAAGTCCATCAGGAAGACCCTCGGACCTAGTCTGCCGGAACGTCCTGTCGTGTGTACGCGGCATAAGGCTGCAAAAGAATTCTGGCAGCCTATGTGCATTTGAAATAGCAAGAGAAAATGGGACTTGGACTTTTTAGGCACAACCAAACAATTATACAAAAATATAGTTTTTATTATAAACACATAAAATTTAAATGATCTCTAAAAAACTCACATTAATAGATCAACACATAATATACAATACCACTACTGTACAAAACCATAGCATAACTACAAGGAGACTAGGAGATGAAACAGTCATTCCATAGTATGAAAGAATCCAGGAGTGAGGTTTAATTACAGAAAAACGGTAGAAAGATGTTAAAAAAGGAGAATTCCCTCTACATCTTGCGTGCTCATTTGCGTTTCTTCAGGAGCATTTACATTGACTATCAAAAAATGGAAAAGAGAAACATAAATAAATGTAATACATAGTACTGAAAAACATGTTAACAACATAATATATACATAGTGGGCTGTGCCATCTAATGCCATGTTGGCCTGTCTATTCTCTGCTTCTATACCGATTTTAATCTATACGTTTGTGAGTATTGAGGCTATGTTTGTCCACTCTTTGGGATATTATATCCCATTTTTGGTTCCCTGCATTATAGTTATATATTTTTTTTCCTTTTATATGCTAGGTCTTTATTAGCCCTCTAGGTCTTTATTGCTTCTATACCAATTTTAATCTATACGTTTGTGAGTATTGAGGCTATGTTAGTCCACTCTTTGGGATATTATATCCCATTTTTGTTCCCCTACATTATAGTTATATATTTTCTTTCCTTTTATATGCTAGGTCTTTATTAGCCCTCTGCAGCCACACTTGTTGCGCCATTTGGTTGCTGACTTCCTTCAGGGGGACTTGGTGCCTCATCCACTCTCTGGGATATCTGGGTAGGTATTGGGGGATGTGTGTGTGTGTGGGGGGGGGGGGGTGTATCCACTGTGGGGAGCCTTTTAAGCCATGCCATGCTTTCAGCATTCCAATTAAAATATGTCAATGTATATTTTTTTGTATGACTAATTTTGTATGATTATATATTTTTTTAATCATTTTCTAAAGATATAATTTTGTGTCTTTTATAGAGTCAACATACTTGTACAGGTTTTTGATATCACTTCCACTGAAGAAGCCAATGTTTTGCCGAAACATGTAGGGATTTATTGCCTGTAATTTTAATTGGTCTCTTAACACTCTTGGCCATTTATGTATGTATATTTTAATTTATGATTGTCAAAACACCTGTGTATGTATTCTATGTTTAGATTTTTTGTATCAATAAAATAATATTTTTTGTATTTATCAGTGTAATACATATATTTTTAGGCACCGTTATAATCCCTGTTCTCTATCCCTCCCTATTTTGATAATTTTCTGCTTGTGTGATTGGCTCACCAATTTTCCCAGAAGTCTGCCTAAGATACAAGTCAGATTTCAGGCATCTGCTGCAACAGAAATGTCATTTTTGGAGAAATACTTTCAATAGGGGTACGTCTAGAGGAATGCAGGCCCAACAAATTTCTTCATTAGTGCCCTGCAGCTGCACATCTGACAGTTAATTAGGAAACCACTCCAATTAGACCCACTTGGCACAGAGGCACGTGGATTTATTCAGAATAACAAAGGTTAGGAATCTGCAGCAAAGGTTGTTATAATCCTTGCAATGTACATCGATCACTTTGTTTTTTTCTCAACAAAAGTAGAGTTATGCTTTAATCACTAAAGCATGAGGCCCAACACCCAGACTAAGCAATAGCTGCAAGTGTCATATGAATCAGTTCCATACAGGACAGCATGACCTATAATATCCAATGAATACAAATACAGCATTACAATTGTATATGATATTCCTTATGCACAAAAAAAAAATGACAATACAACAAACAATAAAATCCACAGACATTAGTTATACCTAAATGATGTTCAGGATAATAACCACGGGCTGTACTCATATCTCAGGGATTAAAATCTCCCGAATAACAAACCCCTTTGAAGTCTATAAGACCCAAACTGGAAAAATCTAAAGTGCCCATTTTAAGGGCTTAAATGCAAGTTATTGGGCATACAAAAGGGTATGGGGGCTCAGGTACTGCCCTTGGGGACATGTATTAATGAAAAAAAGTGTGTAAAAAAAACATCATTTTTATATGAGCAGTGATTTAAAGTGAAAAGCTTAAAGCTTAAAGTAAAAAAAACAAAAATGAAAAAAATCCTTTAAATATAGTGCCTGGGGGTTTCCCTTAGTCTGCCTGTAAAGTGGCACATTGGTACCGTATATAGAAGCTGCTGTAGCAAAAATAAAATTTATAAAGGCAAAAAAAAAATGAAATTTTCCCTGCAAGCTTTCTTTATTTTATAAACAACAGCTTGGGAAGCCAGTCTGTATGATGAAGCCACAATTTAGTGCACTCGTAACAAGATTAGAGATTTTTTTGGATAAATTCTGGTGTCTGTTTCGTAGACTTTGTATAGAAGTAACAGGTGCGGAAAAATTGGGCTTTG
The DNA here is from genome assembly GCA_028564925.1 of Lithobates sylvaticus. Taxonomy (NCBI): domain Eukaryota; kingdom Metazoa; phylum Chordata; class Amphibia; order Anura; family Ranidae; genus Lithobates; species Lithobates sylvaticus. The sequence goes on along the minus strand of CM053027.1, from coordinate 567,022,929 downwards.
GGTGTGGGTGGTGCCTTGACACCGTAGCCATATAGAGGTACTCTTGATGAAAGCAAGAATTGGCCTTGCTTTCAAAAATTTTAATAAGATGCCCGGTCAAAGAGTGGCAGAAAAATTGGTCCTTGGATGTTAAATGTGCCCATGAAACCTATACCAAAACATTTCTTTCAGATAAAATCAACACGCACAAAGCTAGGAAGCGTAGACAGTCTTACAGAGATTCCAAATGCAGAAAACTCTTAATCAGTGACATTGGCATCAGGGGCTTGATAGCTGCTGCTGATCCAGGACTGACTCATTTTGATAAATGTCAGCTGGCCAATGGAGTCTGTGTATAGACGCTCTCTTTAATCTGTCACAAAACCTCCGGCAGGACTGAATGCCCATTCAGAAAGCACGCTCGATGCAGGACAGCCCAGCAGCTCAATTGCATACTGGGAAAGTTCTGGCCAGTGGTCTATTCTCATGATCCAGTAACCCAGTGGATCGTCAACTGGAAAGCTCCCCATGTCTATTTTTGCCCCTAGATAATCTCCCACCATATGATGTAGACACTGCCGATGGAATGTGGAAGCTGACAGCCCTGTGCGCCGAGGACTAAAAAGATTTTGAAATGCATTACTGAGACGTCTCCCTTCTCCACCGCTCCTATATTGGTTAACAAAAGCCTCAGAACTAGCCTTTCCATGCGACTAGCAGAGTCTGCAAAGGCATTACATAAACTCCTCTTTTAGGGTTTCCTCAAGATATTTTATCCTCTGCTCCCTCTGTGGGGACAGAATGAGTTCTGAGACTTTCCCCTTGTAATGGTGGTCAAGGAGGGTTGTAAACCAATAGTGATCCTTCTCCTTGATGCTACAAATTCTCGGGTCCTTTCGCAGGCTTTGAAGATTGAGGAAGCCCATGCACCGCAAGTTTGCAGAGGAATGAAAAGCAGTCCTCGGGATCACTGAGGATTTCAGTATCTGGAATATCTGGAACTTCCTCCTCCCAGTCACGTACTGCTACCAAGGGTTCTTGGGACAGAAAACCATCTTTTAAGGTTTGACTTATGTCTTCCTCTGCTTCAATGCCTTCAAAACTGCCAGAGACCTCCTCCTCCTCATCTTCCTCTTATGTGTTCTGTGGCGTTGCAAAAATGGTGTCTGCATAAAACGGGCCTTGAGAGGAAAGGAAAGAAAGTCCTCCTCTTCCTCCCACTGCTCTGCCGCAAGTGCCCTGTCCATAATGCCAAACAGAGTCTGCTCCAGCAGGAACACAACAGGGATTCTGTCACTGATGCATACATTATCACAACTCACCATCCTTGTGGCCTCCTCAAATGGTGACAGTGCAATGCATGTATCCATTATCAGTAGCCATTGGCATGGGGTGAAAAGCCTAGCCGACCTGAGCCTGTCGTTGTGCCATAGTGACACAGGTACTTGTTGATGGCCCTCTGCTGCATGTGCTGCCGCTGCAGCATTGCCAAAGTTGAGTTTCACCTGATAGGCATGTCACAACTCAGGCAGTTTACGGGCAAGTGGAATTTCAGAAAACCGAGCACTGACTATGTATGACTGTCTGAAATGGCTACAGACTCTTCTGGCCTGCTGTAGCAGATCTTTCAACCCTGTGTAGCTGTTTAAGAAACGCTACACCACCAAATTGAGGAAATGAGCCAGGCATGGCACATGTTTCAACTTTCCCTGTCTAAGGGTGGACAGGAGGTTATTGCCATTATCTCACACCACCATTCCTGGCTCCAGCTGGCATGGCGTGAACCACCTCTGGGCCTGCCCCTGCAGAGCTGAAATAAAATATCTGCTCCGGTGTGGCTTCTGTCCACTAGACAGACCAGCTGAAGCGCTGCATGACATCTTTTAGCCTGACTGTTTGAACAGCTCTTTGAACGTTTAGGGGATAGTGGTGGTCCATAGGACAATTCAGCGTAGGAGGAGGAGGAGGGGGTGAAGCTGACAAATCTAGCATCATCACCACCAGCTGTATTGAGACGTGGCAGAAAAACAAGCTGCAGGACTGAGCCCTGTTCTGCATCCTTGTGAATTGCAAGCAGAGTTACCCAGTGTGCCGTGGACTAAATATATTGTCCCTGACCATGCTTGCTAGACCACGTGTCAGCAGTAACGTGGACCTTGCGGCTGACTGCCTTTCCCTACGATGCCAAAACATTGCCTTCCAAGTGATGGTACAGAGCTGGAATGGCTTTACGTGCAAAGAAATAGCGAATAGGGAACCTGCCATTGTGGTACCGTACATTTTGCAAAATCACAGAAGGCGGCAGAGTCAACCAGATGCATAGGCAGGAGTTATAAAGCTTGAATTTGGACGCTGGGCATGTGGGTGGCAGTGACTGTATTTTTTTTGTTTTGTTTGCTGCAGTAGCTGGGGCAGGGAAATTTGCCTGCTATAGTCTACAGCTGGTGGTGTGCTGCTGGCAGACGTGCTGCAAGGACCTGTGACACCCTTTGCTATAACATCATCCCTGTCAGTGCTGAGAGGTCATAAGATATAGTGGGGGTAGATCTGAAAGGTGAGTCGTGAGGAGGAGCAGAATTGCATCCCTTTTATTTGGCTTTCAGGTGCTGTTGCCAACAGGCTTAGTGGTGGGAGGTTAAATGCCTTGTCAAGCATTTGGTACCCAAATGGCTTGTGTTTGTGCTTGATCCGCTTGAGACAGTGGGCTGTGGGAAGTGGGCTGGGAGATAATAGCTCCACAATCTGATGGAATAGGGTGGCTGCTCTCTACTTTTCCATGATGGCTGCCTCGTTGGAATTATGCCTCACCCTCACTTTCCTCCTCTGCTCTATCTGCAACCCCAGTCGTCTCAGTGACCTCATCATCATCATCCCCTCCATCCTCATCAACACTGGAGCCAACTTGTCAATACGCTGCGGCTGGGGAAACATATCTGCCAATTCCTTGTTTACCAGTGTTCTCCCCTCTCTGTAGGCTTATGTTCCTACCTTCCTCAACCTCAGAACCAAGATCTGAATCAAGTAAAGCCTGTGCATCATCAAGGGGCAAGTGGCTGACACTGTGTTCAAATAACTCAGCTGACTCCTCCATGCATGATGCTGGGGCTATGGCAGAAGTAGCTGTGGACAAGGAGGCAGAATAAGCCACTCTGGCAGCTGCAAGGGACTGCGCACTAGTCTCTGCTTGGGTGATAGAGGATGAGGAGCATGAGTATGGCTTAGTAAGCCAGTTCACCACCTTCTCTGCATGCTATGGCTGGGCAACATCACTAAACAGAGGAAATGGTGCCCTGCCTGAGGACAGACCACGTCCACCTTTGCTTGTGGACACATACGCTGCTGGCCCCCTCACAGTTCCATGGGATTGTCTGCAGCTCCTTGGCCTACCATGATGGAGGGGGCTTATTACTGAAATGTAATAGAGACAGGGAAATGTGTACTTGGATGCACTTTAATCAATGGAAAGTGGTGTTTGACACACTGACACACTACAATATACTGCAGTAAAACTGCACTGACACACTGCAATATCCTACAGAAAAACTGCACTGTCGCACTTGAAGATACTACAGTTAAAGTGCTTTAACGCACTTCAATTTACTGCAGTAAAAGTGCCCTAACACACTTCAAAACACTGCCGTAAAAAGGGGACTAATGCACTTAAATATACTGCCGTAAAATATACCCTGACGCACTTTAATATACTGCAGTAAACCTGCACTAACACACTTCCATATACTGCAGTAAACGTGTACTAATGCACTTCAATATACTGCCGTAAAATGCACTAACACACTTCAATATACTGCGGCCAAAGTACTCTGACGTACTTCAATATACTGCTGTAAACGTGCACTAATGCACTTCAATATACTGCAGTAAACGTGCACTAGCGCACTTTAATACACTGCAGTAAAAGTGCACTAATGCACTTCAATGCACTGCAGAAAATGTGCACTAACCCACTTCACTACACTGCAGAAAACGTGCACCAACGCACTGCAATATACTAAGTAAACATGCACTAACGCAGTTCAATATACTGCAGTAATCGTACATCAACGCACTTCAAAATACTGCAGTAAACGTGCACTAACAAACTTCAATATACTGCAGTAAACCTGCACTAACGCACTTCAATATACTGTGGTAAACGTGCACAAACGCACTTCAATATAATGCAGTAAAAGTGCACTAATGCACTTCAATATACTGCCGTAAAATGCACTAACACACTTCAATATACTGCCGTCAAAGTACACTTATGCACTTTAATATACTACAGTAAACTTGCACCAATGCACTTCAATATACTAAGTAAACGTGCAATAACGTAGTTCAATATACTGCAGTAAACGTACATCAACGCACTTCAATATACTGCAGTAAAACTGCACTAAAAAAACTTTAATATCCTGCAGTAAACGTGCACTAGCACTCTTCAATATACAAATAAAGCTTTCTTTTGGTGGTATTTGATCACCTCTGCGGTTTTTTATTTTTTGTGCTTTAAACAATTTAAAAAAAAAACATAATGGGGGTTATTTCCGAAAGAAAAATCCACTTTGCACTACAAGTGCAAACTACAAGTGCAAAGTGCACTTGAAATTACACTGAAAGTGCACTTGGAAGTGCAGTCGCTGTAGATCCGAGGGGAATATGCAAGAAAAATAAAAAACAGCATTTTAGCTTGCACATGATTGGATGATAACATCATCAGAGCTTCCCCTCATTTCAGATCTACCCCTCAGATTTAAAGCGACTGCACTTCCAAGTGCACCTTCAGTGTAATTTCAAGTGCACTTTGCACTTGTAGTTTGCACTTGTAGTGCAAAGTGGATTTGCCTTTCGTAAATAACCCCCAATATCTTTTACTATAAAAAATATTCCAATTAAAAAAAAAATAATAATTATTATTTTTCTCAGTTTATTATTATTTATGTATTCTTCTACATATTTTTGGTAAAAAAAAAATCACAATAAGTGTATATTGATTGGTTTGCGCAAAAGTTATAGCGTCTACAAAATAGGGGATAGATTTATGGCATTTTTTATTATTATTATTTTTTTTTTACTAGTAATGCCGGCAATCAGCGATTTTTATCGGGACTGCGATATTGCAGACAAATCGGACACTTTTGACACATTTTTGGGACCAGTGACATTTATACAGCGATCAGTTCTATAAAAATGCACTGATTACTGTATAAATGACACTTGCAGGGAAGGGGTTAAACACTAGGGGGCAATCAAGGGGTTAACCGTGGTCCCTAGGTGTGTTCTAACTGTAGGGGGGATGGGACTGACAAGGGGAAGAGAGAGATCGGTGTTCATACTCAGTATGAACACACAATCTGTCTGCTCTCCCCTGAGAGAACCCGGGATGTGTGTGTTTACACACACACATTCTCGTTCTGTAATGAGCAATCGTGGGTGACTGGCGGTCATCGCATCCGCCGGGCACTCGCATCGGCAACAGGGACACGCTTTGGGCACGCGCGTGCCGCTGGTAGCGTCTTAAAGAGCCGATGTACAGCTACGATGGCTCGCACAGGGGAGCCAACCTGCCGCAGTATAAGTGCGGCGGCTGGTCCAGAAGCGGTTAAATGGAGCTAGTGTGATATGGAAATAGTTCCATGGTCCAGGTGTGCCAGTAGGCAAAGTTCATTCACTGCTGAGACCAGACCAGGGTTTAGGGGGTTCTGGTCTGTATCAGTGTGGACAGCCAGCTGTAGAAAGCAGAAGGGACTCTGTTGACATGGGTGAGAGAGAGAAAGAGGAGAGTGCAGTATGTCAGTTAAAATTTTATGTTTAATAAAAGTAAGATCAACTCACATTTTGGTGAGATATAATGTGCATGGCATAAGTAGATTGGGCTCCTGTAGTCCAGCTGGGCAGAGGTGGTGGTCAGCAGTTCCCGGCGGCTCCGGTGGTTCCCAAGGCTCCGATGCTGAAGACGGTCACACAACAAGCACATCAGTGGTGATCAGGGCCGCTGTTAGAAATTGTACCTGACAGGGCCCCTTGGCCCTGCCTACAACCCCACCCCTGGCTCCGCCCTTGACCCCGTGCTGTCACGAAATCTGGGGGAATGGTGGCAGAAGCTGAAACATGTAAGATGTTCCAAAAGGTGAACCTTTAAAGCGGTGTTTCGCCCCCAAAAAAATAAACATTAAAAGCCAGCAGCTACACATACTGCAGCTGCTGGCTTTTAATAAATGGACACTTACCTTTCCTGGAGTTCAGCGATGTTGGCACCCGCAGCTAATGTTTCCATCAGCTGTTGGGTGCTCCGCCACCATTGCGGGTACGGGAACCCGGCAGTGTAGCCTTACGGCTTCACGCTGGGAACCCTACTGCACATGCGCGAGGCCCTGCACCTCTCTCCTATTGGCTCGGCAGCCGTGGAGGAGGAGGGAGCCCCGCAGTGATGTCACAGCTCCGCGGCAGGGACTCCCGGAAGTGGAAAAGGATACCTGATACCCCCCCCCCAAAAGGTGCCAATTGTGGCACCGGAGGGAGGGGGGGAATAAGATAAGCAGAAGTTATGGAAGGGTGGAACTTTGCTTCAATAACCATTATTATTCTATCATTTTTTTTTTTACCTGAATGGACACAAGTCAATTCATATCTGGACTCCTGTAGACCTACATGGAGCTTTCAATCAGGTCCACATCAGTGGCAGCTGGTGCTCAAAATTTATGGGGGGGCGCAAACAAACTGGAAAATTCTGAAAAAAACACATCAATTGCTGCCACTGTGCCCATCAAACGCAGCCACTGTGCCATCATATGCAGCTACTGTACCCATCAATTGCCGCATTGTGCCATCAAACATAGCTACTGTGCCATCAATTGCCGCCCCTGTACCCATCAAACACAGCTACTGTGCCATCAAACGCAGCCACTGTGCCCATCAATTGATGCCACTGTCTCATCATACGCAGCTACTGTACCCACTGGTCCACAGGAAAAAATGACAGGCGGACCCAAAGCTTGGGTGAAAAATTCTTAAAGGGGAGTGATTTTGGGGGTGGTAAAAATGCAGCTTGGCTGTGTGTTTTTACTGTCCCTTCCCCCCATCACATGTGTAAAGTAGCATCTCACTATGTGCTCATAGTCATTATGATGATCAGAGCACAGCAGGTGTTGTATGGCTCTGTCAGTTTAACATGCTGCTGTATGGCTCTGTCAGTGTAACATGCTGTTGGGTGCTGACTTTCTTATGGCTGTGCTGTGTAATAGACTGTAACACACAGTACAGCCATATATTAACAAAGTCAGCACCCAACAGCATGTTACACTGATAGAGCCATACAGCAGCATGTTACACTAACAGAGCCATAGAGAACCTGCTGTGCTCTGATCATCATAATGACTATGAGCACACAATAGGGAGTGTGGGGACTGAGCTTCAGCCTGTGTGATGTATCAGTGTGTGTGTAGGGGAATTGCTTGCCTGTGTGACCAGCGTCGGGATTACTCTCTCTTTCAGTCTCTCCTTCAGGCTGAAGCAGCACAGCACTTACTGAGGGAAGGGAGCCGCATTACAATTGAATCCATCTGCCCAGGAAAGCATACAGTGAGCACAAGGTACATAGTAACACAGATGCAGAACAGGGATTGTATGCCTCCACCCGAAAATGGAGAAAAGGTCCCTCTTCTTCCCTCACCTCCTGGGCCCCTCTATTAGCCTGATGGGGCCCAGGAAGGTACTATATACCTTGCCAATCAAGTAAATGCAGGTTAATAAAGTTATTTAGCTAATTCTTTTTTTTAGCTAGAAATCTGCCCGGGTCCCCCCTGCTGGCTGGGCCCAGTACAACAGGGCTGGTTGTACTGCTCTATCAGGGGCCCTGGTGGTGATGGATGGAAGTCGTGGTCGAGCTTGCATTCAGAGCATGCATTCTCCTTCATCAGGCATGTTAATATGCTGTTGTGTGACCGTCTTCAGCCTCGGAGCCTCGGGAACCACCTGAGCCGCCGGGAACGGCTGATCACCAATCATTGCTTCCAGTGCACTGTACGGCATTGTGGGGTGCTCGGCGGGCTGAACAAACTGTCGAACGCCCCGAAAATGTACGTGTTCGCCAAACTTGGCCCAAACTCATTCGGCCAACCCTATTCTTCAACCAGTAGATGGCAGTGTTTATTCCAACCTGCCACCTCCGCAATTGGTGTAATTGACCAGAGCTTTTTCGATTTAAGCTTCCATTTTTGCAGTTTTTGTATATGGTGTGATGATTGGAGCCAACCTTTAATTTAGGTTCTGATTTCCATAATTATGTTATGTCTGTTTCAGGCAAGGCAAATGTTTCTGGTTTTTGGAGTGCACGGCCAGTGATTGACCCATATCCGTCCCTTACCATATATAAAACAGTGAGTACAAGTGAAGCCACGCCCCTGATGATGTCTCTATGATGAAATACATTGGGAGGAGCTGGATCACATGACATCTCCACGGACAGAGGTCGGCCATCTTGCTGGTTAGAAGCATTCTCAGTTTTATCATTGATGTACATGCGAGCTTGTATCCTACACATGGTGAGTATGTTTGCTGAATTTTCATAAAATTTATATCGAACATACTACACTATGAAGTGTTTTCTTTGCTTGTTGGAACATCACATCCTTATGGTATCTGTCCAAGGGTGGAAGAGTTCTGATGTCTGACGTTTGGCTTTAAGTTGATTGAAATCTGTAACAAGTGCAATTGACCGCTGTATCTAAACGGTAAGAGGCATTGTGTGTGCCTCTGCCGGTGGAGGACTTCTCACAAGATTTTCTATTACTATTTGAATTTCGCACTAATTGGACTCTTTTGGTTGAATTTGCCTTTTAAAACCATTTTGATTATCTCTTATTCCAACCTGCCACCTCCGCAATTGGTGGAAAAAATTGCACTGTCTGTTCTGTAGGGCTATATACAGAATTTCAGGCAGGTTATGGGCCCAAACATAGCCCAGACACCCACCCAGAGAACAGCTAAGAGCCCAGCCATCGCCTGCTACAGCAACAGTGCAAGCTACAGCAACAGTGCAAGCTACAGCAACAGTGCAAGCTACAGCAACAGTGCAAGCTACAGCAACAGTGCAAGCTACAGCAACAGAAAGAAGACTACAAAGGATTTAAAGGAAAATGACCAGCAACACAGCTGAAACAAAGCTTTCATTTGCAAATGTAACTAACTAGAACTATCAGCCTTGGAAATTCAAGATGAAAATTCTGTTAATAATAGAAGGTATGTGAAAATGTATAAATTAAGTCAGGCCAGAACACCCTTTAGATGGGTGGATAGAGAACATTAAAAAAGCTCAGAGCACAATCTCTCTTAGCATAGAAGATGATACAATTATACATATATGTAAGTGTGAAACTGCTAAAGAAATGTGAGAAGGATTACAAAAGGTGCATGAAACAGCTAATCTCAGCAATAAACTGTATTTGATTAGAAAGCTATACCAAACCAAGCTAATTAAAGGCCAGGATAGGCAGGGTTAAATAAGGCGCACCTTGGAAATGGTTGAACGCCTGACACTTGTCGCAACACTATTACTTACAACGTTGCAACACTATTACTCAGTGGCTTATCAGAAAGTTATCAAACGCTTGGCACAGCACTTGATTGGAATATGTTAAGGGCAAGCTTGTGGATGAATATAAGCGTAAAACAGAAAGCATTACGGACTCCTTGATAACATCCTATTGGACGAAAAGCTTCAGGGAGCAGACACTGGTGCTGATGTCAGGCCACTGTCCGATACTGGGTCGGCAGTGGCCCCCATTGTCCTATTTTTTTATAATTTGTTTTATTTTAGCTTTTAACATACAATTCCAATAAATACTGCACTATAGAGACTTCATCTGGCTTTATTTACTGCAGCTACATCTGGACGGTGCGAGTTGCTGAACAGCCTTCCCCCCAACAGATGGCAGATCTACACTGAGTGCGTGTTTGCTGCTGTAACGCAGCCAGCTTTTCCGGTAAATGTGCATTTCACAGGAGTGTGGTGGATGTTTCTGGAGCACTGTACTGGATCACCTCTTCACTTTTTAAGTCACCAGCAAATTTTTGTGCACATATTTGCACTGAACTATTATGTTTTCACAAATTCGTTTATATTGCTGATCCTATATATATTTTTTTTTCACTTGCTGATCCTATATATTTATTTTTTTCACTTTAGCATTTTTTCACTTTTAGGCCCCTTTCACACGTGCCGACAGTATGTGCGTATTTCATCCATCCGCTTTCGGATGAAATATGGACATACATGCATCCCTATGGGATAGAGCATGTCAGCGGATGAACATCCGCTGACACCCGATATTATCCGTCCCCGCTATGGTCCGATTCTGCAGACGGAGGAAAATCCTATTTTTCTATCCGTCTGCAGAGCGGATCGGATGAACGCGGACAGACAGTCTGTGTTCATCCGATCCTCCATAGAGGAGAGCAGAGATCTGACAGGGCGGTCCCTGACAGGGCGGTCCCGGCGGATGACAGGGACCGCCCTGTCATCCCCCGGCTCAGCGGGGATCAACGGAGCAATCCCCTCTGACCAAGCGGTTGTTCACGGGGGCGGATCATCACGAATCCGTCCCGTGTGAAAGGACCCTAACATGTTTTTGGACTTTATTTTAATGTGCTGTTCATTTATAACACAGTATTCTTGTCTCATCGCTGTTCATTTACTTTTGGCGCTACAAACTTTTTCTTCAGAAAGCATTATTAGTGATGGTGCTTCTGTCGCAGAGTCTGCTTTAAAGATGAGAAATAGGAATAAAAACAGTAACATGCAACAAGATACACGTGAATGTTTTGTGTGCAAGAAACAAGGTTGTACAGTAAACGTTTATGGGGAACTGTGTCCAGTGGCGTACTAAGGGGGGTGCGGGGGGGGGGCGGGCCGCACCGGGTGCCACACACTGGGGGGGTGTCAGGCCGGCGCCCCCCTCCGCGATGGAAGCGGGGAGTCGGGGACAGCGCGCCGAGCGCTGATATATCTTGCGCAGCAGCGGCGCGGTGAGTGACAGCCAGCGTCAGGTGGGGTGAGAGGAGTCAGAGGGGGAGGGTGTTCGCCGCTCTCCGCGGCTCTCCGCGGCTCTCCGTGGCTCTCCGTGGCTCTCATCTGTCTCGGCTGTGTCATACAGCCGAGCAGAGTGAAGCCGCCGGCTCCGCCTCCCCCTCCTCCTTGTAGTTTGCTGTGTGTCCCGCGCTGACAATCCTCCTGACCATGAGGTACATTGAGGGTCGTAGGGGGGGTCTTTACTGTAGTAGGGGGGTCTTTACTGTAGTAGGGGGGGGTCTTTACTGTAGTAGGGGGGGGTCTTTACTGTAGTAGGTGGGGGTCTGCATTGTAGTAGGGGCAGTGGCGTACTAAGGGGGGTGCGGGGGGGCGGGCCGCACCGGTTGCCACACACTGGGGGGGTGTCAGGCCGGCGCCCCCCTCCGCGATGGAAGCGGGGAGTCGGGGACAGCGCGCCGAGCGCTGATATATCTTGCGCAGCAGCGGCGCGGTGAGTGACAGCCAGCGTCAGGTGGGGTGAGAGGAGTCAGAGGGGGAGGGTGTTCGCCGCTCTCCGCGGCTCTCCGTGGCTCTCCGTGGCTCTCCGTGGCTCTGATCTGTCTCGGCTGTGTCATACAGCCGAGCAGAGTGAAGCCGCCGGCTCCGTCTCCCCCTCCTCCTTGTAGTTTGCTGTGTGTCCCGCGCTGACAATCCTCCTGACCATGAGGTACATTGAGGGTCATAGGGGGGGGTCTTTACTGTAGTAGGGGGGTCTTTACTGTAGTAGGGGGGGTCATTACTGTAGTAGGGGGGGTCTTTACTGTAGTAGGGGGGGTCTGCATTGTAGGGGGGGTATCCACTGTAGGGGGGGTCTGTACTGAAGGGGGGGGTCTGTACTGTAGGGGAGGGGGCTCTGCATTGTAGGGAGGTCTCCACTGTAGGGGGATCTGTACTGAAGGGGGGGGGGTCTGCACTGTAGGGAAGTCTGTATTGCAGGGGGGGGTCTGTATTGTAGGCGGGTCTGTGTAACATGCAGGGGGTCCAGAGCTGTTAGGGTGGGGGTGTCTGTGTAATGTAAAGGGGTCTAGAGGTGCAGGGTGCTGTGTAATGTAAAGGGGTCCAGGGTGCTGTGTAATGTAAAGGGGTCCAGAGTGCTGTGTAATGTAAAGGGGTCCAGAGTGCTGTGTAATGTAAAGGGGTCCAGAGTGCTGTGTAATGTAAAGGGGTCCCGAGGTGCAGGGTGCTGTGTAATGTAAAGGGGTCCAGAGTGCTGTGTAATGTAAAGGGGTCCAGAGGTGCAGGGTGCTGTGTAATGTAAAGGGGTCCAGAGTGCTGTGTAATGTAAAGGGGTCTAGAGGTGCAGGGTGCTGTGTAATGTAAAGGGGTCCAGGGTGCTGTGTAATGTAAAGGGGTCCAGGGTGCTGTGTATTGTAAAGGGTCCAGAGTGCTGTGTAATGTAAAGGGGTCCAGAGGTGCAGGGTGCTGTGTAATGTAAAGGGGTCCAGAGTGCTGTGTAATGTAAAGGGGTCCAGAGGTGCAGGGTGCTGTGTAATGTAAAGGGGTCCAGAGTGCTGTGTAATGTAAAGGGGTCCAGAGGTGCAGGGTGCTGTGTAATGTAAAGGGGTCCAGAGTGCTGTGTAATGTAAAGGGGTCCAGAGGTGCAGGGTGCTGTGTATTGTAAAGGGGTGCAGGGTGCTGTGTAATGTACACAGTAGTGACAAAGAGATATTTAAGGATGCAGAGGTATGCAGGGAGCACAGTGGGGTGTTTTTACGTTTTAAGGTGGGGGGGTGCCAGATATAGGATCCGCCCCGGGTGCCAAATGCACTAGGTACGCCCCTGACTGTGTCAAATGCTTTTGCAAAATCCAGATACACCACGTCTATGGGCCTTCCTTTATCTAGATGGCAACTCACCTCGACATAAGCACTCGCAAATCCACAAGTAATTACTTGGTCAAATTAGGAAACAGTCCTATATCTTGGTCCAGCAAGAAACAGATCTCAGTAGCTTTCTCTTCAACAGAGGAAGAATACATTGCTGCTGCCTATGCCAGTACAGAAGCTGTGTGGTTTTGACAATGTGGTTTTGAGATGCTTTGACAAAACCGCTTACAAAAAGGATTTATAGAACTGAGATCCGAAATGGCACTAATATAAGAAATAGTTGTTGAGTGGGGGTGTTGGAATACAGAATTGTATTTTGTGCAACAACTACAGTACGTCAGTATTTAGTAGAGATATATTCAACCAGTAGATGGCAGTGTTTATAAGTTGGTAGCTGCATCCAAGGTATGGTTTATGTCTTTTATCTGAATACATTTTCCTGTCTGCAGTTAAGCAGCAAAGTCCATGTTGACTGTGCTCTCTCTGTTCTGTAGGGCTATATACAGAATTTCTAACATAAAGTATAGTGGTAGGTTAGGGCCGTATGTAGTGACAGTGTGTTCAGTCACCTACAGTTAGTGATGGAAGTCTCCCTGGACTGCTGTGTCCACTTCTCCTCTTTTATCGTCATCAGTCTGAGTGAAGAAGTCTGTGGGAGGAGTGGAGGGGGCAGCCACACTCCTGGCCCAGCCCACCAACTCTGGCTATCTTGGGAAATATTGAGGATCCCAAGGAACAACCTCACATAATTAGAGGACAGGGGAGTGTTACAAGCAGCCTCCCCCCATCCCATTGGGCCCTGCTGACTCAATCAGTATATTTACTAAGTGTACAAAGCTGCAAGGATAGGGAAAGTGCAGCTGTCTGCAGTATTGTTCAGCGGCCAGGCACAGTGGCCAGGGTGTAGCGGGGCAGCGATTGGCTTTGGGGGAGAGCAAATGAAATCTGGGAGGGGCCCAGCCCACCCCAACACCCCCTAGATCCAGCCATTTGCTACATCCCTTCTACTTTCCTTCCTCATACATTGCTTCTCCTTCCTCATGTCATGGTGCCCATTGTCATTCACCTCATCCTCCGGGAACAGGACCTCACCCCCTAGTCACAATGCTTCATTCCCACTCCACATGTGATGAAGCTGTCCCCCACTTTCTACTTCTTAGCAGAAAATAGGTGCAGGAACTCAGCCTCCCAAGCGGGGGGGGGGGGGGGGGCATTGTCGAGGGCTCGCAGCATTAACTGGGTGTGGCCAAATTGCACTAACAGAGGGACAATGTTAAATACCAGCAGTACAGGAGTGTGCTATGTTAAGGAGTGCACTACATACAGAGTGTAGGGCTGAGGAGTGTTCTACGTACTGATTGCAAAGTTCAGGAGTGCACTACGTACAGAGTGCAGGGTAAAGGAGTGCGCTACGTACAGAATGTAGGGTTTGGGATTATGCTATATGCAGAGTGCAGGGTTAAGAAGTGTTCAGCGTACAGCTTGCAGGGTTGAGGAGTGCGCTACATAAACAGGTTGTGAAGTATGCTATGTACTGATTGCAGGGTTGAAGAGTATGCTATGTGCAGAGTGCAGGGTTGAGGAGTATGCTGTGTACAGCGTGCAAGGTTGAGGAGTCTGCTACATAAAGAGTACAGGGTTGTGAAGTATGCAATGCACTGATTGCAGGGTTGAGGAGTGTACTGCATACAGAGTGCAGAGTTTAGGGGTGCACTACATAGAGTGTGCAGGATTGAGGAGTGCACTACGTACAGAATGCAGGGTTAAGTAGTCTGCTGCATACAGAGTTCAGGGTTGTGGAGTATTCTATGTGCAGAGTGCAGGGTTGAGGAGTGCGCTGTGTACAGAGTGCAGGGTTGAGGAGTGTGCTACATGCAGAGTGCAGGGTTGTGGTGTAAGCTATGTTAGAGAGTACAGGGATAAGGAGTGCGCTATGCACATAATGCAGGGTTGTCTCACAAGCCACTTTACAACCAAAAATGTTTTACTTTCTCTCCTCACCCCCCTTCATTACAGCGCTCTGCTCCCCAATAACCCTTTCCCCCTAGATTCCAGTACACCCCACCCCAGTAACTGCCCCTCCCATTTACCAATACAGATCTCAGTCCCCCTCTCCCTCCAGATTCCAGTATAGAGCTCAATCCTCCCAGCACTCCCCCCGCGCTTCCAGTACAGGGCTTCCCTCCCTCCCCAAATCCTCTCCCACCACCTCAAAAGTTTCATAGGCAGAGGCTCCTGCAGAAGAGCAGCTACAACTTACAATATGTGAATGCAGGCTGCCGGCACAGGCTTCAAGAGGAGCTTCAGTCATGAGACTAGAGGCTGTGTAGATTCCACCGTACCCTTCCTCCTCTGCTGCAATATAGTGATGTGCAGTATAGGGAGGTTCTGAGCGGCAACTGGGAGAGGAGCGCTGTCACTTGTTAATACAGAAGCTGCACTTCTGTATTTATAAGTGACAGTAGTGTGCGGCGAGCAAGTGACTAGCATCGGAGGTGGTAGAATGTATCTATCTATCTATCTATCTATCTCTATTGTTATCTAAGAGATATTTTTCTAATATTTTACAGAAAACATTAACAATCATATAGAATGATGAAAGATATGGCTGGAGTTTGTTTCATATCAGGTTACACCAACAGGAGAAATAAAATATCAGTAATAGTAAAAAGGGAGGACAACCAACTCACATTAAGTGGCAGCCACAAATGATAGTTGCAGGGGACTCCTTTTTTTTTATACAGTTTATACATCAACCAGCCAGGGGACTGTAATTTTCACATCTCAATGGACTTAACTGTCACTTACTGTATCACTATCACATTTTATTAAAATGTTGTCAACTGAGCACACCAGGAGAAGGAACCCTTATTTAAAAACAAAAATTACAATTATTTACAGCAAAGTTCAGTGAAAATTGAAATGGCATTCATAGAGCTGGAAGTAAAGATCAACAAAACCAACTGTAGACGTTGCACACCACTTGCTTTGATGCACCTGGAATGTATTTAGCTGACTAAATCTGAAAGTTCAGTTGGGCATTAATAGCAGTCCAGCCAAGTTAACCACTTTCAGACTGGACCATTTTGCTGGCTTAAGACCAGACCACTTTTTGCGATTCGGCACTGCGTCGCTTTAACTGACAATTGTTTGGTCATGCGACGTGGCTCCCAAACAAAATTGACATCCTTTTTTTCCCACAAATAGAGCTTTCTTTTGGTGGTATTTGATCGCCCCTGCGGTTTTTATTTTTTCCGCTATAGACAAAAAAAGAGCGGCAGTTTTGAAAAAAAACATTATTTTTTACTTTTTGCTATAATAAATATCCCCCAAAAATATATAAAAAATTTTTTTTCCTCAGTTTAGGCCGATACATATTCTTCTACATATTTTTGGTAAAGAAAATCGCAATAAGTTATTGATTGGTTTGCGCAGAAGTTATAGCGTTTACTAATAGGGGATAGTTTTATAGCATTTTTATTAGTAATTTTTTTGTTACTAGTAATGGCGGCGATCAGCGATTTGTATTGTGACTGCGACATTATGGCGGACACATCGGACATTTTTGACACATTTTTGGGACCATTGTCATTTATACAGCAATCAGTGCTATTTAAATGCACTGATTCCTGTGTAAATGACACTGGCAGTGAAGGGGTTAACCACTAGGTGGCAGTGTAGGGGTTAAGTGTTCCTAGGGGTGTGTTACTAACTGTGGGGGGGCGTGGCTGGGATTTAGTGAACACTGATCTCTACTCCAATCACAGGGAGCAGAGATCAGTGTCACTAGATGCTAGGCAGGACGGGGAGATGCTGTTTACTTCCGCATCTCCCCGTTCAGCCTTCCCGTGAGACAATCGCTGGTATACCCACGGCGATCGAGTCCGCGGGACCTGCGACCGGACTCACAGGGGGGTCCCGACCGGCCCGCACGCAATGGCACGGCAGCAATCTTAAAGGCACGTACCTGTACGCCCTTTTGGCTGTTTGTGCCATTCTGCCGATGTACATCGTCGTGCGTGGTCGGGAACCAGTTAAATGGTTGCTTATCTATCTATCTATTTTATTTTTCTCATATATAATGAAAAAAAAAAAATACAGAATGACAGAAGATATGGATGAAGTTTGCTTCATTTCAAATAGCAGCTGATGGTAGGAGACCTCCAAAACGTCCAGAGCATTGGTGCAGGTTGGGTGACATCACTGCTCTGGTAAATCCTCCCAGTTGTTGGCTCTAACAGCAGCTGCACAGGATCCTGAGCTGTGCAGTCATGTGACAGCTAGGAAACGGATTACAAAACGGTATTTACACGGCTTAAAGTGGTGGGACACCCTGAAAACAAAAACTTGAAAAAATATTAGTAACAATGTAAAATGAAAAAAAAAAAAAAATTTTTTTTTTACTTACCAGAAATGGCTGTTGCTAGGCAGATCGTCCTAATCTGCCTCCTCCAGCGCCGCGGTGATCTTCTCTCCTGCCGTCTTCTAGTGAATGGGGCGCGGTGTGTTGTGGGAACTGTGTCCCACAACACACCGCGTTCCCCATTCACAAATAAGACTCGCGCATGCGCAGTAGGCCGCGCGCCGACTCGCGCATGCGCAGTAGGAAACGTGAAGCCGTTTCCCTTACTGAGGATGGCGGCGCTGGATCCGGATCGCCGAGGGACAGCTCGTCCTCCACGAACGACATCGCGGGCGCCCTGGGAGGGTAAGTGTACTTATTAAAAGTCAGCAGCGACTTTTTTTTTAGCTGCTGACTTTTAAAAAAAAAAAAATTCAGGTGAAACACCGCTTTAATATCACGTAAGCAGTGCAGGTTTGGTAAAGGCAGAGGGAATACACCATTTAAAGCTAATGTAGAAAGCCTTTTCTTCTTCCTTGTTTGTATATAGAGCTAGAAACTACATCAGGTTTTAAATGCTGTCTTTGTCCCTGCTGACATTTCACCTTACTTTCTACTCATCCTGAAAGCCATCTGAATGGGAAATGAGTGAAATCAGCCCGGTAGGAACACACAATGAGTGAAAAGAAGCTGACAGGAGTCTTTACTCCTCATCACTCACTCCAAACCTTAAAAACAAAGAAATTGGGATTTGAAGCACAGTCTTGATTACATGGATAAAGAACAATAGAAGATCTTTAAAAAATGATGCACCAGGCCTGGATTTTTGCTGGTGACCATAAAGCCAGAAGAGTTGGCCATGTGAAGAAGAAGATAGAGTCAGAATGGCTGTTCTTCCTTATCGGCAGTGCCTAGGCCTTTAGACATGTAAGCAGCTTTGAAGGGAGCATGGAGCAGTATTTCTCCAGGGAAGTTTAATGTATATCACGCCCTTTTCAAAAGGGTGGGATTTATAGATCAATTTTGCTGGGCTTTAAATTTTGGGGTGCAGCAAGTTTAGTGCTTTATGAAGTATAATATCTTTTGGAGTGTTGGGGCTGTTCACACTAGAGAAGTTGCCTTCATGCCTGTACTTTGCATAGTGCTCCAAATACAGTGCCTTGCAAAAGTCAATACTTTGTAGAACCACCTTTCACTGAAATTACCGCAGCAAGTCTTTTTGGGTATGTCTCTATCAGCTTTGCACATCTAGAGAGTGACATTTTTGCTAATTCTTCTTTTAAAAATAGCTCAAGCTCTGTTAGATTGGATGGAGAGTGTCCGTGAAAAGCAATTTTCATGTCTTGCCACAGATTCTCAATTGGATTTAGGTCTGGACTTTGATTGGGCCATTCTAACACATGAATATGCTTTGATCTTAACCATTCCATCGTAGCTCTGGCTGGAAGGTGAACCTCTGTCCCAGTCTCAAGTCTTTTGCAGACTCTAATGCCGTGTACACATGGCTGGAATTTCTGATGGAAAAAGTCAGATGGGAGCTTTTCATCGGATTTTCCGACCTTGTGTATGCCCATCTGTCTTTTTCTGTCTGAATTTCCGACAGACTTTAGATTGAGATCCTGTTCTGAATTTTTCCGTTGGAAATGCCGACAGAGTTTTGTGCGGTGCAAAGTCCGGCCGCGTGTACGCGGCATTACAGGTTTTCTTCTAAGATTGCCCTGTATTTGGCTCCATCCATCTTTCCATCAACTCTGACCAGCTTTCCTGTCTCTGCTTAAGAAAAGCATCCCCAGAACATGATGCTGCCACCACCATGCAATGGCTTTCTTCTTGCCACTCTTCTATAAAGGCCAGGTTTGTGGAGTGCTTGACTAATAGTTGTCGTGTGGACAGATTTTCCCACCTGAGCTGTGGATCTCTGCAGCTCATCCAGAGTTACCATGGGCCTCTTGGCTGCTTCTCTTATTAATGTTCTCCTTGCCAAGCCTCTCAGTTTAAGTGGATGGCCATGTCTTGTTAGGTTTGCAGTTGTGCCGTACTCTTTCCATTTTTGGATGATGGATTGAATAGTGCTCCGTGAGATGTTCAAAGCTTGGGATATTATTTTCTAACCTAACCGTGCTTTAAACGTCTCTACAACGTTATCCACCGACCTGTCTGGTGTGTTCCTTGGCCCTCATTATGCAGTTTGTTCACTAAGGTTCTCTAACAAACCTCTGAGGACTCTATTTACTAATTAGGTGACTTCTGAAGGCAATTGGTTCCACTAGAATTTAGTTAGGGGTATCAGAGTAAAGGGGGATGAATACAAATGCACGCCACACTTTTCAGATATTTATTTGTAAAACATTTTGAAAACCATTTTATCTTTTTCCTTAAACTTCACAATTATGTGACACTTTGTGTTGTTCTATCACATAAAATCCCAATAAAAATACATTTATCTTTTTGTTTGTAACATGACAAAATGTGGAAAATTTCAAGGGGTATGAATACTACATCTTAAGGCTTTGTAAGAGCTGTCAAAGCAGAGAGGAGGCAGATGGCCGGTGACCTCCCAAGAGATGATAGCGGGTTTTTCTTTTCTATTTTTGCGGGTGGTGTTATTGACGATGGATTACATTGAGGGACACCATTTTTCTTTCTTTTTTTAATAAAGGACTTTTTGACCCTTTTTTGGTGACTGGGTAGGGGTACGATGTACCCGATACCCATTCACATAGGGGGGTCAGGATCTGGGGGCCCCCTTTAAAGGGGGCTTCCAGATTCCGATAAGCCCCCCACCGCAGACCCCGACAACCACAGCCCATGATTGTCGGGAAGAGACCCTTGTCCTCATCAACATGGGGACAAGGTGCTTTGGGGTGGGGGGGGCTCAGAGCCCCACCTCCTCCAAAGCACCCACTCCCCCATGTTAATTGCATGTGGCCTGATATGGTTCAGGAGGGGATTGGGCGCTCGCTTGTCCCCCCTGTTTTCCTGACCTGCCAGGCTGCATGCTCGGATAAGGGTCTAGCATGGATTTTGGTGGGGACCCCACGTCATTTTTCTTTTTTAATTGTGTCATGGGGTTCTCCTTAAAATTCATATCAGGCCCTTCAGGTCTGGTATGGATTGGGGGGTTCTCCACACTGTTTATTTTTTTTTCATTTTTTTAATCTGTATTGCTGGGAGATGGCAATACATTACAGCCCCAAGCGAGTTTAAATTACCTTTTTTCCTTTAGAAATGTCTGTATTGCTGCAGCATGTTCTATACATCGCACAGATGCGCCACATTACAGGCAGACTAAGGGGACCCCCAGGCACAATATTTAAAGGGATATTTCATTTTTATTGTTTCCCTTTAAGCATCTTTAAAGTGGAGGGCCACCCTGAAGAAAAAAACTTCATAAAAATGTTAATAAAAATTAAAAATGAAAAAAAAAAAAAATATTTTTTTTTACTTACCAGAAATGGCTGTTGCTAGGCAGATCGTCCTAATCTGCCTCCTCTTGTTACGCGGAGCTGTTCTGTCTTCTTCTCCTAGCGCCGTCTTCTAGTGAATGGGGCGCGGTGTGTTATGGGAACTGTGTGTCCCACAACGCATCGCGTTCCCCATTCACAAAGCGCTGCGCGACTCGCGCATGCGCAGTAGGAAACGGGCAGTGAAGCCAGCAAGGCTACGCTGCCTGTTTCCCTTAGGTGCAATGACGGCGCCGGGAACCGAGACCCAAGACCCGAGGGATGATCGGTCTCGTGCGGCCGAAATCGCAGGCACCCAGGACAGGTAAGTCTGCTTATTAAAAGTCAGCAGCTACAGTGTTTTTTTTTTTCACGGCTGGCCCTCCCCTTTAAAATCACTGCTCCTATAAAAACTTTTGTTTTAAAAACTTGCATTGATACATGTCCCCAAAACTTTTTATGGCAATAACTTGCATATAAGCCTTTTCATGCTTATGTCCCATAGACTTTAATAGAGTTTGCATGTTCACTAGAACTTTTTGCCAGTTTGAGATGTTCTGATGCAAACCATCCCTAATTTCTTGTCTCTCTTGCCTTTAAGTTTTACTTTATAGCTTCATTTGGAGGTCTTCTCTAGTCTTGCATGTCTCAGTGCTGTTGACATATTTTCATTTGCAATGTAGCAAGGATATGTTAAGGGCAAGGTAGATGTGACTGACATTCAATGTCCCAGAACATCAGCATAAATGACACCAAACTCTTCCATAGAATAAATGTTTTGTAGCAGTCATATGGAAAAAGAGTTGCTGTTAGAGGTAAATGGCAGATTTAATTAGCATGAATGGGAGTGTTTTTGACCTTTAGCATAATATCTCCATTTTGAAATATGCCATGACTGAAAACAATGCTTACCTTCCTTGGCTTCATTCTTTCAGTATATTGTTTTCTCCATATCTATAGGTGCTATAGAAGTCAGTCAATGAAGAAAATCCTTAAGCCCCATACACACGGTCGGACTTTTTCATCAATTTGGTCCGATCGGACAAGGTTGTTGAAAAATCAGACCGTGTGTATGCACCATCGGACAGTGTTCGTCGGTTTGTCCGTCGGACAAAGTCTTATCTCCTGCTGGAAAGATTTCCCGTCAACCCGGTCCGATCACACCAAATCCGAGCGTGTGTACGCTTGTCCGACGGACAAAGTGCTACGCATGCTCAGAAGAAATTCTGTGACGGAAGCGCTCGGTCAGGTAAAACTACCTTTCCTAATCGACACAGCACATTCGTCACGCTGCAATGTTAAAATGTCTTTAATGCAGCGCATTCTCTTTTTCTTTACAATGCAACAAGAATGACATGTTTTAGCTGCTCCTATTCACCCGCACTTCTCACAAACTTACTTCTTTATTACTTTGCAGCATTTATACACTACATGTTTATTTTTACTCTGAACGGAAAAGAATCTTTGTTATTTTTTTACCATGATTTGTCTTTTTTTTTTTTTTTTGGGGAATACATATTTGAATGTTTTTTTTTTTTTTTTTTTTTGGAGGGGGGTTGTGTGTCTCAAATTACCAAAAACACATTATTTACATTTGTATTTCTTGCTTAAATTTACTAGGAGGTTGTTTGTTGTTGTTGCCCCTTGTTAATTCTACTTTAGGATTAGTGAAATGTACCAGCCTACTCAAAGAAAAACTGTCATTGTAGCAAAGTAAAACACAATAGTCAATGATTATTTCAAATCAAAAAAACCTTTATTTAGGTCACACCAACAAACCAAAGAGGAACGCAGCCATGGTGAAACTTGGGGAATTTGCAAAGTCTTGGCCCCCCACGGCAACCATCATTGTCCAAGCGTAGAAAATTGGGGGCCTGAGGAGTACGTATATTAAGGGGAGTGCAATCTGGTCGTGAAGTCCAAAGTATCCGGAACTGCAGCAGATGCCATCTAGGTCCCCAGGCTCTGGTACTACAAGAGGCTCCATCTTCTCTCACACCAGACTGATGCCAGGTCGTCACTCTCAGGTCTTCCTTCCACGCTTCCTTCCACGCTGTGGCTGTCGTGCTGGTGGGGTGGCAGAAGGAGGAGGAGGAGGAGGAGGAGGCGGAGCATGGTAACTATGGCAAACATGTGTGACTGGGGTCATCTCCCCAGCCCTACCCTTATTTAGGACATGGAGGATGAGCCCCTCACACATGTTGCGTTGCCCCACCTCCATACCCATCATTTTTGTGACAACCACCGAGCCAAAGGTCTCCTCGTCGGCGGGTGTGGCATGTAGGGAGTCTGAAGCCTCTCTTATCATGCGGAGCGCTGACTGTGCCGCATAACCCCCCCTTCTCGCCCTTTTGTACGGAGGGCGGAGGGGAGGGGTTTGGGTGTCAGTCAGGCTCCGAGGCCTAGCCCCCTCTTGGCTGCCACTACCCAGCTGGTGGCTGCCACTAACCCCTGCCTCCTCCTGACTGCCACCTTCCACAGCCACCTCCTGGCTGAGGTCTTCCTGTGTAGGAAAAAGGGACATAGTTTCAGTTATTTGTTCATCAAACACACACAATTCTCATCTAGTGACTGGTGCAAAATGTTTACAAATAGAAAACCATACAATTCTCAGCCCAGCAGTTTAGATTCTGGCCCCAAATGTCTCCCACACCACTGTCTGTTGATATGTCAAACACGTTAGGAACTAAGCAATTGGCGATCCTGAATTAAGTGAACATCATTCATTATTCCCATAAATGGTAACAAAAATACTATACCTGGAACAAGCTGGGCTCCTCCACCTCTTCCAGACTGGAAGGCCCAGGTTGCTCCTCGGAAGCCTCATCAGGGGTGGGCTGTGCGCAAGGAAGCGTGGAAGGAGGAGTTGAGGTTGGCTCCGTGACATCAGCCTGGTCCTTCAGAAAATGGAGACTCTGATAGTACCAGAGCTTGGGGACATAGACCTCATCTGCTGAAGTTGCAGTTTCCTCAGACTTCACGACCTTCTTCCTCTCCCTGATATACGCACTCCTCAGGCTGCCAATTTTCTTTCGAATATCATCAACAGTTGCCGTGGGGAACCTTGGCTTGACAAATTCCACAAGTTCCTCCAGGGCTGCGTGCCTCTTTGGTTTGTTGGTGTAATGTGGGTGTATACCCTGCCACAATATGGGAAAATCCCTGTATTTGGCAATGAAGAGGGGGAGAAAACTCATGTCGTTGAATCCCTTCATATCAATCTCTGCAAGACACAACAACACACCAAACCCTATAAATTATGTCAGGCTAAACTCTCCTAATCTTCTCCATAAAGAAGCCTCAAGTTCAAATCAGTCTAGGCTAGTTATGTACCAACGTTAAATTGTACCTTCGTTTGTAGCGATCGTCTCGTGTGAGTTTTCTCTCCCCTCGTCTCCCAGATCGTGGCTACGACACAGGCGTGTGACGTTTTATATACACTGCGCATGCTTCAAACTCCGCCCGCCCCTGACGATCTTTCTCGTCTATTCCCCACCCCTTCTCTTTACGGCGTAGTGGGGAGAGCACATGGCGGGGACACAGCAGGTGCGCCACAAATATCCCACCAACGAGGAGGAGGACGAGGAAAGTCCGGAGGCAGAAACGTCCCGATCCCGGAACCTGAAATTCAAGGCCTCCAATATGTCATTTGGAGAAATGTTGGAGATGGTGGACATATTAAAGAGGAGCGACTATGATGGGAAGTATGGGCCTTACCTCAACCCCAATGTCCGCAAGGCCAAGATCATGTCTAAAGTTGTGAGAAGGCTGTACAATAATTTTGGGGTACAACGATCCAAGGAGCAACTCAGGAAACGCTGGTCAGACCTGAAACTGAGGGAGGCCGATCAGTACAGAAAGATCAAGAGAATTCTTCAAAAAAGTAAGTAGTTGTGTTTTGTGTTTGATTTCTTGCTTGCATACTGCTCCATTGTGTTTTGATTTTTACCAAGTTGTACATTCCAAAATGGCCACTTTCAGGTTCGTCTGTGCATTCGATCGTACTCAGCCTCGATCTTTCTGCCACTGTCATGGTCGTGTGTGTGTGCATTCGATCGTACGCAACCTCGATCGTTCGGCCACTTATAATACGATGTTTGGTGTTTTTTTGGGGAAAGGAAGTTTGTTCTCACTAGAAATGTCATCAAGAATGTAAAGCCAATTTATTCAATGTAAAGGAGAGGTCACTCAGTAGCTGTTTACCCATCTGGACTCTAGAGCACTAGTGCTGGGACACCCAAACCCCCTTTTTATTATGCTTTTCCACACATGTGCTCCAGTGGATACTAGAGGGGGGTCTCCATCACACAAACTTCTACCAAAAAGCTAGTCAGTTTAGCACCTTTACAAAGTGACTTCATTCATGTAGTTGACATTTGTAACTGGCCAAACTAAAATAGTGTCCGTCACTTTCAAGCAATGTTTGTCATTTCCTATTTCTGCCCTCAATAGCTTGTGTTGCTAAATCTTCCTTTTGGACATTCTCATAGGGGAGCGAAAACTTGGGCCGTCTGAGGAAACCCCCAAACCAACACCTACCAAAAAAGGGGAAAGAGCAGAAGCAGAGGAGGAGGAGGAGGAGGAAGGAGAGATCATCGAACTTGGAGAAATTGTCACCACAACAGGTGAGTGTGGGAGAACACAGCTACTGGTAAGCTAATCCATGTATGGCTGCCTCATTTCCAACACCCCATTTTTGTTTGTTTGTGGTTTTTAGGTGACGTGGATGTTGTGGAAGAAAAATCGCACTTTACCACAGAGAGTGCCCACGTACTCATCGGAGAGATAATGGTCTGCAATAGAGATCTAGATTACATAAAGCAAAACATCAATGATGTTCAACAAAAATTGAAGAACATCATTGATATTTTAGGAAAAATATGAAAACGCACCAAGTAATTTGTGCCAGCTTCAGAACACATTTGCAACTTAAAAACTGTCTGAAATTTGGAACATGCACACATTGTGTCCACATGTGCTAGCTCCCACCATGGTGGATGAATGGCAACGTTTTTTTGGGGGTGCAAACACTTTACGAACTACGAAAGTGGTTGTGGTGAAGGGGTTGCACCCCCAAAAAACGTCCATTCATCCCCATGATGGAAAATGGCACTTTTGAAGCTTCTAGGCATGTGTTTTCCCATCTAATGACCATTTTCAGTCCCAAATTGTGTGCATGTTCCAAATTTCCACTTTTCGGGGGTGACCCCCCCATGTGATGAAGGCAAGATCAAACACACTTTGAACATATAGTCATGTCTGATCTTGTCTTCACTTTACAAAGTTGAACTTTCCAAGTTCCTAGGTTCTGTTTTGCTCCATGCCTGGTTTTACCAATTGCGGAATGTTTGTAAACAATGTTGTAAATAACCAAGATGTTGTCAGTTTTGGCGTGAAGATTGTAAACGCACTTGGGAATGTTTTCCTAGTAAACTTTTATTTTTCTAAACGTGTGGCTTCCTTATTTAAAAAACACAATGCATTATGTATGTAAAATGAAAAGGATATGGGGTGCAATGGGTGTTATTTACTAAAGGCAAATCCACTTTGCACTCCAATTTTCTTTCCCGGGGAACTTTTTCAATGCACTTGTAGAGCATAGCGGATTTGACTTATGTAAATGACACCCACAGTGCTTTGTACGAAAACACGGAGCACAGCATTTTGGAGAATACACACATGTCAGACCTGGTGATGAAAAGGAGTATTTTGGGTGTCAGTTATGCAGTACAAACCTTCTCTAGACCAAAGATTAGGTAGCAAACACACAACATGAGAATAATCTTTTTGGGAAGAAGAGACTGTTACCTCCTTTTGCCCAGAAAGTGCATTCCCACTGTCGAAGGCAAAGGGAAAAAATGTCAAAGTAAAATAAGCTAAAAAGAAGACTGAAATGACATGAAATCATAGGTTGGTTAAAATATCAGATTTATTAAAAAATGCCTCTCACACATCGTCAGGCAGAGCAATGGCCCCCCTACCCACAAAGTACTGCATATATTGGTCCCGGACCACACGGGCATTTAGAGGGGGCAAGCCTGGACGTGCCACTCGAAGGGCTGTGAGTTCGGCATTTGGAGGGCCCTCCACATCTGGGCCAACGGGCACCACATAGTTCCTGTTATGTCTTTTGAGGAAGTTGTGCAATATGCAACAGGCAAGAACTATGTGGTTCAGTTTGTATTCCGCCAAGTTAAATGCCGTCAGGAACAGGCGGAAGCGGCTGGCCAGGATGCCAAAAGCGTTCTCCACAACTCTTCTGGCTCTGGACAGCCTGTAGTTGAAGACCCTCTGGTCCGGGGTGAGGGTCCTCATCGGGAACGGCCTCATCACATGGGGAGTCAACGCAAACGCTTCATCTGCGACAAAGACGAAGGGGAGTCCTTCGGCATTCTCCTCTGGAGGTGGCAAGCACAGACTGCCACTTTGGAGACGCCAGTAGAACTCCGTGTGCGTAATGGCCCCACCATCCGATATCCGGCCGTTCATCCCCACGTCCACATACATAAACTCGTATGTTGCCGACACCACCGCCAACATCACTACACTATTAAACCCTTTATAATTATAATAGTAGGACCCCGAGTTGGGCGGTGGGACGATGCGGACGTGTTTCCCATCAATTGCCCCTCCGCAGTTAGGAAAGTCCCAACGGCTGGCAAAGTGGGAGGCCACAGTCTGCCATTCCTGTGGCGTGGAAGGGAACTGTGGAGTGAAACAAGAAAAAAAAATTAGTCACTTTGCACCTAAACATTGCAAGCAGATTAGACAATCAACATCTTGGAACAAGAGCATTGTATAAAATTGGAGGCTGGAAAGTATTTGCACAGAAAAGTAGAGGCTCCCCTTCACAGATTACTCACCCCCCCATCAATCCCCCCACTTCTGATGGGCCATTGGCAATAACTAGGGGTTTTGGGGGGGGGGGGGGTGGTGGACAGCTAACCCTCTGCACTTCATTGATTGGCAAATGCCTCAATAATGTGGGCTAGTTTGGCCAGACCCTCTGTACTTAACACTATTGGCAGGCCACAGGAAAGATCAAATAACATTTCAACCACACCCCCCCCCCCAAAAAAGGCAGGCACAGTGTGACATTATTAAATTACCAAGCAAGCTAATAGGAGGGAAAGAAGACAAAAAAATAGGAAATGGAATGTATGGAGGCAGTCCCTTGCACTACATGCTTTGCTGAATTCATCCCTAAAGATGCGCACTATAAAGAGGTAGGTATATAGTGTGTATGGACCTTGGGAAAGCCAGCAGATAAAGGATTGGTACCATCTGACAGAGCAGTTGGGGGTGGGGGTTCCTAATGAGTTTGCCCCCCCCCCCCCACCAAAAGAACAAAAAAAAGGGGGCTCTACATGAAGTAAACCACACAGCAAACATTTGTGCATATTTTAGGGGGTGTTTTGGGGCAAACAATACTATGCAGCAGACAAAAGACATTGCTTAAGTGACTAGGCCATAGGTGTCTATTGGGGCAGAAGAGCATGCTGGTGAGGTAAGTGAAGGGAAAAATGCATGAAGGAGAAAAGGGGCACAGCATATTAGAGCATATTGCAATCATGGTAATTAGGGAAGGAGGTCAAAAATACAAGTCATTAGCAAACAGAGCATACATAGAAGGGAATAGTAAAGTAGAAATGTTACCTTAATATAGTCCTCCTGCAGGACCTGAATGATGGCAGAACAGGTCTCTGGAATAATGATTCCCAGGGCCTGGGGAGAGATACCTGAAGAGAACTTCAAATCCTGAAGACTTCTCCCTGTCGCCAAGTACCTCAACGTGGCAACAAGCCTCTGCTCCGGAGTAATGGCTTGTCTCATGCAGGTATCCTGCCGGCTGATAAAGGGGGTCAGCAAAGCCAAAAGACGGTGAAAATCGGGGTCCGTCATCCTGAGAAAGTTCCTGAAATCATCAGGATTATTCTCCCGGATCTCACGAAGCAAAGGCATGTGCGAGAACTGGTCACGCTGAAGCAACCAATTCTTGGTCCACATACTCCTCGTCACTCTGTTCATGGACGGGTCTTGGGTCAAAGCTAAAAGCCCGACACCAATTCCGCGTACAGCACAAACTCGGCGACGAGTACGCACGGGAAACATCGCTCAGAAGGTCACAAAAGGTCGGCTGGTCAGAACGGACAAACAGAAAGCACCGATAAACAGCAAGGCCTGAAAGAACGAAGTGAATACCAGCAACGAGCAGACAATAAGCAGTGCAAATCAAAGCGTCCTATATCAAGATATAGGCCGCAATGACCAACAAATGCGAACTGACTACACGCACTAATAAACAGATACGCACGACAAGCACAAACTGAAGAGCAGTAACGATCTGAGTCAGAAAACTGAGAAGCGCGAATCTTAAGTCACCAAACTTCCACTAACTCTCGATAAACACGGGATCAGCAGAAGGAGCCCAACGGGTGCCTGACGTGGTGCTGAACTTCCCTTTTGTAATCTCGTGGACGACGACTTACGTCACGACGTTCTTCCGGACCGGATTTTCCGACAACGTAGTCCGACCGTGTGTACGCAACGCCAACATCGGACAAAGTACGTCGGACAAAGTCCGACTGACCTGGTCCGCGGATTGTCCGAGCGTGTGTATGGGGCTTAAGAGTGTCTTATATTTATTGCAACACAATCAATGTATCATATGAATTGTCTGTACATGGCAAAAATAATATGTGTGACACAAACTAGCAAGACAGCATGCATCTGCTCTTACTGAATTTAGCAAAATGTACATCTGTGGAAGGTTTTTTAATTATTCTAATACAAGGGGGCAAGACTTTCGTTTTGAACAGTTCAAACCTGGAGCTGAAAGGGTGAAATGTAAATTTTAAAGTAGTCACCCATATCTCTCCCAACTATCACATTCTGAAAACCTATCCTCGCCCTCACACTTAAAGTGGAACTGAACTGCCATGTAGGCAGGTGCAGCCCGGACTCCCCACTGTAGATGGCGTGCAACCGAAGAGGCAATGCAGGAGGGGAAGGAACCCATGGGAACTCGGTTTCCCTATGACTTCCAACGGTCAATAGGGGAACAGCTGTTTGATTGAACGATGGTGACTCTGTGACCTCAGCGGCCTACTTGGGTCGGGGCACTGTCTATTTAAGTACGGCGCGCATTTTGCAAGTGGTAAGGGTAGGGACAGGTTCCCCGTCTGTGAGAGAAAATATGCAGAGGTAAGGAAAGGTTCCAGAAGAGTAGGGACTGTACAGGGCCTATGTCTATCTTTGCCTCAACTTTGGGTGTGGACCGGCCAAGCCACATTTCTGTGTCTCGTTGCAGATGCTGTCAGCATCATCCAAGATTACAGACCACTATTACTGTTCGTAAGTGGCTCCAGACGGCTGTGCCAACCCGCCAGGCCTAGTTGTATTTTGTTGGAACTTTATACATTATACTGTTCTTGTCTACAACGGACACTGTGTGCTTACTGCCCGCCATATCACGCTGCCCCTTGCTCACAGCCAGCTCACAGGGAAGGGGAGCTCTTGCCATAATCTGCAGTATACAGAGCAGAATGTTACATTATGAGAGACTTATCTCCTAGCCTGTTCTCCTTCAGTGCAGACAGATTCACCTAGCCACTTTATCCACATCTTCACTTCTTCTGAATCTTGGTGTATTGCCTCTTTGACCATTTGGTGACCACTAATAATGTACATTTAGTGCATACATGCTGAAGTTACATTGTTCATGCACCTGGCTTCATTTTTGGTTTCCTACAAGTGCGCAGCAAGCAGTTTAAACAAAGAATAACCTGCTACGAAAATGGAGAATAAACTCACAAAGTGTCTTCTTAGTTCTTACAAAGAAATATGCCTCCAATCAATTTAACACTAGCTACTAGAACTTTGACCCCCAAATTAAAAGTATACATTTAATATTTTCCCTACTTTCATACTCAACCCTTAACCCAATCTCCTCATGCCTAACTTAACCTCTTAAGGACCGCCCCAGGTACATATACTGTGATTTTTTTTCTTTCTTCGGCTCTGGGGCCGACCATAAATCTATCCTATATCCCTATAACTTTTGCGCAAACCAATCAATATACGCTTTTTTACCAAACATAAGTAGAATACATATTGGCCTAAATTGATGAAGAAATTAGATTTTGTTTAAAAATTTTTATTGGATATGTTTAATAGCAGAAAGTAAAAAAAATGTTTTTTTCCAAATTGTCGGTCTTGTTTATAGTGCAAAAAATAAAAAAATGCAGAGGTGATCGAATACCACCAAAAGAAAGCTCTATTTGTGGGAAATAAAAGACGTCAATTTTATTTGGGTACAGTGTTGCACGACCGCGCAATTATCACTTAAAACAATGTAGTGCCGCAAACAAAAATGGCCTGGTCAGGAAGGGGGGTGCTGAAGTGGTTAAAGTATAACGAAAGGCAAAACTTTTTCTTTCGTTTTGGACAGAGTGGAGAGGGATTAGAACACTTTTAAGGTTTTTTTATTGCTGTCTGTACCCCTATTTGGATGATTCACCCTCTTTATTTGTCCTGTTTACCATTAGCATTAACCGCATACCGACCAGCAGCCACAGTTGTACTGCGGCAACATGGCTCAGCTGCACGAATTGCCGTTATGGTACGCCACTAGGCCCCTGCTCGCTCCTCGAGCTGATACGAGTGCCCAGCCATCTCGATCACCACTGGACTCCCGCGATCACTCAGGGCACATGGTGAACCGGGAGCTGTGTGTATAAACACACAGTTTCCGGTTCTCTGAGGGATGAACTGACAGATCGTCTGTTCATACAGAGTATGAAAAGCGATCTGTTAGTTTCCCTACCCATCCCCCCTTCAGTTAGAACACAAACTAGGATACACATTAAGCCCTTCACTGCCCCTAGTGTTAACACCTTCAATGCCAGTGACATTTTTACAGTGATCAATGCAATTTTAATCACATTGATCACTGTATTAATGCCAATGGTCCCTAAAAATGTGTCAAAATTGTCCGATGTGTCCGCCATAATGTCGCAGTCACGATAAAAATCCACCATTACTAGTAAAAAAAACATCCCCTATTTTGTAGACGCTATAACTTTTGCGCAAACCAATCAATAAATGCTTATTGTGATTTTTTTTTACCAAAAATATGTAGAAGAATATGTATCGGCCTAAACTGAGGAAAAAAATAGATTTTTTTATATTTTTTATATTTATTATAGCAAAAAGTAAAAAATAATGATTTTTTTTCAAAATTGATGATTTTTTTGTTTATAGCGCAAAAAATAAAAACCGCAGAGGTGATCAAATACCACCAAAAGAAAGCTCTGTTTGTGGGAAAAAAAGGACGTCAATTTTGTTTGGGAGCCACGTTGCACGACCGCGCAATTGTCAGTTAAATCTACGCAGTGCCTAATCGCAAAAAGTGGTCTGGCCTTTGGCCAGCAAAATGGTCCGGGGCTTAAGTGGTCAAATGTGAAAGTAAATAAATGCCCACATTTTGGGTTGTCCCCAGAAAAGTAATAGAGGGGACATTTTCCAATGGAGACACTGGTTCTGGTGGCCTGGGGTTCACAAAGGGATTCCCTTAGTTTGCAGGGATTTCCTCCTACTTCCTGTTTTGGCTATGGGGCAGGAAGTGAAGGGAAATCTCCCAACCTTAACTCCTTCTTGGGGAACCTCTTAGAGATTTGCCATTCTATTGACATGTAAATACCCCTGCATCAATGAAACTCCTCCTTCAATGTAAAATATTTTGTCTAATCCTGATAAACCAGATGCAGCACATTAAAAATTCGTCTCCTACACTAAACATCAATCTTTGACTTACCTCAAAACCTAACTGAAAATTATGCACATTTAAAATCAATACTTAAAAATCCTATTATCCTAACAGCATGAACTATGAAGTATGGTACTGCACTGGCACCTGCTTATAACCCCTATTTCATGGCTGAGATTGCTGGACACCAGTGATATATAATAGAGCTGTCGTTTGAACATGCACTGTGAGAATTAATTTTATAAAACAGAATCTTTGATGAGGCATGCTTGTATTAGGCAGTCCTAATTAACATTGTAAGCCTCAATAAACTTCCAACAGAATAGCTTTTGTTGAGTAATGCAGAGCTAATAAGTATAAAAGTTGCTGCTCCTTCATAGTATGTAATAAATAGCAGATGCAGCCCTTACTTTCTCTGTGGGGTTCGCTGTGCCGGTGAACTATAATTTTTATTTAACATTCATTCAGCACAAAGTCACTTAAAAGTCATTATATTACTGTTCACTGGGATACACTTATTGCAAAGTACTATAATCATTGGATACAGGCAGTTACAATCTATGTAAAAGGCAATATGAGGAATAATGCTGCTTGGGCTTCATGCTGTAAAGAAACTCCACATTCATCAGTTGTTAAAAAATATAATATTATTACATATCCATTTTGTAAACGAATATTACTAAAGGGAATAAACAGTGGTATTGTACATATTTTATTTCTTTATTTTCTATGACTAGAAATTAAAAAATAATTATAAAATTTAAAAAAAATACAAAATTAAGTTGGAGAGTTTCTGACCACGTTCATCAATGTATACTTCCCCAACTCAGACCACCTTATATTCTTGAGCAGACTCTTTCAAGCTATTACTAAATTTGGCAGTCTTTTGGGGTGTGACTTTAATTTTGCTTACAACCTTTTGTTTAAGGTTTCTTGAGGCGCATCACACCTCTTCTACGCCTATTTGAAAAAATTGAAGCATGAACTTCATCTACATGATTTTGTAGACACCTGGCACTTTTTGGGACTATACCATACCATACCCAATCAAACTGATTCCAGACTCCACTCCTTTTTTGATTACCATAGGGATCTACCTAATGTGTCCTCTACCTCCATTGTGTCAATGCTCCTAGCCGATCATACACCTGTTCATTTCACCTTGGCGATAGTTCCCCCAAGAGAATCGATACCTATGTGGTGACTCAATGAGACTTTAGTTCAAGATCAAGACCATGGTGGAAAACAGTAGAAAATTATCTGCGTACTTAAGGGAAAATGATATGGCGGACGATGGCCCCCTGACGTTGTGGGAGGCTCACAAATGCCTATTTAGGAGCCTTTTCTAAAAACACTGTGCCTGTTTGAAGAAACAACATCTCACCCAATGTCAGACCTTGTATCAGCAGGTTTGACAACTAGAATGTCTTCATAAAAAATCTCTGGCAATTGCAGTTTACCAAGACTTTATAGACTAATGCTGCGTACACACGGTCGGAATTTCCAATGGAAACAGTCCGATGGGAGCTTTTCATCGGATTTTCCGAACGTGTGTATGCCCATCGGTCTTTTTCTGTCGGAATTTCCGACGGACTTTGGATTGAGAACCTGTTCTTAATTTTTCCGACGGAAAACCTTTCTATAGGATTTTCCGATCGTGTTTATGCAATTCCGACACGCAAAATTCCGATGCATGCTCGAAAACAATTCGACGCATGCTCAGAAGCATTAAACTTCCCTTTTATGGTGCAGTCAAACGTTTTTTAAGGCGTGGTGTTATTGACCGTCGGAATTTGGTGTGACCGTGTGTAGGCAAGACAGTTTGAGGGAAATTCCGTCGGAATTCCGACGGGAAAACCATCAGAGCTTTTTCCGACGAGAATTCCGACCATGTGTCTGTGGCATTAGAAACCTAATTCACTTTTGTTTGGATGATACTAAACAAAAACTGGTAAAGGTGCATCGTTCTCTTTATGAATTCTCCGACAAGCCAAGCAGCATGCTGGCGAGAGCCCTTCGAGGCCCACAACAGAGAACCTACATTCCTTCTACTCTGTCCCTGATGGGAGTCAAATGTGTTATGTGTCACTCTATAGCCAGGGAGTTACAATCTAAATACAATTAAATTACAATTAAATTATACAACTTACTTTTCTCCTCTACTTTCATCACGCTATCTCTCCACAATGACTCACCTGTTGGTGTTATCCAGCTCGTCAGTCCTGCCTAATTAAGCTGTCCAGTCCAGATGATCTGTGCCTTTGTCTAGAGCAGTGTTTCCCAACTCCAGTCCTCAAGGCGCCCCAACAGGTCATGTTTTCAGGCTTTCCATTATTTTGCACAGGTTTTTTAATCAGTTTCACTACCTTAGTAATTACCATAGCTGTTTCATCTGAGGGAAATCCTGAAAACATGACCTGTTGGTGTGCCTTGAGGACTGGAGTTGAGAAACACTGGTCTAGAGACGCTCTCCTGTGTTCCTGTTAAAGACTTGCTTGGCTGACATTCATTCTGGCTCCAGATCCTGCTTGCGGTTCTACTACGCTGTTCTCTGGCTCCCTGACATTTTGGCTTGTCTGACTATTCGTTCCGGTTCCTGAACTCTGGCTATGTTTTGACTACGTTTACACTGTTTACCTTTTTTGATTATTATTAAACAAGTGTGATTTAACTGTACTTCTGTCTCAGTCTGATTCATGGTTTCTGACAGTAGGCGAAGGCCGTGAATTCAGAGGATGCAGTCAATCCACTTGGTAATTGGTAATATTTTTTCCAGATTGGATGAGGAGGATTACTGCATGGATCAGTTTTCCATGACATTACAAACGCTCCTGAGTTGCACGGCTCACCTGGAATATCCCACTGTGGCTGTTCCAGTACAACCTGTGTTGCAGGCCATCCCTGCTGCTGTGCAGGAACCCGCCTTGAGTATTACCTCTATAAGAGGTATGTCTGGTTCCGCTTCACTTCCCCAGCGATTTGGGGGCGATCCAGTCCTATGCAGAGGGTTTCTCAACCAGGTTGAGATATACTTTGAGATGCTGCCCCAGGCGTTTCCCACTTACAATAGCAAAGTAGGTTTTGTGATATCTTTGCTTTCTGAGAGAGCCTTGGCCTGGGCAAACCCTCTATTGTAGATGC
Source organism: Lithobates sylvaticus (assembly GCA_028564925.1). NCBI lineage: Eukaryota > Metazoa > Chordata > Amphibia > Anura > Ranidae > Lithobates > Lithobates sylvaticus. The sequence goes on along the minus strand of CM053027.1, from coordinate 566,987,363 downwards.
AAAAACCTGTTGTCTTGAGTTTCCCTGAGTTTGTGGCTTCTTTTAAAAGGGTATTTGACATTCCTGCACGCTCCGCTTCTGCTGCCAAGTGCCTCATGTCCATCAAACAGAGTATGATTGCCGATTACGCTAATTGAATTCCATACTCTGGCAGCGGAGGTTGCTTGGAACAATGAGGCCCTCGTGGCTGCTTTTTCTCATGGTCTCTCGGATAACATCAAGGATGAGATAGCAGCCCGAGATATACCCACTGAGCTGGAGAAGTTGATCACGTTTGCCATCCTCATTGACTCCAGACTCAGAAAAAGACTCTCTTTTAAGGAGCGCTTGCGGAATAGAAGCCTCCTGTACATTTATCTCGGAGGTTTGCCGTCCCACCTGTGCCTCCCTCACCTTCCATGCATCCTTGTACCGAGTCGGTCAGTGAAGATGAACCCATGCACTTGGGCTTCACGCATCTCTCTGCGGATGAGAGAACCCTTAGGAGGAGGGAGAGATTGTACCTTTATTGTGGCCAGGCAGGTCACTTTTTGAAGTCTTGTCCTACCCATCCAGGGAACGCCCGAACCTTGAGGTCCTGTCACGGACAGATCTTAGGTGGCATTGTTTCGCCCCCAGTTATCCAGAAGGATAAGCCCCTGGTTTTGGTTACCCTTTCTTGGGCTGAGTCGTCCGTCGAGATACAGACTCTAAACAACTCTGGGGCTGCAGGCATGTTCATTGATGCTGCCTTTGTATCAAAGCACTCCATTCCGCTGCAGCTGCGTGACACTTCACTTGCCATTGAGGCTTTTTAAGGGAGACCTCTACAGCCTGCCCATGTGACTCATGAGACTGTTCCGTTGTCCATGGCCGTAGGGGCTCTTCAATTCCAAGTTAATCCAATTCCAAGTTATTTCCTCGACTAAGTTTTCGCTGGTTAGATCCCTCTTTTGATTGGTTCTGGGCGGAGGTTCTCTCCTGGTCGCCACAATGCAGTAAGACATGCTTCCAGAAGGTAGCCAAGGTCCTGTGCACCTCTTCACTCTCATCCCTGCCGGAGGAGTACCACGATTTTAGCGATGTCTTTGCCAAAGATCAAGCCAGTAGTTTGCCTCCACACCAGTCGTAGGATTGCGCAATTGACCTTCAACCTGGTGCCACACCCCCTTGTAGCTGGGTTTACCCTTTGTCGGTCTTGGAGGATAAGGCCATGGAGGAGTATGTTGCAGACGCACTTTCTCGAGGTTTCATCTGCAAATCCTCGTCTCCTGCTGGCGCTGGTTTCTTCTTTGTGAAGAAGAAGAGTGGTGAACTGAGACCTTGTATTGATTATAGGGGTCTCAATCGTTTCACGATTAAGAATTCCTATCCGATTCCGTTGATTACGGAGTTATTTGACCACCTCAAGGGAGCAACAATTTTCACGAAGTTTGATTTGAGAGGGGCGTACAATCATGTGAGGATTACGGAGGGCGACCAGTGGAAAACTGCGTTTAATACCCGAGCAGACCCTTATGAGTATCTCGTAATGCCTTTTGGCCTTTGTAACGCCCTGGCAGTTTTCCAGGAATTTATTAATGATCAGACAGTAAAGTTCAGAAAGTTTCCCTTTACAGTGGGCCTGAACTCAAAAAGTGAAAGTTTGATATGTTAGAAATGTATCTAAGCAATACCCTAACAAATCTATGTATTGAATTCCTCCTGAAAAATATCAGTGCACTTCCAAGTATGTGAGTGTTCCTAGGCACTCCTGTGCCAATAGCTCCATAGCTGTATATATCTACAGCGTGAGATCTAAGGCCTCTGCATGCTAGTAACAGGAAATATGGAGTGAAATTTGATGATGTCACTACTGTACTCTACTGATTATTCTCTTTGATGGAGGCTTAGACATGAGAAAGCAAAACTCTGCCTTTACCAAGATGCCTGACTTCACACAGTGCAGAACAATGCATGGTAAGTCAGCAATGGGGGAAGTTCAGCTGCAGGGAGACAACAAGCAGTACTTGTGACTAGCCATTTGCCAAAATTCAATTTCTCAACTTCACTCTCTCAATCAACATTGACTACTTTAAGTATATCATATTTTCTTGTTTAAAACTTTTTTTTTCTTCAGTTATTTCCTGGTTTCCAGGCCTAGGCCAAAATTATATCATACATCCCAGGACTCTTCAGGAGGGGAGGATGTTTTTTTTTAAGCTAAGCACACCCTCCTGTCTGCATGTTTGAGCTAAGGTCAGATGGATTGCAGGAAGTAAATGCTACAATGTATAATCTGCCCATACTCAAGATGTCCACAGCCAGAAATGCTAGGGGGTGTTTTTGATTCTCAGCAAAATAAAGCATGGAAACATGGATGGATGGGTGAGTTTGCTTTGAATACTAAAAAGGAATTAAATAGTGTTTTTGGTTTGTGGCGCTCAGATGCAGTGTAGTTCTGCTTTAGGAGATGTCCTTTTAACCAGCAATGATCTTCTAAAGTGTTTGAGCACAATTAACATTACTAGATGTTAATAAGGTAGCAAATCTTTACTCTTTAAGTTCAGGTCAACTTGAAGACCATACCTTTATCATTAGTGGTTTTATTTAATTATAGCCTAAGTTTATCTGTACAAGGAACAGGATCTATGAATGGAGGATGGGTAGATGATTGAGCTATAGCGTGGCTTCTATGAATGGAGCACTCTGCTGAAAAGGAAGGCATAGTGACGCATTCTTGATGATTGCCTGTCACAGCCCATTGTTCTATTAAAGAGGAAGTAAACCCTAATGGGTTTACTTCCTCTTTGTTTCCCTGCAAAGGTAAAGCATAATTGACTACTATGCATCGCATAGTAGTCCATTATGTGTCACTTACCTGACACAGGAGCCAGCGAAGTCACCGCTGTCCCCTTGTGTACGGAGCCTCCATCTTCTTGGTGGGTCTTGCGGCCGTCATTCAACGGCGCCGCGATGACGTCACTCCCGCGCATGTGCAAGGGAGCCACCACTCACAGCATATCGCCGTTGAGAGCGGCAAACTCAGTGCGCCTGCGTGCCGCTGTCTACGGCGCATGCGCCGTAGACATCGTGCCTGTCTTCGTCCCGTGTAGGTTTAGGAGATATTTATTGGACCTACAGGTAAGCCTTAATCTAGGCTTACCTGTAGGCCAAAGTGGTTTGTAAGGGTTTACAACCACTTTAACCCCCATTACGCTGGAAGGTTACGATGACTGCGTGGAGAAGGGGGCATCGGAGTTGAAAGGTTTCCGTGAAAGGATGGCACAGTAGCACAAGGGACACATCTAACTGAAGGTAGTTAATGTTCTTTGTGCTGAATTTTATTAAATTTTTTGTTTTAAAGGGTAACTCCACTTTCATAGGGAAAAAAAATTGCGGAAAAAGAAAAAATAGTATAGCGTATGCTACAAGTCATATTGTAATTGGATGTTATTAAAACACAGGGATTTCTTCAGAATAACAAAAGGTTGGAATCTGCAGCAATATTTGTTAAAATCCTTGCAATGTACATAGATTACCCAGAGGGGAATATTTTTTTCTCATCAAAAGTGGACTTACTCGTCCACCTCAGTCCTGGAATGACCAGGCCATTTTATGCGATACGGCAGTTGTGCCACTTTAACTGACAATTACGTGGTCGTGTCATGCTGTACCCAAATAAAATTGATGTCCTTTTTTTCCCACAAATAGAGCTTTCTTTTGGTGGTATTTAATCACCTCTGCGATTTTTATTTTTTGCGCTATAAACAAAAAAATACTGTCAATTTTGAAAAAACAAACAATATTTTTTACTTTTTGCTATAACAAATATCCCCCAATTTAAAAAAATAAAAATAAAATTCTTCATCAGTTTAGGCCTATATGTATTCTTATACATATTTTCGGTAAAAAAAAAAAAACGCAATAAGCGTATATTGATTGGTTTGCGCAAAAGTTATAGCGTCTACAAAATAGATAGATTTATGGCATTTTTATTTATTTATTTTTTTACTAGTAATGGCGGCAATCAGCGATTTTTAGCAGAACTGCGACATTGCGGTGGACAGATCAGACACTGTTGACACTTTTTTGGGACCATTAAAATTTATACAGTGATCAGAGCTAAAAATAGCCACTGATTACTGTATGAATGTCACTGGCAGGGAAGGGGTTAACACTAGGGGGCGACCAAGGGGTTAAATATGTTCCCTCGTGTGTGTTTCTAACTGTAGGGGGATGTGACTGACTTGAGGAGGAGACATATCGCTGTTCCTGATTACTAGGAACAGCAGATCTGTCTCTTCTCTGTCAGAACAGGGATTTGTGTGTTTACATACACAGATCCCCTTTCTGGCTCTCATGCCCTGGATCGCGGGTGGCTGGCGGACATCGTGGCCGCCGACCATGCAAATTGAGTCCCCCGCCGTGCAGCAACGTATCCATACGGCGATTTGCGGGCAGGAGCCAACCTGCCGCCGTAAAAGTGCATGAGCTGGTCGGCAAGTGGTTAAAGAGAAGTTTGGCACCTGTCAGGGGGGAGGGGGGGAACAGGAACCTGTTTTTTACAGGTCCCTGCCCCTACATCCGGGAGACGGTGCCACGGCGCTGCCCCTCGGAAGTTCGGCATGCACAGTGCGCAGTTGGGAACCAGCTGTGAAGCCAAAAGGCTTCACTGCTGGTTTCCCTTAGTGAAGATGGCAGACGATCCGAAAATCGGCTGTGGTGCCGACAACACAGGCTCCCTTGACAAGTAAGTGTCCATATATTAAAAGTCAGCAGCTGCAGTATTTGTAGCTGCTGACTTTAAATTTTTTTTTCCCCCAGGTGGGGATCTCCTTTTTAACCACTTCAATACCTGCGTATTGTAATATGACGCCTGCAGATGGGATCTCCCATCCTCATTCCCGGCTGTCTAGGGGGCGCCGCTCGGGACCCTGTGCGCGTGGCCGACGGCCGCGATGTCCGCGGGCACCCAGGATTGCCCGGGAACACAGCAGGACCATGGATCTGTGTGTGTGTAAACACACAGATCCACGTCCTGTCAGAGGAGAGGAGAGTAAAGAGGAACACCGATCGGTCTCCTCCCCTTGTGAGTCCCCTTCCCCTACAGTTAGAATCACTCCCAGGGAACATAATTAACCCCTGCAGCGCCCCCTAGAGTTAACCCCTTCCCTGCCAGTCACATTTACACAGTAATCAGTGCAATTTTATATCACCGATCGCTGTGTAAATGGTGAATGGTCCCAAAAATGTGTCAAAAGTGTCCGATATGTCCATCACAATGTCGCAGTCACGAAAAAAATCGCAGATCACCGCCATTACTAGTAAAAAATACATTTTAAAAAATGCCATAAATCTATCCCCTATTTTGTAGACGCTATAACTTTTGCGCAAACCAATCAATATGCGCTTATTGGGATTTTTTTTACCAAAAATATGTAGAAGAATACGTATCGGCCTAAACTGAGGAAAAAATTTATTTTTTTGTAAAAATGGGATATTTATTATAGCAAAAAGTACAAAATACTGTGTTTTTTTTTTCGAAATTGTCGCTCTTTTGTTTATAGCGCAAAAAATAAAAACCGCAGAGGTGATCAAATACCACCAAAAGAAAGCTCTATTTGTGGGAAAAAAAGGATGTCAACGTTGCACGACCACGCAATTGTCAGTTAAAGCGACGCAGTGCCGAATCGCAAAAAGTGCTTTGGTAAGGAAGGGGGTAAAATCCTCCGGGGCTGAAGAGGTTAAGCAAACTAAAGCTGTCCATAAATGTGTCAAAATCCGGCAGGTCCCTGCTGAACTAGGCAAAATTCAATCCATCTATGGCTATTCTTGTTCCTGAGAAGTCAATCTAACTAACCACTTCTCATGAACGGGCTTGTTCAAAAAATGTTTTTTTGATTAGCGTTGCAGCAAACGCTGATCAGTACATCCTGAGGGTGGAAGAATCTTGCTGTTAGACTACAATAGTGCAGCGAGGAGGATTCCCCCTATTCACCTCGAATGTGTGGTTGGGGGGACCGTTCAGTTTTTTTGGTCAGCCCGCTGATTGATTAAAAAGAAACTGACCCGTGTATGCCCAGCTTTATGACGTGTACACACGATCGGAAATGCCGCTAGCGAAACTCCGGTGAGAGCTTTTTGGTCGGAAAATGCGACCGTGTGTATGCTCCATCGGTCTTTTGCTGGTGGAATTCCAACCAGCAGAAGATTGAGAGCATGTTCTCTATTTTTCATCTGGAAAAGTTCCTATACGAAAATGCGAGCGTCTGTATGCAATTCGGACGCGCAAAAAATCACGCATGCTTGGAAGCATTGAACTTAATTTTCTCAGCCCGTCGTAGTGTTGTACGTCACCGCGTTCTTGGCGGTCGAAAGTTCAGAGAACTTTTGTGTGACCATGTGTATGCAAGACAAGCTTGAGCAGAATTCCGTCGGAAAGATTTTTCGGACGGAAATTCCGCTCGTGTGTACGCGGCATTAGGCTTTAAAGTGTGATCAGCTCCTACAGGCATAGGTAATAAAGCCAAATTGAATCTCTTCCTCTCTTTTTCAGTGTATCTAGGGGTATCAAGACTCTGTAGACCGTGCTGTGTAAAAGAAAGTGATTCTCCCAGCAAGACCGGCATAGATACGGTATTCTAATCATTCTCTCCTCTATTAAATCGGACTGCAATGCCCCCATCCTGTCAGAAGCTTCTGATGGAATGAAAGAGACTCTCAGTAAATTAGAGGAGGATTGCTTAAGGTCTCATGACCCTGTCAGCTCACTGTTTAATGAAATGTGGAATTACATGGGGAGAGCTTCTGTCACTTGAAAATAATTCAAATTATTGTATCCGCCACAAGATATGACCATAGAAGAATTAGGCAGTCATCTTTACCAGTTAAATTAGTGGACAAATTAGTAGTAGATGTTCTTCACCAGCGTGAAGAGAAAAGTCATACGGTATTTAATGTGCTGCCCCACCTTTCTAATCAGGAATCAGAAGGTACTGGAAAATTTTAGATACTTTTTAGATACTTTCTACTACATCCTTAGATATACATTTTTAAAATAATCTCAGGCTTTTATCAGTTAAAACCTGAATTTCAGGCAAACAGCTAAATACAAAAATGAACTACATACACAATATTGTCAAAAGTATTGTGACATCTGCCTTTACACACACGTGAACTTCCCAGAGGCCTCTCGGCAACTCTAGTGCACCTCTGGGAAGAACTATGAAATGGTCATCAGATCTGCTCCACGCTCTCTTCTTCCTGGGGCCTCACCAAGTGAACATTTCTCTGCTGTTAGGCGTGAGGGCTGTAGCCTACCACGCGGCCATCCCATGACTCCAGCCCGGCCCTGGAGGGCCCAACTCTGCTTGCTGTTCATGAGAGATCACCGCGGCACCACCTCTTCAGACGGATCCAACAACCACCCGTGTCCAGCAGCTGGTCACCATCTCTGTTTTTTTCCCAGAAGGACATCTCATCCAGGATTGCTGTTTGGGAGGTTCCTATCTGGCTCTGCAGTTGGTGAGAGGGCAGTTGCCCATCGTTCACAATCCTTACCTGGATATCTTACTTGAACACTTTATTGCATTACATAAGACACTGTACATAGGCATCCATATTCTGAACTACTCTAAGGAATATCACTAGCCAGTTTAAGCTGGCCTGCTTACAGTCACATCACTGTAATGCCACGTACACACGGCCGCAATTTCCAATGGAAACAGTCCGATGGGAGCTTTTCATCAGATTTTCCAACCGTGTGTATGCCCATCGGTATTTTTCTGTCGGCATTTTCGACGGACTTTAGATTGAGAGCCTTTTCTTAATTTCGATCGTGTGTATGCAATTCCGACACGCAAAATTCCGACACATGCTCGGAAACAATTCGACGTATGCTCGGAAGCATTAAACTTCCCTTTTATAGTGCCGTCGAACGGGCTGTATGTCGCAGTGTTATTTACCGTCGGAATTTGGTGTGACCGTGTGTAGGCAAGACAGTTTGAGCGGAATTCCGATGGGAAAACCATCAGAGCTTTGTCCGACGAGAATTCCGATCGTGTGTACGCGGCATGACACATCTTGGATATTAGTTAAAGAGCTCCAACTGCCGATGAAGACTACTGCAGGCCTGCACTCTGGACACTGCTGTTGCTATTGGTTAACCTCCCTGGCGGTATGATTATGTCAGATGTTTGATGCTGAAAGCTGTACAATGTTTTGCATAGAAATTTGGCGTTTTATATTGTAGACCTGTAATTCTTAGGAATAACTCACTTAAATCTGTCCAAACAAGAGTCTAGTAGACATCCCAGGTATGATAAGGTTTGAAACACGAAATCATAAATTATAATATAATAAATAACTATAAATAATTATAACAAATAATAATAAAATGTATTCAATAATGTAATCAAATCAAAAACACAAACATTTGCTCAGTTGCACAATTGTCGCTGTCATTACTTTCAGTGTTTGATGACGAATTTCCCCACGAATCACTATAATTATATATTACAATTATATATATACAGAATTATATCATTCTGAAAGTGATTCTTATTTATTATCGCTGTTTTCTAGCTGGTCTAAAACGACTTTTGATGTAAAGGGACACTTTTTGGTTGCTATGGACAATCTCAAGTTTCCAGGCAGAAAGAACAGTATATATAATATAAAAGTGTACGCAGGGCACTGGACAAAGCCGTAGGGACAAAAGGGAGGTGAAATGTTTGATAAAGTAATATAATCTGTAAGATTACAGTGTACTGTATCTGTAATGTGTTTTTCCTTTTTTGAATTTGGCGCCCACAGTTGCAGGGAACAGAGCTCCTGCACTGTGATGAATCGAGCGGAGACACGGCTCACACACACAGGGGAGACATTGCAGGATCCTGGGGACAAGGTAAGTAACTTTGCCTGGATCCTGCGATGCAATCCCAAGTGTGGCTCGGGATTACCGCTTTTGTAATGAAAATTCACCCTGAGCCACACTCGGGATTACCGCCAGGGAGGTTAAAGGGCCACATACTATTCCTATTCTATCTGGTCTCTCATTAGGATATAAACGTTTCATAGGCCGGCCTGGAATCCCCCTTTAGCATGGTGTCACATTGCATTAACTAGTGGATTCTTTACAATCACCTGTTTTATTTTCTAGCTGGCATTTCACTGTATATATGTATATCTTGCATTGGTGCTATTGAACTGTAATTAAGCTGTTTATTGGGGATTCCTCACCTGAGTCTTGGCTGTTATCCAGACCTCAGGTGATCAATAAAACTCCTCTTGTACACATATCTTTACACCAGTAAAACCTAAGACAATTTCTATTTGACTTGTGTTGGAGTGTCATTTAAAGGTGCCTGCAAAAAGATGGGGGGGGGCTGAGAGGATTGTTTTACCTTTACGCATAAAATGTATGAAAGTAAAAGACATTCAGCCTCTACAACCACTTTAATAGGTGGATATCAGCCTAGGGAAGTGGGCACTCCTAGGAAGACTGAAACTCCATGCAGATCCCTCTAGATACAATGAATGGGCCATAAGCAGTCATTCTGGGGAGGAAAGGACTGGTGAATTCAGAGAAAACAATTCCAGTACAGGAAAAGAGCCAGTACAACTGTGCAAGACTGAAGGTAAAGCTTAGTACACACTAGTACTTTTTTTTTTGTTCAACCCAGCAGGGCTAAATGAAAAAAAATTGACAGCTCAGCTATCCGATGTTAGTACAGTGATCTCCCCTGCTGTGCTATTGTGTACTGCCCCCCCCACAAGAACATTCTGGTCAGCGTTCTGAGCCATTGGCTGAGAGTGCTGATTGGGAGCTGATCGGTAGACCTTTTTCGGTCATGTCCTAGAAGTCGTGCTTCTGTCGGACCGGCTGCAGTACACACGCCCCGAATGTCATTCAGCCTGTGTGTACTAGGTTTTAGGCTGTTTTTGTAAGTACCAAACTTAACCACTTGCCTACTGTGCACTTAAACACCCTTCCTGCCCAGACCAATTTTCAGCTTTCAGCGCTCGCGCACTTTCAGTGACAATTGCGCGGTCATGCAATGCTGTAACCAAATGAATTTTTTATCATTTTGTTCGCACAAATAGAGCTTTAGTTTGGTGGTATTTATTCGCGACTCCGTTTTTTATTTTTTGCGATATAAGCGAAAACATAGCGGAAATTTTGAAAAAAAACAATATTTTCTCCTTTCTTTTTTAAAAGAAATCCAATAAAATCAAATTTTGTCATAAATTTAAGCCAAAATGTATTCTGCTACATGTTTTTTGTAAAAAAAATTCCGTTAAGTGTATAATAATTGGTTCGCGTGATCACGGACATATGTACGCAAATGATCATGTAAAAGGGGTGTGCAGGTGATCACGGACATATGTGTGCAGATAATCATTGGCACATGTGATTTTAGTGGGACATATGTGAGGGACATGTGTTTTTATTATTTAGGGACATGTGTGTTTTGGGGACATGTGTGTTTTGGGGACATGTGTGTTTTACTGTGGGGACATGTGTGTCTTACTGTGGGGACATGTGTGTTTTACTATGGGGACATGTGTGTTTTACTATGGGGGACCCTAGACTGGTGATCAGTGAGTAAAAAAACATCTCATACTCACTGATCACCAGCCGGCTGCAGCGATCCGCTCTCCTCTCCTCACCGACGACTTCCGTGTGAGGAGAGGAGGGCCGATTGCCTAGCAACCGGCTGTTTGTTTACATCACATGACAGCCGTGATTCGTCACGGCCGTCATGTGATCAGGAGGGCCGATCACCGTGCCCTCCTGCCGATTCGAGATGCGCCGTGTCCGGGTGACACGGCCGCATCGGGATCGCGCCGCTGCGCGGGCACGCGCGCGCGCGATCCCTCTACTTCTGAAGGACGTTCCTGAACGTCCTATCAGAAGTAGACGGCTCCCACCCGGCCGTATATCTACATTGGCCGGGTGGGAAGTGGTTAAGTCTGGTATTAGCCTCTTGCAATTGCCTGTAGAGCAGAGCTCATCCTGTTATGGAAATTGTATTATGTGTGTTTTACAGATTGTCATCCCTTTGTCTGATTTAACCCAGGAGCGCTCTAGCAGAACGCACTTGGGTTGAATCGGGACAAGCGGTAAAACTGGCAGCATGAAAACCTTCTCATGGGCTTGGAGACATGTTCTTTGTGTGTTCTTTGCCAGTTTGTAAGTATCAAGCGCAATGCACTGGGCTTCTTGCCTTCAAATGTTTATGCACATTAGAGAAGCGAAGTCCGCATAACAAGAGAAACATAAATATCTCTGTTGTGGCTATGCTATACCTTGTTGGATAAATATCTACTTTAATAAGAGGAAATTGATATCTGCCATGGTAATATACTCGTACCGTATATTGACAACAGCAGTAGCAATGTCCCCGCAGATCTTCTCAAGCCTGTAAGAACAAGTAGAATCATCTTACTAGATACTGGTTACTCTGAGCAGTATTGAGTAGGCTTCATGCTGACCAAGATGGTGGATGTGCATGCTTGTAGCTGGGCAGAGGGCAGTGTACATGCCTCAAGTGGATGAGACGTGCACTTCTCCGTCCCACTCCTGTGGATGCCCTCCCCTTTACTGTTGTAATTTCCTGTGTGATCATTTCCTGTGATGTCATTTTGCATAGAGGAAGCGATTGGCTGTTGGGGACATGACTTCCTGTTTGTCATTTCCTTTTGTTGTCCATGAAGAAAAACCAAGTGGCTGTGCTCAGGAGAGACAGTCGAGCAATGGAGCTAAAAACATAAAGACGGTGATTATGTCTGTTTACTTGGGGAAATGCGGGAGACAGGGGTTGATTAAGATGGATTATACCAAAAGGCTGAAAGGGCGCTTTGTAGTGCAGGAGACATGGATTACGCATTGGCGTATAGCCAGGGGCGGACTGACCATTTGGCCACTCGGGCACTTCCCGAGGGCCCCGGGCCACTAGGGGGCCCCATCAGGGTTGCCAGCCTCAGTAAAACCAGGGACAATATGTAAAAATCTGTGTTTTTTTACATCTGTTTCTGAAATGTCCCTTACCGACATCCTTTTGGTCTAAAAATCCTGAGATTATAGCTGCCCCACCTCTCCAGTACCTTCTCAGCCAATAGAAACATGTCTGTGTATACTGTGTGTACATGTATGTGTATACTGTGTGTGTGTATACTGTGTGGCCCCATAATCTCTGATTGCCTGGGGGCCCCATAATCTGCTATTGCCCGGGGGCCCCATGAGTTGTCAGTCCGCCCCTGCGTATAGCGAAATCTCCACGTCAATACTAAGAGAGGGGGGGACAGGACTTGGTGACAATCAGGCTGGCAATCAGTTATTCGGAATGCATTGACAAGAAACATGCTGATAGTAGGGGAGAGAAGAGTGAACGCATTAGTCTGTTGTTTCTCCTTCACTGTCCTGTCAGCAGGGTGGGGTTGGAAAGAGGACATCACTGTATTCATTCTACACTCTGAAAAAGTAACAGAGAAAGTGGTGTCATCTACTTGGCTGTGCTGCGTAGCAGAGTGGTGTAAATCTCAGGACTGGGTGGACAGTCAATACAAATCCTTTGTCAATTATATGTATTTAGTCTGTGTATTTAGCTGTTTGCCTGGAATTCCATTTTAAAAGAAAACTCTACACACACACACACACGCACACACATGCTAAAAGCAGCAACTCAACTTTAAACAAAAAAAACTCTTACGGCTGGATGCTATTTTCCAATCCACTGCTTGGAGCATTGCAAATCCAGTCTCATGAATTATTTCTAAATAATTAATATAAAATCTGTTCATCTCCCAAATGGCTGCACACAAAACCTACAGAAAATATATTTTTTATGTTGAACAAAAGGATGAGTTCTAAAATGCTTTTAGGGAGTACAAAGAAATGGAATTCTGGAACCATCAGCCAGTTACCACATCACTTTGGATAAAATGTCCTTCATTGTTAGACTGTAAAATATTAAAGGAAATCAGAAGTGAGAGAAATACAGAAACTGCCATTGCTGACCTCCTTCTGAAGATGCTAGTTTCTTGGCTGCTTTTAGGGAACTATTACCTTGGTTGTAAACCCAAAGTTGTAAACCTGAGTATTAAAATTTAAAATCCAGACAGTTAAATACACGGATTAAATACATATATGAGAGTTGATTTACCTGCCTATGGTTTTGGATTTTTGCCTTTTCATGTCTAAGATTTCTGCCAGACAATACAGCCAGATTTGAGACCTAGTTTTTCTCTGATGCTATATTATACAATTCGGTCTTTCCCCCCTCCCTCAGCCTGTAATTGGGCAATGAAAGAGAGGCAGCAGACTGATAAGTTTGTCTGTCTGCTCACTCTGCTTGTAGGCAGGTGTAGGTTGACCTCCCTACACAGGTGGCGCTGTCCACTATCACCATGCAGGAGAGTGGAGGACATGCTCTTCTTAGGCCTCTGTATGTGTCATCGGGTGGGCAGCTATCCGATTGGATGCTGCTGCCCCGGATGACCTCAGTGGCCATCATTGATGAGGGCAGTACTTATAAAAAGTGTGGTTAAGTCAGGGATAGGAACTGGTTGGATAGGGAGAGTGTGACTAGCGTAAGGTAAAGGTTCCAGAGGAGGATGGAGTGCATAGGGACTGTCACTGCTTATTAGGGCTGCTGTGTGGAATTTTCCACCACTAGTGCCTCGTTGCACACTGCCTACTAGCCGCCTCCTGTGCCAGATGCTGTTGGTCTCTGCAAGTACTGTATACAGTACTATATCTATGATTGTTTCTGCCAGTTTGAAGCATCTGCATAGATTCTGTTACAGTGTGGTTGGAACGTTCTGGACAATATACTTCTTTGAAACCTCAGACACTGTGTGTCTCGTGCCTTCCCTCTTGGGTGCCTACCACCCAGGCCTCGCTCACTCCTACATTCTCTCTCCTCCCATTGAGCACAGCAAAACACCTGATTGGCCTTTTGGTTAAGATCAAGGATGTGTGGGTCTCAGTGGCGTATCCAGGGTATGGCAGATATGGCAAGTGCCATGGGCGCCATGTGAAGGGGGCGCTTCTGAGTGGCTGGGCAGCAAGGCACTTACGGAGATCTCTTTTAAAATGGTCCTGGTATCGCACACTGTCAGCCTGGAGTGGGATCCTGGCTGGCGAAGGCTGCTTTAGGTCGTTCACCACTGGCCCCTGGCTCACTGCCCAAACTGGTTGCTAGCCAGGGCCCGCCTGGCATCTAGTAACCAGTGACATCAGGAGGCGGAGAGAGGCAGAGACCAGCATTCAGAGCGAGAGGATTTAACTTCCTCCTCCGCGCCCACTGCTTAGCTCCGCCCACCTCCTCCCTGCATCCTCTCCAAGTGCACAAGAAACATGTGAGGCACAGTGCACAAAGGGAGAGAGGCATTTAGGCAGTGGTGTCCCAGTGTCCCCCTAGGATATTGCAAAATAGGCTGCTGTGCCAGAGAGGGGAAATGAGCCGGCACTGTGCTCTCCCTCCTCTCCAGCTTCACAGTCCTGGCACTGCAGCTCTTCTCTCCCAGTGGCTCTGTGTGTGTATAGGAGTGCCCTGCAGCTTCCCCCTCTTGTTCTGTCATTGACTATAGAAGTAGCAGAAAGGAACCAGCAGCCTCATACTATAGGAACTGCCAGCAAGCCACAGGACAAGAAACAGTTAACAACAAGAGCTGATCCGCCTCCTGCTGCTTACTGAACCAATGGGCGCTGCTGTAACCCGCCCCCTTCGATTGAGAAGAACAGAATACTGGAGCCATGCTGGAGCCTGGAGAAAGAGCCAGCTGCCTGGGGACTGGGGAGGGGCAGAGAAGGAGGAGAAATGAGCAAGAGAAGCAGAAGAATGAATTCAGGAGAAGGTAATCTGGAGACTGTGCACAGGAAGAGACATTTACTGCAAGGGCTCCTCTCTTTATTCTGTCTGTACTTTCTGATGTATTCTGTATTCCTCCTCTCTCTCTCTCTCTCTCTCTCTCTCCCTGCACCCCCCTTTTCTCTCCCTCTCTCTCTCTTTCCCCCTCTTGCCAGAACCAGTATAAACACTTTGTTAATATTAAAATAAAATATACAATGCTGCGCTTCCTTCTTCACCTTAGTTGTTTTAATTTAAAATGTAATTGCATAATTTGGTTATATACTGCTAGACTTTTCTTTCTTTACCCTGCAAGGTGATTTTTTTGGTAAACTCACCTTAAAACAAAGCCCTCCCGCACCCAGAAGTCAGTGCAGCAGGCGTTCTCATTTTTACTTATCTTGCTTCCGGGTTTGTGGGCTCTGTGACTATCCGGAGCCATGATGAAGTCACTCCTGTGCATGCGCGTGGCAGCCACTGTTCATGGCACAGGGTTCTAAAGGAACAGCACAGCGATGGCCATTCCTTCAGAGCGCATGCGCCAGTGATGTCACTAGCTCCATATAATGTAAATGTCTTCTAAACTGTACATGTTTGGGAGATATTTACTGTACCTGTAAGTCTATAATAAGGCTTACCTATATGTAAAAGGCGGTAAAGGAAGTTTACTTCCACTTTAAGTGATGGTAGAGCCCTCCCTCTGAATACCATATACTGTATATGTGGTGTCCTGTAAACCAAATATACAACTTTATATCTTTCAAACTAATAACAATATCAAAATATAAAATTGCAGGATATTAGTGATATTGACACCCCCTCAAGAAATAAAATAACTCTACTGACAATAGGGGGTGTCACCATCACTAATATACTACAATTTTATATTTTGAAAATGTGACCTGTAGTTTTGTTAGCTGTTTTTTTGTTAAGGTTATCTGAAAGATGGGTTTCAAATGTTTTGACAGGGGCGCAGTTTCAGTGCTTGCCATAGGCGCCATTTTCACTAGATACGCCTCTGGTGGGTCTTTATGTCTAACCTAAAGTCTAGGGGGAGGATGTGTGGCCTTCTGGTTCCTTCCTCCCCTGTCTTGGGGGGTATCTCTTCAGGATAGCCCCTTATCTAGCACTTGTTGGCGGCTTTGGCTGGCCATGAGGGGCAGGCCCACCAGGACCTGACTTGTGCCCCAGCGGGTCATTTAAGGTGGGGCCCTTGGATCAACACTAAGTGCACTTTTTTGGTTCACTTATTTGTGCTTTGTTTTTGCGCACTGCACCGCAGGTTTGTAAAAAAAAAAATAGAACACACCTATATGGCTCCTTGTGCTAATTGTTCCTCTCCAAGTCTCAGTTCTGCTTTGCAGGGGATTGCAAGCAATTGGTATCGATCAAATTCAGGCACTTAAAGTGGTATTAAACCCGAAACATAAACCTCAGAGACTGGTGGTTTCCTGTGATTTTTATGGATGCTGAATTATCTTAATATTTATGTAAGTTACTATTTTGATTAAATCTATGTTTTTGAAATACTACACTATGGAGAGCCTCTTTTTTCTTGTATAAGCATTATGGAGGAGAGTGGAGGAGATTAAGGCAGATATTTATTAACACAGTGGGAGAACACTTTTTTATTCCTATCATAACCGCCTATACCTCTGCCTGTGTTTCTAAGGAGAAGAGTGATTGGAGAATTCCAGCAAGGATTATATTTGCCAGAAGCATCATTAGACCCGTTGGAGTCTTTATTTGAGGTGAGTGGCTGGGGCACACTTTTGGTGGATTGCGGATGGTGGAAGCAAGGGCAACTACACATTAGGATTTTCTGCATTTCCTGCATATTTCTGCACATTTATTTATTAATATTTATTTGCACAATTTTTGGATTGAATATCTGCACCTGCACTTTTTACACATAATATATATTTTCATTGATTGGACTATTTTTATGGACTTGGAATTATTTATATTCATATTTATTTAAATTTTTGGGGGGATTTTTTTTTTTTTGCACATGCACTTGATGTTCATCATCACTTATTTGCTTAAACGTATTTATTGTTGTGAGTTAGCGCCACATTTACTTTTACAACAATACAAAAAAAACTGTATATATTGCAGCTTACCAATTATTAGATGCGGTGGCTGAATTGGTTTGTTTTAGGCTTTTTTTCCTCTGTTTTGGCCAGTAACACACTTCCTGTATTAGAGTGCCTCCACTCTGAATGAAGGAGCACAGGGGGCACCTTAGGATAGCAACAGTGTGAGTCTGGGGGGAGGGGAGTGATAGATGGGCTAATAGATTTAACTACACTAACAAATTGAAGCTGAACTCCAGCTCACACTTTATAATCAACTAAAGCAGTGGTCATCAACCCTGTCCTCAGGGCCCACTAACAGGCCAGGTTTGCAAGATAACTGAAATACATCACAGGTGATATCATTTGCTGCTCAGTGATTGCAGTATTCTAGTCTGCATCTCCCCAAGGTAATACATAAAACCTGGCCTGTTAGTGGGCCCTGAGGACAGGGTTGATGACCACTGAACTAAAGCAACATCTTTTTTTTTGCCTTTTGGGATAAAGGTTTTGCATAAATTATCATTGTAAGCACCCCTGCCAGTGTTTAATGGTTTTTCTCATCCCTATAACTGATGCATTCTGTTGGAGAGTTTTTTTTTTAAAACAATAGACTTACTGGCCAGATTACAAGGTGAAAATGGAAGAAAGAAAGCCTAAAAAAAAAACGAATACAGCCATCATATCTAAGAATTGGTAAGCTGCAATATAATACATAAATGTTTGCTTTTGAGTTTAATACCACTTTAAACAAGTTGATTGTAAAGTTAAACTCCAGTAAACCCATAACATAGTAATAATATTTATTGCCCTCCTTCCCCTGTAAATGCTATTTTCGTCTAGGGGAGATTTCAAGTAGAAGATAACTACTTGAAACCTCCCCTGGAGAGCACAGTGTCCATAGTATGTGCACGTTTGGATATGTAAAGCTCTGAGTAAATTGTCAGTGCTTATAAAATACCTGTAGTAGTATACCTTAATCCTTGTTCTGCTGACAACTGACGTTTTTCCGGTTTGTTGGCTGGCCCTTGATGTCTTACTGTACAATACAGGACTTCTGGTTGGGCACAAATGTGTCTTGCTATTGTATGACTGACTATGGTTCACATTTTTGCCTTGTGTCTTTCCCATTTGAGGGAGTCACGAGGCATGTGACAAAGTATGTCAGGGGCAGAGCTGTGACGTCATTGCGTATTCCCGAAAACCGAAAGTAAGGCAGCTTTCTCATACATGTGATATCATAGTCCACTCTTAAGGGGGGAATAGAGAGATGTTAATATGACCATACACAGGAGTAAAGTGCACTCTATTTGTGAGTGTTACCATAGATTTTTTTTAATAAAGGGAACAGGTTTTAATATGCTGCACGATGATGTTTTATTCCTTTGAGCATTAGTGTGAAGTGGTGAAGTGTCAGCTTACCTTGGAGCCTGATATTTTTTGAAGACAGAAGATAAACTATTGGTACATTTGGTGAATGCCCAGAGGTGGTGAAAGCCTGAATTAAAAGTCAAGGTGCTATTTGACCTATTCATATTGTAGGTCAATTTGTTTAGGTAAGCAGATTGTGTGGATTGTGGTGGAACACTGGTCGAGATGACTGGAATAAAATCACAGTCACAAGGCGGAGGATTAATGCACCTTATTGCTCAACTGTTAAGCCATTGATTATATCACATAGACACAAGGCAGAGGATTAATACACTCTATTTCTGAATTCTAAAGCCATTGATTATATTCATGGACTGGTGTGAACATATGTTGGTTGGAGTCTGTCCATTAGAGGAGAGACATATATATCATGTTTTCTAATATGAGAATTGTATAATTAACTCAGGTTGCAACAACAAAGTGGGTATTTTTTGTTGTTTTACACTATAAATTGAGGAAATGGTAGTGTGGAGAATATTTTTGTTGGTTTTACTTACTTTTTAATATTGATATTTTTCTATTGGAACATAGTACATCTTTAAAGTGGTTGTAAAGGCAGAAGGTTTTTTTTTATCTTAATGCATTCTTTGCATTAAGATAAAAAAGCCTTCTGTGTGCAGCAGCCCCCCTAATACTTACCTGAGGTCCATCCAGATCCAGCGATGTTGCACGAGAGACTCGGCTGTCTTGGACTCCCCTCTTTATTGGCTGAAACACACGGCGGACACCATTGGCTCCCGCTGCTGTCAATCAATGTCAGTGAGCCAATGAGGAGAGTGGGCCAGGCCAAGGTTCATGTCTGAATGAACACAGGGAGCTGTGGCTTGGCTCAGGTGCCCCCATAGCAAGCTGCTTGCTGTGGAGGCACTCAACAGGAGGGAGGGGCCAGGAGCGCCAAAGAGGGACCTGAGAAGAGGAGGGTCGGGGCTGCTCTGTGCAAAACCAGTACACAGAGCAGGTAAGTATAACATATTTGTTATTTTTAACGAAAAAAAAACAAGACTTTAGTATCCCTCCTGGAGGGACGTGGAGTGGAACAGCTGGGAGATCTCATTACTAAGGCTCTAACCTGCCTTATACAAGGAAAACTGATAAGAAAAGTGGCAAAGGAAGAAAACGGCTGAGTATATTTCTTATTGATAGAAGAAAGTCATGCTGTATGTGAATCTTCCCTATACATAGGAGGAGTAAAAAAGGAAAGTTGATTCATTTTATCTATCTATTTTTATATCTGATTTCTCTATCTATATATGTGATCTGCTTATAGGAAGGAACATCTGAAAGATAGTTTGGATTTAATCTAACAACCTATCTGCAGGAAATCTTTTTGCCAGTGTATTTTTCCTGGAGGAATCTTTTGCTATTGTCCCCAATTAAGCACATCTGACCAATCAATCAGCAGAGATTGGCAAGTGTATGTGGAGCTTATTAGTTAAATTAGCACACTGGTTTATTTATTTATCTATGTGCATGGGCTGCATAATAGCCCAGCAGTGCACGATCTGATTGCACGATTTGAGCACACATTTATTTATATAATATTTGCACATATTTATTGCAACTGTTCCACAGTCAATTGTTTTGTAACTGTACTCGCACGAGGTACACTAATTACTTTTTAAGGAAGCACACTGCACTATCTATAAGGTTTACTATATATTATTAAGGTTGATTTAGCGCACTTATTGTTTACATTACTGTTTACTATATTTCACAGATCTCTGTGCTGTTGACTGTTTGTAGGGAAATGGCTCTGAAAGCCCAGCAAGCATGTGTGCCCCGGCTTCCTCATTCCAAGTGCCGATGGCCAATGGATGGTGATGTCCACTTGGTTACCAGGGTCACAGGACACGTTTTGAGAAACCTTCCTCTTCCTCAGCTCCAGCTCAACCATATAGCTGTTAAAGGGGTGTGGTCACTGGGAGGTGCACTGTCAATAATTTTCACAGGGCACCTAAAGATCTAAGGCCAGCCCTGGGAAGGGTCATACATGTAGTATATTATAGAGAGACAACTTAGAGCTGGCTAAGTGGGGTGAGAGAGAAAGTAAAATCAGAATAACTTGATCTTTTTCCCCTAATTCAACCCCACAGATACATAAAACCTCCAATGACGAGCCAAGTCAAGCCAGTGCACCACAACAGCAAACTATTTGCACTGCTCTTTTAGGTGTTTCAAAATACAAAATTTACTCTAAGGAACAATAGGACACTGATACACATCATCTTCAGAGTCAGACAGATCCTCATCTTGTAAGTGGGGCAATGTGGATTTCCTACGGCATGGGCATACTCCTCTGCCTTCTTAAGTAGTTCCTGAATATTCTCATCAACAAGGGTTTTTTCAGACAGCAGAATTGACAAAACAGCTGGTGCAAGCACTGGCCAAAACATTTCATCAGTTACTTGGATCTAAGAATGAAGCAAAACACTGGTTCACATTCTCTTTCATTCTCTGTGTAATTGTGGCACGGTCTTGGTAACTAGTGTTCTGTTTTAAGTCCTAAAGGTGGCTGAGTAGAGAGTAGATCAAAGAGGGCACGGACATAGACATGGTGTCACTCTGTAGGGTTTTAGTATGTTCCGCTCCACAAAAGGTAGCAGTAGGTCATGCAATGATTGCATAATTTATGCCCCTAGAAAGCCTGAAGGTGCTGCTTGGATTTTGGGCCCCTCTATGTAGTTAGGTTGTGAAAAAATCTCACATATGTGGTATCACCACACTCAGAAATAATAACAGAATGTGTTTTGGGGTGTAAATCTAAGTATGTCTATGCTGTGCGAAAAAAAAAAAAAAATAATAATAATTTTCATTCTGTACTTTTCTAAATATTTAGGCAAAAAAGTCTTCAAAAGACTCACCATACCTTGAGGTATTTTCTTTCCAACATGTGGTTCTTTTGTGAGTGTTTCCACTGTCTGGGTACTTCAGGGCCTTCAAAAATGTGATAGGTAGTCAGGAAGTTCCAAAAACTTGTGACAAAAAATTACATTATCAAAAGAGTTACTATGCCCTTCAGAAAATGACACCTGGGGTGTTTGCTTTCCAAAATGTGTTCATTTTATGGGTGTTTCTCCTGTCCTGGCACTTCAGGGACTCAAAATGTAATGTATGCTCCTTGAAAACTAAAGATGCTCTTTGGATTTTTGGGCCTATGCATCTAGGCTGTGAAAAAGACCACATGTGGTATCTTAGGAGGCATATAAAAATGTGTAAATATGTTTTGGGGTGTAACTCTAAGTAGGCCTTTGTGGTGTGTGAGAAATAATCAGTTAAAATTACAACTTTGTGAAAAGAATACCCATTTTATTTTATTTCTTAATTTTCCCAAAAATTGTGACAAAAAAATACAACTTTAAAAAATTCACCATGCCTCATACTAAATACCCTGGACTATCTTATTTCCCAAAAGGGGTTCAATTGTGGGGTACTTGTAAAGTCCTAGCATTTTAGGGTTGGAAGAAATTAGATAGCAAGATTGATCAATTTTAAACTATATATACCATAGTTTGTAGACTGTATCGTTTTCACACAGACTAAATAATATGAAGTCATTTGAGTTATGTTTACCAAAGCAATGCAGCAGAATACATTTTGGTCTAAATTCATGAAGAAAGATTGAAGAAGAAAAAAAATTAATATAGCAAAAAATAAAACACCCATATTAAATATTATATCTCAAGACTATGATATAAAATGAATTTGGTGCAGTGTTGCATGGTTGAGTATTTGTCACATTCACTGAAAACTGAAAAATGGCCTGGACTGGATTGGAGTAAAACAGTCCAGACTTGAAGTGGTTAAATGTTTAATTTGTGAAAAAAAAATGATTTAAAAAAAATAATAGATAACACGTCTAAACATCATTTTCTACACTTTTATTCTTTCAAAAAAAAAGTGTAAAATAAAACTGAGCAAAACTGGTTATTGTTACTCTTTTAACAAGCTCAGTAATTTACTATTCTAGACCAAATAATGCATTTGTAATTGCCGTTCTGTAGTCTACTTCCATCACAATGCTCCACCAGCGTATTGTTTTGATGTTTTATACTGTGTAGGCTTTTAAAACCCATTTTGAAACAACACGAGACAGTCGGTTGAGGTTTCTATAACTAATTTGATTTTATGTATTTCAGAAGTGGATTATCCTTTAAACCCCTAGACTTCTTAAGTCTATGCTTAAGGGATGTGACATTCTGCAGTCACCAGACTGCTATCTCCGAAGATGATTATTTTATGTGCCACAGTACTAAAAACAGAGAATGCAGATGTAAAAATCCTAAAGTCACTGCACTGTTTCTGTTGCCATGGCAATTACCAATCTATCAGAGTTTAAATAAGGAAACCTAAGAAAAATGCTAGACGGTCAGTGTAGCATCATATAGTATTTTGAGATGAACACATTAATTAAAGACACCTTTTCATTATAAGCTGTGTATTATAAAGTGTAAAAGAAAGGGTAAAGTGTAAAAGTGAAGGGTTAAACACTCTGTAAGGTTTTTATGTTAATCTGTGTCCCTTTAGGGAGATTCACTCTTTCTATTTTCCTGGATTTCACAATCACATTGAAGTGCTTGTACACCTGATGACTAGGGTATAAAATATGCTTTGATTTTCTATACTGCTTGACCACCACTCCACCTCTAGCCTCTATGTAAGAAAACCACACAAGACAGAAGGCGGGGTTTAATGGGCATAACAGCCTTTTTATTAACAAATCATAAACAACATATTTAACATATTAACATATAAACAAATTAACATTCCATACAGTTCTGGAAATAGGAGCTACAAGGTCCTTGTGGGCATCTACTTTCAGTCCCTACCTAACCACCAAACATTAGGCCTCCAGCCGCAACAAACACTGACTCGGAGACAACCAGATACTCGCAGTTACCACCTACCATAATAATGGGAGCCATACCCAGGGCGGGTCCTTACAAATGTACATATTTGCCCATAATCAAACACATACAAGGAATTTCTTCAACATCACCACAAGATCCCATTCAAACTGCATACCAAAGCAAACCACATAACACAGCAGGGTGGGAGGGTGGGAAGTTGTCCTAACGTATGCTCTTCTTCAACTGAAGACTTTCAAAGACCCTCCTACATATGCCCCTCTGCAGCTTAACCTGCTTCAGCACTCGCCACCAACAAAGGGAGTACCATTTGAATTCTGTCTACTTAACCCACTAAATGCCCCCTCCTATGCCAAACCCAGTCATGTCAGCCTTGCGTTTATGGTTTTCTGCTTTCTAATTCCGAGCCTCTATAGCAGTGGTCTTCAAACTGGATGCGGCCCTTTGCTTGACATTATCTGACCCTTGAGGCACTCCTACAGCCACTGATACAAGGCAATGTTCCTCCCTCTGACACCAACAGGGCACTATTTCTCCCATTGACACCATTGATGGGCCACTATTCCTTCCACTAATGCCAATAATAGGGCACTATTCCCCAACTGATGTTCCCTTGGTCCTGAGCTATGATGTTCATGCTTGTAAACTTTGTTGAACTTTCCCAGCTTTTGGAGCGTGGTCAACCTTTTATTTTTCATTCTTGGGGCACTATTAGTCTCACTGATACCAACAATGGGGCATTCACTGCCTTCGCTAGCTCCGTCTACCTGAAGTCATGTGCTAAATGAACGGACTTTCCCCTCAAAGCCTGAAGGGCCTTTGTTTGGAAAGTTTGGAGACCCCTGTTCTATAGTGTGTACTTGTCTCAATTAAGAGCATGTGTCATTTCTGACTGCTGCTTTGTTCCTCTGCTACCTGCATGAGTTCCGACAAGTTTCCTGACACCAAGAGAAAAATGGTGACAGGGAAGGGACCTCCAGCTGATTGACAGCCTCAGCTCTGTTCCTATGTGCTGTGTGAAGGGGGATGTGTGTCCTTTCCCTCCAACTAGTTCTCAGACCTCTCTTCACTGAGCTCTGGGGAGTGTTATTTCAGCTCCCTTTTTTCTGACAGCTCAGACAAGCTTTATATATTCTGACTATTACCAGCTGGAGAGAAGAGAAGAGAAAACTGCAGATACAGGTACAACTCATGTAAGAGGATTTGTTTTGTCTCTGTGTATCACCTGAGGCCAGTCACTTCATTGGGTATATGTAAGGGTTTACACACACTTTTAAGTAGAACTAAAAGCATTATTTTGCTGTCTGTCCCCCCAGAGATTCACCCACTTTATTTGTAATTTTTACTGTTTACCGAAAGTGAAGAAAATCCCAAGTTTTTGGCTGTCTGTGAAGCAGGAATAGGGGAATACTTCCAATGGGGACACTAGTTTTGGTGACAACCAGGGATTCCCTCACTTTTGAGGGATTTATTCTCACTCTCTTTGTGGGATTTCCTCTTACTTGATTTACTCTGTTTTGGCTCTCAGACAGGAAATGAAGAGAAATGGGACACAGATGACCAGAAAAAGCACTGAAAATTATTATAATGCTCCCTTACACTATCCAAAATGAAAAAAAAGAAAGGTTTTGCCTTTAGTTCTACTTATATGAGGGGAAATTGAACATTTTGAGTTGTCATCAGAGCAAAAGATTAATGAAAATCCTCCAATGGGAGAAACCCATTCCTATGACAACCATCTAAGATGGGAATTCTGCTTACTTTGGAAAGATCTCTTCTCGTTTGCTTTTCCATCTCCAGGACAGGAAGGGAAAACTCCTCAGCGGGACACAGAGAGCAAAAATAAACTTGACAAAGGTTTTAATGCTCCCCCACTCCGTCCAAATGTAAATAGAAAGGTTTAAGAAAAGGTTTACTACACTTAGGGGCTATTTCTAAAGGAGAACAGTTATCGCTATCTTCTCTCCAACATTCTAGCCTTGTATAGGTCTACAATCTTGTCCCTGACATACTTGGACAACTCTTTGGTCTTGGTCATGGTGGAGAGATTGGAATCTGATTAGGAGTACTCGCTTTAAAGAGGAAGTAAAGCCTCTTTTAAAAAAAAAACAGAACCTGCAAGGTAAAGGCATAATGAGCTAGTATGCATAGCATACTAGCTCATTATGAATAACTTACCTGAGAACGAAGCCCCCGGAGCGGTCCTCATTCACGACCTTCTCCGCCGCCATCAATACGGGAGTGACTTTCGGGTCTTGCCGCTCCAGCACTGTGATTCGCTGGAGTGGCGATGACGTCACTCCCGCGCATGCGCAGGAAAGCGACATAGCGCCGTGAACTTGGCATGCGCAGTGCGCCTGCGCGCCACTGTCTACGGCGCCTCATTTTTTTTAAATATCTCCTAAACCATGTAGGTTTAGGAGATATTTATTGGACCTACAGGTAAGCCTTAATCTAGGCTTACCTGTAGGCCAAAGTGCTTTGGAAGGGTTTACTTCCACTTTAAGTGAGTGCTCCTAATCTCAGCTTGTTACCTGTATAGGAGACACCTGGGAGCCAGAAATCTTGCTGATTGATAGGGGATCAAATACTTATTTCACTAATTAAAATTAGACATGTGCATGATGAAAAAATTTGTTTAGTTTTGATTTCGGTAATTTAGTTATTTTGTTTAGTTCAATTCAGTTGATTCGTATTCGGAATTCGTATTTGTCATTTTCACATTTTCTTCCAATTTACAAATTTTTTCGATTCAAAATTTTCAAATCGATAAATTTTCAAATCGGTCAAAACTGTGTACAAACAAAAGAAAAATCTTCATCAAATGATTACAATGACTCTTTAAATCACCTTTGGCTTAACAAAAAAAAGCATTATTTCGAAATGGTACTCTAATAACACACATAGTCTTTGATTTAAGCAATATGTGTAGTTAGAATTCGACTGGAGTTCAATGTAAAATTTGATTTGAATTTTAGTCTGAATTTGCAAAATTTGGACAAATTTCGTTATTCGGAGCATCCAGTAAAATTTGTTTATATTGTAATTCGGGTATTCGGATATATCTGAATCTCCGAATAACGAAAAATTTGTCTGAATATTAATTTGAAACTAAACAAACTGCACATGTCTAATTTAAATGCAAATCAATTTATAACTTTTTTGAAATACGTTTTTCTGGATATTTGTGTTGTTGTTCTGTCTCTAACTGCTAAAATAAACCTACCATTAAAATTATAGACTGATAATTTCTTTGTCAGTGGGTAAATGTACAAAATCAGCAGGGGATCAAATACTTTGTTCCCTCACTGAACATATGAGGAACTAGCGCACATGCAAGGTGAGGAGCAGAGGTGATTACACAAAGTCTGAGCTCTGCTGTACAGGGACTGGACAAGGCTGATACCAAGTCAAATTTAGATACTTACACTGCTTGTATTAGCAAAAAAAAATCCTGATGTATTATCATGTGCAATCATTTATGTATTTTTTATCTGCCTGGAGTTCTGCTTTAAAAAGTTTTTGTGCATACTGAATATGAACACTTACTTTGTAATGCTGCTCATGAATATATTATTGGTTTTAAATTACTGTATAATCATTGTTTTAGTAATAATATGTTCTGTCTTACAAATTACAAAACACTGAGCACTCTATTTGAGTGGAAAAAAATGTGTTTAATGCTTGTGTGTTTGTATTTTTATAATTATTATTCAGCCATTAAAATGTTTTTTAACATGGCTAAAATTTGGGGAATAATTCTCTTCTTGTTACCAGTATGGTAATCATTTTCTTCTGGTCTCAACGAAACATTGACCACTGGCCAATATCTTCAAAATTTTTCATATATAATGAAAATCAACTATATAATTGTATTATTGGTGGTGTTTGTAATGCGTACACACGAGCGGATTTTCCATCAGAAAAATCTTGGATGGTTTTTCCGACGGAATTCCACTAAAGCTTGGCTTGCATACACACGGTCCCACAAAAGTTTGCTGAACTTTCGACCGTCAAGAATGCGGTGACATACAACACTACGACGAGCCAAGAAAATTAAGTTCAATGCTTCCGAGCATGCCGATGGAGCATACACACAGTCGCATTTTCAGACCAAAAGCTCTCAATTTCCGATCGTGTGTATGCGCCATTATAGTTAGCAAAAATTCACAAGTTCAAGATACAGCTCACTAATCCCAGTCCAATACAGCCATGGGTGCTGGTTGTCTCTGGCGCAGTGTTGCCAACTTCCCACAGCATTTTTTTACTGACAAAACATAACACATTTACTGACAGGTCACACATTTTTTTACTGGCAACCTCAAAAATGACAGAACTAAACTAAGACAATCGATATTTAAACAGTATAAATACAATATGGAAACACTTACAATACCCATAACAAGAACTTTGCCTAGTTTATACTTAAAAAATCAACACAGCACAGACAGATAGTTGTAAAAATCACAGATTTTTTTACAAACTGTCTGTAAATTTACTGACGGTTGGCAACCCTGCTCCGGGATCTGTCACCTCCCCACTTGCATAAATTTGAAAAAACTTGAAGGCGCACACCACAAGTACATCCAGTTCAAAACAACTTTTTCGTCTGACAGCAATGACCGCCTGGATGACATATGTTGTCTCTTGCCGGGGCTTAATTGTAGAGCAAGAGGCATTGGGGAGAATAAAAGGTATACAGGCAGTCCCCGGGTTACAAACAAAATAGGTTCAGTAGGTTTGTTCTTAAGTTGAATTGGTATGTAAATTGGAACAGGTACATATTTTAAGTGTAACTACAGTCAAAAACATTTTAAAAAATGTCTTTTTTGGATAGCATAGGGAAGGGTTATGACCCCTGTAACGTTTGTTTTGCTGTCTGTGACCCTGTTAAGAAGATTTCACCTCACTTTCTGTTCCTGTGACAATTGGATTTTGAAAATTTTTGGTTGTTGTGGAAACAAGGATTGGTGATAAAGCTTCAGTGGAGACTTTTTTCCCATGATGACTCTTACAGGAGTGAATTTCCCTTCCTAGGTATAGATTTCCTCTCACTTCCTGTTGTCTCCCTCTGTTTGAAAGTAGGAGTCGTTTGTAAGTCGGATGAATGTAACCCAGGGACAGCCTGTATATATATGAGACATGAGCCATAGAACTATCAATCACATACATCATCCATCATATATATGTAGCTCTGGTATTTTCAATACAGACGCTATAAATAAAAATTTTGTTTGTCTGAAGCTGTAGTTTAGTTTAGACTGCCATTATTGTAAATTCTGGTTCTGTTTCAGCTTGGCTGGTTGTGCGGTTTTCCCCTTGGCCTAGGGATGGCGCCCTCTTATTTCGGCCAAGGTTGGAAATTGCAACAAGCTGGGTGTATTGAGTGCCTCTTTGCCCTGAAACAGTCAGTGGGAGTGGTCTGCCTGCTGTGCATTCTGGGAGGGGTACTTAAGGGATAGACCCCGTGACAAAGTTCTGTTCTGACCTAATGGCCCTCCTGGCCTAAGGTGTGTTGCTGCCGCTAAATTGTCTCGGGCCGACTGGCCCGAGGCGTCGTTACTGTAGGTAGGCCCAAAAGTCTTGGGGCCTACCGATCCAGAAATGGTCCTGTGCTGTCTTGCCTGTGGGAAGAAGTCGGGCGACTGGAGGATTCAGGGGAGGACTTTTCAGGAGAGAACCAGGCAACAAGGCTGGTGCCTCTAGAAGAGCCTGGAGACTCAGTTGGAAGATGTATCCCGGGTCACTTACCACAGTACCGTAGGTTCGGAAGAAGGGAACTGGTACTATGTGATCAAGCCTTGACATTGCAAAAAGTCGCTAATTACCCAATCCTGTGGCAGAGGATTGTGTAACGGTTATACCAAATCTTAAAGTCTGTGGCAGAGACTATGACTGAGCATCGCATCGGCTGCTAGGTCAGTGAGAGAGGCCTATCCGGTGGTTGCTGAATCCAGTTGTGGAGCTGTTGTCCTCTGGATCAAAGAAAGTATTCCTGATCTGCAATTCAAAGGTACCTGAATTCCCCTAAACCCTTTATCCCTCTATTGCATGTGTCTTTCTTAAATAAAGCATTGGAAAAAGAAACTATGTGTCCGAGCTAAAATCTGTGGAAAGAAGTCTTTAATGGGACCCCTATGACGGATATGGTGGAACAGTAAAGGAACGGTAAGCCCAATCAAATACCAGCCGCTCCTTCGGAGGTAAGTGCTACGTATATATATATATATATATATATATATATATATATATATATATATATATATATATATATATATATATATATATATACATATATATATATATTATATTATACATATACATATATATATATATATATATATATATATATATATTGCCAAAAGTATTGGGACAGACATGAACTTTAATGGCATCCCAGTCTTAGTCCATACAGTTCAATATTGTGCTGGCCCACCCTTTGTAGCTATAACAGCTTCAACTCTTCTGGGAAAGGCTGTCCACAAGGTTTAGGAGTGTGGGAATGTTTGACCATTCTTCCAGAAGCGCATTTGTGAGATCAGGCACTGATGTTGGATGCAAGCCCCCCCCCCCCATGTTGAGGGCATGTGGCCTGGTACAGTTCAGAAGTGGGGGGTGCTTGCTCGTCCCCACCCCCCTTTCCTGACCTGCCGGGCTGCCTACTCGGATAAGGTTCTGGTATGGATTTGGGGGGGGGGGGCACATGCTGTTTTTTCGGCGTGGGGGGTTCCCCTTAAAATCCATGCCAGACCAAGGGCCTGGTATGGTCTTGGAGGGGTAATCCATGCCGTTTTTTTTTTTTTTTTATTTGGCATGGAGTTCCCCTTCAAGATCATCAGAACACAAGTCGGATCAGTAAGTTGGACCGACTTGTTTCGGACCAGTTAAGACAGCTCTCATAGAGAAACATTGATTTTCACATGTCATGCGACATGAGCTCCCAATGTCAGAGCATTTGTCGTACCAGTGTGAACCCGGCCTCAAGCTAGATATAGCTCTGATTACAGCTGCCACTGCAGGTAGAGCTGATTATGAGCAATAGCAAAGGTTGATAGAATCTTTTTTTCTGATATATTTCCAGTTTTCCAAACTCTCATACTACTGTGTATATGGTGTATGTTATTTCCTGAAATAGTTATGCTTTCACTTTTATTTTTACAATTAAAATCTAAAATTGAGAAAAAATATATTCCTTTGTATGACCAAACAGAACACATACATGTATTTTTACTTTCTTTTATCTATGTATGTTATTTTTTCTTTGTTATTTCCTGAAATAGTTATGCTTTCACTTTCATTTTTACAATTTAAATCTAAAATTGAGAAAAAAAATATTCCTTTCTATGACCAAACAGAACACATACATGTATTTTTACTTTCTTTTATCTATGTATGTTGTTTGTTTGTTTTTTTGTTATTTTCTGAAATAGTTATGCTTTCACTTTTATTTTTACAATTCAAATCTAAAATTGAGAAAAAATATATTCCTTTGTATGACCAAACAGAACACATACATGTATTTTTACTTTCTTTTATCTTTGGATGAACTAGAAATACCTAATACAATACTGCATTTGAAATCCTCATCTTGGAGATGTGTAAATTAGACATGATCCTAAAGCCTCTCTCCTTCTTCATCTATAAGATTCCAATTTCACACTCCTGATCCACTTGTGCTCACTTCTCAGTAAATTACATTTGTCACACTTCTGTACCAATTCCTATAGAATGGAGCAGTTATTTACCACATCTAAAATAAATATATACTTACTTATAAAGAGGTTATGGCAGTGGAATGAGATTACGTTTTCTTCTTAATGTTATATACTGTATATAGACAAAGAAAGAATGTCATCACTCGCAAATGAGAGACCATTCCTTGAACAGGCAAATTTAGAATGGCGTTAATCATCAGTAGGTCTGAGTTTTTGTGTCTCTGAAATTCTGGTGAAAAATTAGAGATGTTCATTAAAACTCATCGCTTCAGTGAAATGCATCAGAGTTAAGGGGGGAGTTAAAATTAGGGTGGTTTTTGAAGAGTGCAATGGGCTTTAACCACTTTCAGACCGGACCATTTTCCTGGCTTAAGACCAGACCACTTTTTGCGATTTGGCACAGCGTCGCTTTAACTGACAATTGCGCGGTCGTGCGACGTGGCTCCCACTCCTGACATCCTTTTTTTTTTTAACAAGAAAGACATCCTTTTTTTTCACAAATAGAGCTTTCTTTGGTGGTATTTGATCCCCCCTGCGGTTTTTATTTTTTGCGCTATAAACAAAAAAAGAGTGACAATTAAAAAAAAACGCATTATTTTTTACTTTTTGCTATAATAAATATCCCCCAAAAATATATAAAAATACTTTTTTTTCCCTCAGTTTAGGCCGATACATATTCTTCTACATATTTTTGGTAAAAAAAATCGCAATAAGCAATTATTGTGAATAGTGCAAAAGGAAAGAAAAACTGCGCTGTCTTATAAAGATATTGAAAAATGTATGTATACTAGCGACCTGCACAACAGGTAACTGTAATGAGTGAATAAAATTTAAATATAAAAAAGTGCGGCGCTCATAGAAAATAACAATCAATGTCTAAAAGTGATGATACTAAATAATGATACAGTATCCAAAAATAAAAATTACAATATGAATGTGTGTCACTAAAAATAGTGAACAAACAAATATGATAAATCAAATGGATTGTGAATCAAAAGATCATATATATGGAAAGGGTTGGTAGACCTACTAATCACATAATCGCATAGATCACATATACAATAAATATGACAGTAGAAAAATCTTGAATATATATCACCATATAAACAAAACCACATAGCAATGTGTGTTACAAATAGTGATCTAAGCAAAAAACACCACCTAATAGTGACATAAATTCAACATTGGTGCGTTGAGAAATATATAACAGATGACTTGGTGCAAGTTGTCTGTTGCAGTCCACCACCTCTTGGGAATGCGCTTACCAGATAGCGTGAACTCAGATAAAAAAATCGCAATAAGCAATTATTGATTGGTTTGCGCAAAAGTTATAGTGTTTACAATATAGGGGATAGTTTTATAGCATTTTTATTAATATTTTTTTTTTTACTAGTAATGGCGGCAATCAGCGATTTTTATTGTGACTGCGACATTATGGCGGACACATCAGACATTTTTGACACATTTTTGGGACCATTGTCATTTATACAGCAATCAGTGCTATTTAAATGCAATGATTCCTGCGTAAATGACACTGGCAGTGAAGGGGTTAACCAGGGGGTGGCAGTGTAGGGGTTAAGTGTTCCTAGGGGTGTGTTACTAACTGTGGGGGGTGTGGCTGTGTTTTAGTGAACACTGATCTCTGCTCCAATCACAGGGAGCAGAGATCAGTGTCACTAGTTGCTAGGCAGATCGGGGAGATGCTGATTACTTCCACATCTCCCCGTTCAGCCTTCCTGTGAGACGATCGCGGGTATCCCCGCAGCGATCGAGTCTGCGGGACCCGCGACCGGACTGACGAGGGTCCCGTCGGTGGCGGCGCGCACGCGATGGCACGGTGGCATTCTTAAAGGGACGTACCTGTACGCCCTTATGCCTGTCCGTGCCATTCTGCCGACGTACATCGTCGTGCGCCGGTCGGGAAGTGGTTTTAAATGGCTCCAATAAGCAATGAGTTATGGAAGCGTGCCTGAATCTGTCATGGTGTAAAAAAACTGGGTTGAGAACATGACGTTAAATGCTGAGGAACAGACACAGTAAAAAATGTCTACCGTATTTGCTAATATAAAAAAATTATATATATATATATATATATATATATATATATATATATATATATATATATATATATATACATACACACACATATATATAGTTTAAATAATTTAAATTTAAAATAGGAAGTTCTAGTCTGTATATTTACAAATGTTTTATACGTTTATATGTATACCTAAATATGTAAGTATAATTTAGCTGTTTTATCTGTATCAGTAAGGCTGCTTTCACACTGGGGCGGTTTGCAGGCGCTATTGCGCTAAAAAATAGCGCCTGCAAACCGACCCGAAACAGCTGCTGCTGTGTCTCCAGTGTGAAAGCCCTGAGGGCTTTCACAATGGAGCGGTGCGCTAGCAGTCCTGCTAGCAGCATCTTTGGAGCGGTGAAGGAGCGGTGTATACCGGGGATACCGCCGGCAAAGCACCGCTGCAGCAGCGCTTTGCGGAGGTTTTTAACCCGTTTGCGGCCGCTAGCGGGGGTTAAAACCACCATACCGCGGCTAAAACGATGGTAAAGCAGCGCTAAATATATGATAACCAACACGATAAGTATATGATAACCAACACGTCACGCTTCAAAATTGCGCCCGCTCGTGGAATGGCGACAAACTTTTATCCTTAAAAATCTCCATAGGCGACATTTAAAAAATTCTACAGGTTGCATGTTTTGCATTACAGAGGAGGGCTAGAATTATTGCTCTTGCTCTACCGATCACGGCGATACCTCACATGTGTGGTTTAAACATAGTTTTCATATGCGGGCACTACTCACGTATGCGTTCACTCCTGCACGTGAGCTCGGCGGGATGGGCGCGTTTAAAAAAAAAAATTTCAAAAAACGCGCATGCGCGGGATCTCGGAAGTGGACGCGTTCTAGCCGAGCTCCGCACGCTCCGGTCCTAATAGCCTATATCTAGCCAGACAGCAGACCTACGGACGACCGCACACAACCATCTGTCATCCCGGAGGGGAATGAACAAAACGGCGCAAGGACAACCGAAAAAGGGGCAAAAGAAACAGACCAAAACAAACGGAGTGCCGGGACCCTCCGCAGATACTAGGCCGCATCCAAAGATGGCGCGGGGACGGCCGGACACACGAGGCAGCACGGCCTCCAAAAACGACCAGACGCTGCACCAGCCACACAAAACGGGACTCCCCACACAGTCAAGGGATCCATTTTCGTCCCAATCCACAGCCGACCTGGAGACCGACCAGAGGGGTGAGTCACATTTACAGCCCTTATCCCCGGGCAGTTATATGGCATCACAGGAACTGGTAGATTCCCCCAGATCCTCTATGGACGGGAATATGGCTGAAATAGCAGAGGCCCTGTTTAGCCAGACTAGCCAGACAAGCCAGAACACAGCTGCACCTCCTCAAGCCCAGCATGCTCACTACTCCCCAGATGCACTACTACTAGCACGCTTTTCCACATTGCTCCAGCAAGAGCTTGCTAAGGCCTGCACCCTTATAACAACAGATTTAAAGAAAGACATACATAGCTTTGGGGAACGTTTTGATCTGGTAGAAACCAAGTTGGACAATACTGTTAAAAAGGTCAATCAGAACGCTACCATGATAACAGACCTCCAGGACAGGCTGGAGGAGGCCTACACAAAAATAGAAGATTTGGAAAATCGCTCACGCCGTTACAACATACGGATACGGGGTCTGCCAGAAACCCTTACTGACCTAGAAGAGGTCATGCGTGAAATGATGACAGAGCTAATCCCAGATATACCACCCCATCACATGGAAATAGACCGTATTCACAGAGCCTTAACAGCCCCGAGAACTGATGGCCTGCCGCGTGATATAATAGTCAAGCCACACTATTATAGCGTAAAAGAAAAGTTGATGTATGCTGCACGCAACAGAAAAGACCTGACCATACAGGGTGCAGGTATACAGCTTTTTACAGATCTAGCACCGTCGACCATTCAGAAACGCAGAACATTGAGACCCCTTCTACAACAACTGGCAAATAAACAAATAAAATATAGATGGGCATTCCCTTTCAAGCTATCTTTTACCTTCAAAGGACGGTCCTACTCCTTTACAACTTTTCAAGCAGGCGAAGACCTCCTGAGCAAACTTGGAATACTTAACCACGAATCTCCAGCTACATCGCCTCGACGGGCAGACCAAAGACCTCTTTCACCCCTGTGGCAAGAACCCAAGCAATCGCAATCCAGAAAATCGCACCGGATCACCTGAAGACACCCCCAACAACTATGGACCCTTCAAAGGTCAGGCTAAAACCCTGATGAAGGTTAGAAACCTTAACTGATCCCAGGAAAGACCCCCTGCGGACCGTATAGGTCACCCCCTCAGGGGAACGAAACTCTGACACTGGCTACATAACCTACACAAACATAAGCTAAGAAATACCCTTATTTTTGGTCTAGTGTCTGTTGCAGTTTTTGTTTTGTTTATCTTTTTGATCTCGATTTTTGATTTTTGATATCTGATATCAGAGGCACAATCTGAGAAGTTGGACTTGCCTGCTGATTTTTGCATTATTTTTTGAATCCCTTTTTACACTAGCCCGCAGAGGCATATAAGGACAGTCCCAAAACTGCCAATATACCCCTTTTTCGTTTTTCTTTTTTCCTTTTTTTTTTTTTTTTTTTTTTTTTTTTCTCTCCATTATTTTTCTTCCTTTTTATATATATATTTAATTTTCTTTTTGATTTTTGATGACACATCATGATATAGCACTGGAATATTTCTGAAACCTTAAGAAACCATGTCCAGCACATGGACTATTTTCAGTCTACATTTTTCCGACCAACAGGGAAAGGCCCCTCCAAAGGAGGCGAGTTAGCCTCCTGAGAAGTGGTGCCCCCAGGGCAGGAGTAACCGATGGGGACCCTGCCTGCCCTGGGGCCACGACAAATGAGAGGCCTGACCAAAATTCAAAGTCATCCAAACACTGTACCGTCCTAAAAGGGAAAAAAAAGAAAAAAAAAAAAACCTTAATAATAATCAATAATGTTTATTTAAAATGTTAGTCTGATAATAGGCCTAGTTACATGGGCCGGAGCGGTAATACATGTCGCACGCTTGCAAGAATATCTATCCTCCAAGGAGGATGATACGCTTGCACCAATTACACCGGATATTCAGTCCGGAAGGGGTTTATCCCCAGTTATGTTATATTTTAAGCAAACCCATTAGGTTTGAATGTTGCAGCCTAAGGCTGCTCTGTTATCTATGGTATTTACTATATTCTCTTTTTCTCCCTCTCTCTATCCTTCTATCCCCCCCCCCCCCCCCCCCCCCGACGAGCTCTGGTCCAAAATCCTACCCACAGATTGAAGCATAAACAAAGAAACGAAAGGTCAACCATATCCTGCTTTACCCCACCGACTAATCGACTAACACAAGGTAAGAGTGCTCTGCCTAATCACGATGGCTAATAGATACTCCACAGACTATTCGATCATAACACACAACGTCCATGGGTTTCATTCCCCCACTAAAAGAACTAAGGCATACCAGTTCTATCATAGACAAAAAGCAGACGTCCTATTATTACAGGAAACCCATTTTACCAAAGCCTCGGCTCCTAGATATCTAAATGTAAAATACCCACAAACATTTCTAGCATGCGGCCCACAGAAAAAAGGAGGAGTGGCGGTCTGCTTTTCAAAGCGGACCCCCTTTACCCCCATCTCGATAATCAAAGACAAAGCAGGGAGGTACCTAATGGCCATAGGCCGCCTACATGATAGACTGGTCTCATTTATATCATACTATGCCCCAAACACAGGACAAGTAGAATTTTTTAGACAGATGTTTAACCTACTGATGCCCAAGGCCCAGGGACAAGTTATATTAGGAGGAGACAGCAACATATCCTTGGACAGGACCATGGATAAATCTGACACTGCTAGACCGATCCTACGACGTCCCCCTAACGACAGTAGCAAGATAGCCCGTCTCATTCACCAGCAAGACCTAATTGATACCTGGAGAGAGCATAACCCCACTGTAAGAGACTTTACCTTTTACTCACAGGCACATCATACCTACTCCAGAATCTACCACATATTAGCACACACCTCCTTACTCCCATACATTACATCAGTTAAAATACTCAATACACCTTGGTCAGACCATTCTCCGATAAAACTAGTGACTAAAGGGATGTGGACTAAGGCGACCCCATCGCCTTGGCGACTTAATGTTAATACACTCACCGACCCTATCTTATACACCGAAATAGAAAAGGAAATACAGGAATACTTCAGAAATAACAAGCCCCAAGACACCACCCCAGTCAATAACTGGGCGGCCCATAAGGCAACCATAAGGGGAAAACTTATTCAAATCACGGCCAGAATAAAAAAGAATAGGGACATTACAATTAAAAACCTAGAAGAGAATCTAGCGGCCCTCATGGCAGAACAACACAGTAACCCCAAGACAGACATTAGCAAAAAGATAGAAGAAGCCAGACTATCACTGAACCTCTGTTTAACAACACAGGCAGAAAAGCGCATTAGTTGGTCAAAGCATAAATATTATACCATGGGAGACAAACCCACTACACTACTGGCCAGAAAGCTGGTACCCAGACCATACTCAGCTACTCTACCTAAATTGAAGACATCATCGGGACATCTCACACAAAACCCAGAACTGATAATAAGAGAATTTCATAAATTCTACACCAAACTTTATAGTGCCCAAAAGCCACCCGATCGAGTTGTAGTCGATAGATTTTTCCAAGATATACGGTTGCCTCAACTGACCCAAGACCATGCTGCTTTCATGAATGAAGCAATCACAGAATCAGAAATACAGATGGCCATAAAGGCAACCCATTCCTCCAAAGCACCTGGCCCAGATGGA
The DNA here is from genome assembly GCA_028564925.1 of Lithobates sylvaticus. Lineage (NCBI taxonomy): Eukaryota > Metazoa > Chordata > Amphibia > Anura > Ranidae > Lithobates > Lithobates sylvaticus. Next base: position 566,949,544 of record CM053027.1, on the reverse strand, counting down.
TACCCGGGGATATACTACAAAAAATACCAACACCTACTCACCCCGCATCTCTGTTTATATTTTAATGATCTGAGACGAGGTACGAAATTACCAGAACAAGAAAATACGGCATACATAAACGTCATACCGAAACCAAGCAAAGACCATACAGACTGTTCAAACTACCGCCCAATCTCACTGATCAATACAGATCTAAATATATTAACAAAGATTTTAGCCACAAGACTAAATACCTTACTCCCACAATACATACACCCTGACCAGACAGGATTTGTACCACAAAGACAGGCCTCTGACCAAACCCGTAGACTAATTAACTTGATATCAGCAATCCAATCCAACTGGGACGGGGAGGGCACCAGACAGGGAATGCTATTATCGCTAGATATACAGAAGGCATTTGATTCCCTCTCATGGGATTATTTATTTCAAGTGCTGAGACGTTTTGGGTTTGGGGAACCTTTTCTGAGACTACTGCAGACCCTATACGATACCCCGTCGGCCTCCCTGATGGTCAGGGGCTACTCTTCAAAGCCCCTGCCCATCAGGAGGGGAACCAGACAGGGATGCCCACTATCACCATTGTTGTTTGCTTTGGCAATCGAACCGTTAGCAATCAAACTGCGATCGAGCCCTGATATTAGAGGCATAAGGTGTGGAGGACTAGAACATAAATGCCTGCTATTTGCAGACGACCTAATATTAACACTGACATCCCCAACCACCACACTCCCAAACCTATATGCAATTATGGATCCGTTCTCTAAGATATCAGGGTTATATGTAAACCATAGTAAATCTAGGGCATTAAACCTTTCACTCCCCAGGTCCATCCAAGAGTCACTAGAACAGTCCCACCCCTTTAAGTGGGAACAAAAAGATATCCCTTACTTGGGCATACACCTGACCCCCTCTATACACACGCTCTATAAAAGAAACTACCCAACTCTCATTAAGAAACTAACTGACGATATGGGAAAGTGGCAAGTACAACCTCCATCGTGGTTTGGCAGACTCCACTCAGTAAAGATGAATATTTTACCAAGGATTTCGTATTATTTCAGGACTTTACCAATATCACTGATAACTAAAGACCTAAAGCAGCTACAGAAAAAGATCCTACAGTACATATGGGGAGATAAGAGGCCTAGGGTCAACAAGAGCACTATGTATACACCAAAACAAAAAGGGGGACTGGGACTACCAGACTTGCAAAAATATTTCTATGCAGCACAATTGGCCCAACTGGCCAGATACCATTCTAAAGCCCCAAAGGCGATCTGGATGACCATGGAGTCATACTCATGCCAACCCAATCCAATATCCCACATCATGTGGCTTCCAAGTAGAGAGCGACGACTAATTCTGTGCCCAACTTTATCCTATTCCATGGAGATATGGGATAGGATAACAAGAATACATAAACTTAAATCCCCCCATACCCCGTTGGCTCCAATACTTAACAATAGTGTGTATACCCCGGGCCTCACTCCGCAAGCCTTTGAATGGTGGACTAACAAAAGCCTGCTAAGAATAGCTGACCTGTATAACCACAAAGGGATCCTAACACAACAAACCATGGTGGAGAAATATCAAATGCCACCAGCCGAAAGCTATCGCTATGCGCAGATACACCACTTTCTACAACAGTTAGCTCGTAGAGGTAACCTGGGGATGCTGACCCCAATGGAGCAGTTGTGTTCAGGATATGATAAAGTCAAAGGACATATATCAATAATATATATACTACTAACGAAAGCCACAACCAAACTAAATTATATGCTCCAGTGGGAGAGGGATCTCCAGGAAACCCTCGACTTGACACAATGGCATGATCTAGCTGGGGCAGCCTCTAAGTCTCTCATTAATACCTCAATAATAGAAGCTAATTATAAGGTATTGTTAAGATGGTATATGGTGCCATCTAGATTGGCCACCTTTGTCCAGGGAATAACTTCCAGATGTTTTAGAGGCTGCGGACAGGAGGGAACCACATACCATATCTGGTGGACCTGCCCTAAGGTCAGGAGATTCTGGATTAGAGTCTATAATCTCCTCTATACCCTTGCCCAGGTAAATCTAATCAAATCAGCTAAACACGCACTGCTGGGGGTGAGCATACCGGGGATCTACGGCCCTAAGAAGCGGTTACTCACTTTCATATTTATAGCAGCAAAGATTACGATAGCCAGGAACTGGAGATCCGCAGCATTACCGATAGGCCAGCTTAAGAGTAAAATCTCATGGTTGATGCTTAATGAGAGGCTAACTGCCCTAGTCCAGGACAAAATGGAGCGTTTCCACAAAACCTGGGATCCATGGATAGACTATCTGGCTAGTGACCCCAGACCTTTAGCAACATAAAAATGACAAAGACAAACGACAACAAGGGAAAAGGACCAGAGCTCGTCAATACCCCTCCCTCCCCTCATTCCCCCCTTTCTCACCCTCTAACATCACTCTTTTCTTACCTGTCCCCGACATCGTCCCCTTTAAAATGCTATCTCATCACCTCTATTGCTCTTTTGTCGCTATTTCTCTGAGTGAGACCCAGCAGACATTGAATAACTAACGAACACGAGCTATAACTAAGGAGCATGGAGGCGCCGACCACCAGAGAGGAATATAGCCCGGCCCTGGGGCCCCCGCCGCCTGGAGGTGAAGCCTATGACCCCCCGAATAGATAGATGGGGGTGGGTTTTGCCCCGGGGGGGGGGGAGGGCACAGGGTTGGAGAGTAACAGCGAAAATAGGTCGGCAGTTCCTGAGCTCCAGAAACTCAGCTATAGAAAAGTACCAGCCATCACTGTCCGACAGGTTACAGTTCCTTTTATTCTTTCCTTCTTACTTCCTTTTAATTTTGTTACCCCGTTGTGGTAAACAATGGTTTACATTTGCACTATGTCTATATTACCAAATGTATATTTATACTGTACAAACTGTATTTTGTAAAATCAAACACTTTATTGTACAAATGTCACTGTATAAAACTTTAATAAAAACATTGAAACATAAAAAAAAAAATTTCTTATTTATTTTACCTTTTATTTTTACACTGTTTATGTCCCTTTTATTCCTATTTCAAGGAATGTAAACATTCCTTGTAATAGAGAAAAGCATGACAGGACCTCAAAAAGACCTCAGATCTCATATTTGGACTTAAATGCAAAAAAAAATAAAAAATGTTGTCACATTACAACAAAAAAATGTGCGTATGGGCGGAAGTGAAGTTTTGACGTCGCTTCAGCCCTGCTATGGTATGAAGACGGGTGAGGGCCATCTTCCCCTCACTCGTCTCAATACCAAGGAAGGAGACAGACGCGATCGCCTCCGCCGCTGCCGACGGCTCTGGTAAGCGGCGGAGGGCACCGGATCGCGGCGGGAGGGGGGGCCCTCTCCCGCCACCGATTAAAAGTGATCTTGCGTCGAATCCACCGCAGACACCACTTTTATCTTATAGCCGATCGCCGGCTGAACACGGGGATACCGGGGTTATGGCAGCTAGCTGCTGCCATAACAACAATATCCATCCCCAAAGTAGGGACGTACATTGGCGTGCAGCGGTCGGCAAGTGGCAAATGTGTCCCCCAGCAGCCTTAAAGCAGAGTTCCACCTAAAAATTGAACTTCCGCTTTAAGCACTCCTCGCCCCCTTACATGCCACATTTGGCATGTAATTTTTTTTTGGGGGGGGGGGTGGGGGCTTCATTAGGAGGGGGACTTCCTGTCCCACTTCCTCCTTCCGCCCAGGGAACGCCAAGGTGACTCCTCCTTTCGCCTTAGGCGGCCCCTCCCTCTAGGCGATCTTCAGGGACACGTGACAGGTCCCAGGAGATTGCCTGTCCACTCCGAGAGCGCAGCGCGACTCACGCATGCGCCGTGCGTGCCCGGCCGTTAAGCCGAAAGCTGTCACGGCTGGGTGCCCAGAGTGGCAATGGAGGCGCTGGCGGAGAGGAGGGGGAGAGGAGCGACACCCCGTGTGGCCGCATCGCTGGACCGTGGAACAGGTAAGTGTCTGTTTATTTAAAGCCTGGAACTCCTCTTTAAGCCATAATGTACGAGTATGCACTGCATACTTGTACATTATGACAGACTTACCTACAAACGCAGCCCTCCAGCGCTGCCCTTTCACCGCTCTCCTTTGTCTCTGGCAGCTTCCATCTTCACCCTGGTCTTTCTTCCGGGTTTGCTTCCTTGGCTGTGCCGGGGCGACGTCACCCCTCTGGCATGTGCATGGGAGTCACATTGCAGCGGCACACAGACCAGGCCGTAAATGTGGTCTGAGCTGCGCATGTGCGGCTCAGATCACATTACTTGCTGACAGGCAGGATGGATTTTTATGACAGAAGAAATCGCTGACAGGCAGGGTTTTTATAACAGAAGAGACCCTGCCTGTCAGCGATTTTTGTCATAACTGACTTTATTTAACCACTTTAACTAGCCAGCTGAAATACTTATGTGGTAGCTGTTTTATATTTTTAATTGTTATTATTATTCAATATTTATATAGTGCCAATAGTTTGCACAGATCGTTCCAATGCAAAGCGGGACAGTATAGTTACAATGCAATTCAAGACAAGAGGCTTAGGAGGGCCCTGCTCGTGAGCTTACAATCTAATAGGGAGGGGTAAGTGGTACAAAACGTAATAACTGTGTGGGGATGAGTTGTTTGAGAAAGTCGAAATCATTTGTTAGCTAGAGATAGAATAGATTTGTAGTTCTCTCCAGTGCCAGCCTGGTGCCCTGACTTTTCAATACAGCAATTAAATGATACAGCCTTGTCACCTACCCGATCTGATTGGACAGTAAGGGAACAGTAGCAGGATAATGAAGTAATGTCTGTGCTAGCCTTGCTTTCTTCTTCTGTAAGTTTTATGTACATACAGTATCTCACAAAAGTGAGTACACCCCTCACATTTTTGTAAATATTTTATTATATCTTTTCATGTGACAACACTGAAGAAATGACACTTTGCTACAATGTAAAGTAGTGAGTGTACAGCTTGTATGACAGTGTCAATTTGCGGTCCCCTGAAAATATCTCAACACACAGCCATTAATGTCTAAACCACTGGCAACAAAAGTAAGTACACCCCTAAGTGAAAATATCCAAATTGGTCCAGTTAGCCATTTTCCCTCCCCGTGTCATGTGACTTGTTAGTGTTACAAGGTCTCAGGTATGAATGGGGAGCAGGTGTGTTAACCACTTACGAACCATCCACCGTCGTTTTACTTTGCTAATTTGAAGAGGAATACAGTTGTTATGGCAGCAGCTAGCTGTCATAACTCCGTTATCTTCTTCTTCAGCGGGAGTGGTCTGCTTCAAGATAATAGTGGTCTCTGCAGTGGATTCACCGCAAGATCACTTTTATCGGCTGCCCCCCCTTCCGCCGCTCTCCAGTGCCCTCGGAGGTGATTGTGTCCTTTCCCTGGCTTGGCATGCATACGAGTGAGGGGAAGATGGCTCCCACCCATCTCCATACCACTGCAGGGTGGAAACGATGTGAAAAGGGATTTTTTTTTTCTTTTTCAAATGACATAAAAGTATAATTTTTTTTTGTTTATTGCATTTTAGTGTAAATATGAGATCTGAGGTCTTGTTGACCTCAATTCTCAGATTTAAGAGGTCCTGTTATGCTTTTTTTCTATTACAATGGATGTTTACATTCCTTGTAATAGGAATAAAAGTGACACAATTGATTTTTATTTAAAAAATAAATAAAAAATAAAAGGTAAAATAAATAATAAGAAAAAAAAACATTTTTAAATGTGCCCCGTCCCACCAAGCTCACGTGCAGAAGCGAACGTATATGCGAGCAGAACCCGCATATGAAAACGGTGTTCAAACCACACATATGAGGTATTGCCGCAATCTGTAGAGCAAGAGCAATAATTCTAGCCCTAGACATCCTCTGTAAGTCTAAACATGCAACCTGTAAAAAATGTAAACCTCGCCTATGGAGATTTTTAAGGGTAAAAGTTTGTCGCCATTCCATGAGCGGGCGCAATTTTGCAGAGTGACATGTTGGATATGATATCAATTTAATTGGCACAACATTATCTTTCACAATATAATATAAAAAATAGGCTAACTTTACTGTTGTCTTATTTTATAACTCAAAAAGTGTATTTTTTCCAAAAAAAGTGCACTTGTAAGACCGCTGCGCAAATACGGTGTGACAGAAAGTATTGCAACGACCGCCATTTTATTCTCTAGAGTGTTAGAAAAAAAAAAAAATATATATATATATATATATATATATATATATATATATATATATATATATATATATATATATAATGTTTGGGGGGTTCTAAGTAATTTTCTAGCAAAAAACTGTTTTTAACTTGTAAACACCAAATCTAGGAAAGGGGCTAGGTCCTTAAGTGGTTAAATTTGGTGTTATCGATCTCACTCTCTCATAGTGGTCACTGGAAGTCCAACATGGCACCTCTGTCAGGGCTGGGCCCAGCCCTTCCTTCTCTGAGCTGGCCGCTCAGCTGTTGGCTAATTGCCAGCTCCTATCTCTCCACAGTGACTCACCTGTTGATGATATCCTGCTCGTCAGTCCTGCTTAGTTAAGCCGTCCAGCCCAGATGATCTCTGTCTTCGCCTTGGTCAACATCACAGAGACTTTCTCCTGTGCTCCTGTTAAAGACTTGCTTCGCTGACATTCCTTTCTGGCTCCAGATCCTGCTTGCTGTTCCACTACGCTGATTCCTGGCTTCCTGACTTTCTGGCTTGTCTGACTATCCGTCCTGCTTACCGAACTTTGGCTATGTTTTGATTATGTTTGTTCTATTTACTTTTATTATTAAACAAGTGTGATTTAACTGTACTCCAGTCTAGGTCTGATTCATGGTTTCTGACAGTAGACAAAGGCCATGAATTCAGAAGATGCAGTTAATCCACTTGTTGGTAATATTTTTTCCAGATTGGATGACCAGGATCACAGCCCTGATTACATACCTAGCTGTCCCCTGTGAGGAGATGCCGCTGATCGTCTCTCCTCTCCTCACACTCTGTCAGTGTGAGGCGAGGAGCGCAGATTACCGGCATCTCCATGTTTACATGTGACCGACTGTGATTGGAGCTGCGGGCTCTTTACACAGATCGGGGTCGCACCATGTCCTAGCAACATGGCATGGCTGCGATCGACATGCTGCGTGCCCCCAGGGCCGTGAGAGTGGTCGTTCTGGGAGGCCGTCATATGACATCCACCCATAACGAGAGGCGCATCGCCCAGCTGTCATTTGACGGTGGGCCGGCGGCAAGTGGTTAAACAAGTGTGATTTAACTGTACTTCTGTCTCAGTCTGATTCATGGCTTCTGACAACCTCATGGCAAGGAACTTTCTGAGGATCTGAAAAAATTATTATTTCTCTACATAAAGATGGCCTTGGCTATAAGAAGATTGCCAAGACCCTGAAACTAAGCTGCAGCATGGTGACCAACAACCATACAGCGGTTTAACAGGACAGGTTCCACTCAGAACAGGCCTCTCCATGGTTAACCAAAGAAGTTGAGTGCACGTGCTCAGTATCATATCCAGAGGTTGTCTTTGGGAAATAGACATATAAATGCTGCCAGCATTGCTGCAGAGGTTGAAGGTGTGGATGGTCAGCCTGTCAGTGCAGTCTGACAGCCTGACAGATGACAGCCATCCAGTCTGCATGGCTGTTGTCCCAGAAGGAAGCCTCTTCTAAAGATGATGCACAAGAAAGCCTGCAAACAGTTTTCTGAAGACAAGCAGACTAAGGACATGGATTACTGGAACCATGTCCTGTGGTCTGATGAGACCAAGATAAACTTATTTGGTTCAGATTGTGTCAAGCGTGTGTGGCGGCAACCAGGTGAGGAGTACAAAGACAAGTGTGTCTTACCTACAGTCAAGCATGGTGGTGGGAGTGTCATGGTCTGGGACTGCATGAGTGCTGCCAGCACTGGGGAGCTACAGTTCATTGAGGGATCCAAGAATGCCAGCATGTACTGTGACATACTGAAGCAAAGACCCTCCCTTCGGAGTCTGGGCTGCAGAGCAGTATCCCAACATGATAACGACCCCAAACACACCTCCAAGACAAGCACTGCCTTGCTAAAGAAGCTGAGGGTAAAGGTGATAGACTGGCCAAGCATGTCTCCAGACCTAAACCCTATTGAGCATCTATGGGGCATACTCAAACAGAAGGTGGAGGAGCGCAAGGTCTCTAACATCCACCAGCTCCGTGATGTTGTCATAGAGGAGTGGAAGAGGACTCCAGTGGCAACCTGTGAAGCTCTGGTAAACTCCATGCCCAAGAGGGTTAAGGCAGTGCTGGAAAATCATGAGGGCCACACAAAATATTGACACTTTGGGCCCAATTTGGACATTTTCACTCAAGCCCCATACACACACGCGGATTATCCGAGGACCAGGTCCGTCGGATCCTGTCCGTCATACTTTGTCCGATGTTGGTGTTGCATACACACGGTCGGACAAAGTTGTCGGAAAATCCGATCATTCTGAACGTGGTGACGCTTGTTGCCTACGACGGGACTACGTAGAGGCTAGTAGCCAATAGCTTTGGTCTTGTAATGTGATCTGAGCATGCGTAGCACTTTGTCCGTCGGACAACCGTACACACGATCGGATTTGGTGTGATCGGACCATGTTGTCGGAAAATCTATCCAGCAGGAGATAGGACTTTGTCCGTCGGACAATCCGACGTACACTGTCCGATGGTGCATACACACGGTCTGATTTTTCAACAACATTGTCCGATCGGACAGAATCCATGCAAAAATCCGACCGTGTGTATGGGGCTTTAGGGTTGTACTCATTTTTGTTGCCAGCGGTTTAGACATTAATGGCTGTGTGTTGAGTTATTTTGAGGGGACAGCAAATGTACACTGTTATACAAGCTGTACACTCACTACTTTACATTGTAGCAAAGTGTAATTTCTTCAGTGTTGTCACATGAAAAGGTATAATAAAATATTATAAAAAATGTGAGGGGTGTACTCACTTTTGTGAGATACTGTATGTGTACCTAATATGCTCCAAGTGCTGCCTCTCCCCCTCCCAGTCTGAATGCTTCTGAACATGAAATTAGAAAATTAACATAGAATTATATTAACTTCCACTCCAGTGATGCTAGGTCTGCAAGCTCCCTCATCAGAGCTGACATCTTCACCTGGTCTTCTTCCGGATTCAGGATCTTCAGCCATCCTGATTGACTACACCAGGATGATGTAACACCGCTGTAGACGCAGCTCAGTGTTCACTGTAAAGATTGCAAATTGGCAGGTCAGAATCCTTTATTGCAGAAGATAAGAAAAGAGAGACTCCCACTGTATCAGCAATAGCATTCTGGTGGTCCCATCCCTGTATACAGATCAAAGAAACCCCCTAAAAATGGGACTTTAACAGACCACCAACTAGTACAACAGAACTATAAAATATAGTGTTTATTTTTACAAAAAAGTAAGATAAAAGCAGACGAATAGCGTCTAAAGTACAATACGCAATACAGTACAACAACAAAAATGCACAAAAAACAACTAACAATAAAGTAGCACTCAAGCTCTCATAGGGGGTTAGATACCCCGAACCCGACATGTTTCCAGTTTCTTGCCAAATTTTTCATCAGGGGAGGAGAGTAAGGTGGTGTTTTCATTGGGGGCTTTTTTTTTTTTGATACCTATATAGGCTTTATACATGTCTTTGGCAGTATTCACAACTACCGGCATCCTCCACGGATATTTGTGCCAACCTTTTTGGTTGACACTGAAGTTTCAGTGTTAAGGTTCAGCTGTACCCATGATCAATTGATATTTCTATCTCTCATTCAGTATCGACTCCATCACGGTACGTAGGACTTATATACATATTTGGGGGCCTCTTTGAAGGCATGCTCCCCTTTTGGATAATGCATGACATGACATCAACTATGCTCTTTTATGGATGTTGTTTCACCTCTCTGACATGTCTGTTTCTCATTTTTAGAGTGATAATTATATTGTACCTCACCTTACTCTCCACCCCTGATGAAAGTTTGGCAAGAAACTGGAAAAGCGTCGGGTTCGGGGTATCTAACCCCCTATGAGAGCTGGAGTGCTACTTTATTGTTAGTTGTTTTTTGTGCATTTTCGTTGTTGTACTGTATTGCATACTGTACTTTAGACGCTATTCGTCTACTTTTATCTTACTTTTTTGTGAAAATAAACACTATAATTTATAGTTCTGTTGTACTAGTTGGTGGTCTGTTAAAGTCCCATTTTTAGGGGGTTTCTTTGATCTTTATTGCAGAAGAGACATACTATAAAAGTCCTTAGTATTCGCAAATTTATATTTTAACTTAACTACTTCAGCCCTGGAAGATTTGGCTGCTCAATGACCAGACCATTTTTTGCGATACTGCACTGCGTTGCTTAAACTGACAATTGCGCGGTCTTGTGACGCTGTACCCAAACAAAATTGACGTCCTTTTTTCCCCATAAATAAATAAATATGTTTTCTTTTGGTGGTATTTGATCACCTCTGCGGTTTTTATTTTTAAAACAGCTGGGGCTTGTCTGGAAGCGGTTAAAGGCCTTTCTTCTGGCCATCTCTTTCCACAACTTTCTGGATTCTCTGCATGCTTAGCAGCTTCTCCTCTGCTGTTTACTTGCCATTTCTAAGGACTACATATCCCATGGTACCTTACTGCCTGCAAGCTGTGATTTCTGTATTGACTTCACCCCTTGAAACGCCTCCTGTTAGCACCTCTGTAGATCAGAAGGCAGGCTCTGTGACATGTGTGACACAGCGATGTCTATTCACAGGGCACAATTATTATGTGTCACAGAATTCAAGGAAATTAATGTGTGGGGAGGGGGGGGTCTTTACAAAGTAAGTTTATAAGCATTAAGATAGTTCAGATTAACAGAAGTAGGCTAGAAATTATTTAAATACAATGTGGAAATGAATATATGATTTTACATTTTGAACATACTGTAGATTGGCTTTAAAGTTCTCCTTTAAATTCTGGTACTTACACTAACTGCATGTAAAAATACATTTTTAACAATACTACAGTAATTGGTGTATGCCCGCTAAGAGTTCCTCTTTTAGACCTTCTTAAAGGTGAAGACATTGAAATCATCCTGCTCCAAGTACTAATCATTATTGAAAAATTATTATTATGTGATCAGAGTAGCAACAGGGGACCATGTGTGTCTTAAAGGATACCCATCATCAGCTATATATAGGGGTATCTTTTGTAGGTACCCCTTAATTCGATAGTGATATTCTGGTTGTGTACAATATGCAGCAAGACTAATCAGTTTGCAGTTAAAGCGGAGTTCCGGCGAAAAAGTTTTTATTTTTTTGCATCCTAACATTATTGCTAATGAAATTTCAGAAAAGACTATACAATATTCAAGATCGTTTGTTAAAAAATAGAAATATCTCTTTTATGCCTCAGTTTTTGGCTGTTTCCATCCTTAATGTGGGCATGTGCAGCCCAATCAAGATCGCTTCCTGGAATACCTTGGGAGAGATGCATGCTGGGTAACCAGCATGCACCTCTTGATCTCGCGCATGCGCGATCCAACAGCGGCCGTAGCGCCGAGCACAGTACTGCCCACAGACTCCTGGGAAGCACAGGTGAGGAAGGAAGTCTCAAGGAGCTCCCGGAGACCAGGAAGTGGCAGATTACGAGGACTACATAGTAACAGGCTTTCTGGTAAGTATAAAAGATTGTTTTTCCTCCAAATTATTTTTTTCTAGGTTAAAAGGAGACTTTTAATGTAAACTTTTTTTTTAAGGTGGAACTCCGCTTTAAGTAAAACTAATGCAAATATTCTAACAATACTATTAAATACTTGGTCACCATGGCCCATTATCTGCATTGAGCCTGTATGCACAGACCATGGAATGCTCTGCCTTCCTCCTATAGCCCAAAATCTACTCATTGGTAAAATGCATCTGACTGAGCAGGCTCCAGACTTAATTTAAGATTTGTATTTATTTATTTTTTCAAATTCTTACAAATTAGGATTATAATTCAGAGCATCTAATTGGTTATTGTTTCTAATACACATAAAATAATACTTATAAAATTATCAAAGATTTTTTAACAAGCCTGACCGCTTCCTTTTTAGTTTGACCTCAGGGAAAGTGATTGATGGACACACTTTACCGTCTCTCCACAAACCTTATGCTGTGTGTTAAGTTAATTGGTGGGTGGTGGCTTTTTAGCGGAGGTGTGGGGAAAACTGGTGATGATGGCGAAAGCAGGTGTGGAGAGTGGGACCAATGGCAGAGGGGAGAGAATGAATGTTGATTGTGGGTCAGGGAATTTGAGCTGATGGCTTAAGCCAGGGATCTCCAAACTACGGCCCTCCAGCTGTTGCAGGAACTACACGTCCCATGAGGCATTGTAAAACGTTGACATTCACAGATACAGTATGACTAGGCATGATGGGAATTGTAGTTCCTGAACAACTGGTGGGCCATAGTTTGGAGACCCCTGGTCTAAGCTGATGGAGGACTCCTCTAAAATTAAGTTTTCTCTTACCAAAGTTCCACAAATATCTGTTGATCCTGCCAGTGAGGTTGACCTCATGGAGCTTCCTGTCATGGTGTGGCAATGATGCTGCACAGCTTTTGAATTCAGAGCAGTGTTGCCATCCTCATGCAGACTGTGCCTGCTTGCAGTGGCGGTGTGTCCATTAAGGGTGCACAGGCGCCGCCCCTTCTCTCCAGCCACCCCCTCTATGAATAATGTATAGAATCTATCCATGGCCGCCACCCTCTATTCAGGCGTCTGGCCCCTTTTCAGACGCAGGGCGCCTGAATTCAAGCGCTTGGTTAGAGCCATAGGCTCTAATAGGCTTCAAAAAAGGTGAACTGCAAGCGTAAAACATTGCGCTCGCAGTTCACCCAGGTGTGTCAGAAAAGCGAAAGAATATTCGCTTTTCTAACACTGAACCACCTCTCTCTGCCAACCAGGAAGCGCGGATGTGTTTCCCGTCACCTGATTAGCTGAAACAAAAAGCTCTGCAATTGATGGTCACAGTGAATGCATTTGAGGGCACAGTGGCTGCATTTGACGACACAGAGGCTGCATTTGATGGCACAGTGGCTACGTTTGATGGGCACAGTGGCTGCGATTGATGGGCACAGTGGTTGCGTTTGATGTCACAGTGGCTGCGATTGATGGTCACAGTGGCTGCGATTGATGGTCACAGTGGCTGCGTTTGATGTCACAGTGGCTGCGATTGATGGTCACAGTGGCTGCGATTGATGGTCACAGTGGCTGCAATTGAAAGGCACAGTGGCTGCATTTGATGGGCACAGTGACTGCAATTGATGGGCACAGTGGCTGCGTTTGATGGCGCAGTGGCTGCAATTGATGGGCACAGTGGCTGCGTTTGATGGCACAGTGGCTGCAATTGATGGTCACAGTGGCTGCAATTGATGGTCACAGTGGCTGCAATTGATGGTCACAGTGGCTGCATTTGATGGGCACAGTGACTGCAATTGATGAGCACAGTGGCTGCGTTTGATGGGCACAGTGGCTGCATTTGATGGGCACAGTGAGGGTGCAATTGATGGGGTTTTTTCAGAATTTTTCAGTTTGCTTGCGTCCCCCCCAAAAAAAATTGGAGCACCAGGTGCGCCACTACCTGCTTGTACTACATTGGGATGAAAAAATGTTTGAAGGGGAATGGTTATTAGCATTGCCACTGCTGATATGCCAGCTGTCATCTTGTCAAGCAGCACTTGGCCACACCTAGTCCTGCCCACTGCTTTCTGGAGGAACTGCACTGCCTCTGCTTGCTGAAACCCTTCCCGCTGTGAGCTGCAGTGTCTCAGAGGGGACACAAGTTAAGGAGGATGGCCACCCGCACCAAAAATATTAAAAGTCAGCAGCTACAAATACTGCAGCTGCGGACTTTTAATAAATGGACACTTACCTGTTCCAGATTCCAGCAGTGTCGGCAGAATGTGAAGAGCGACCGCTCGTCTCTTGGCTGCCCCGCCGCCATCCTCTGTCAGGGAATCAGGAAGTTAAGACGCAACGGCTTCACTGCCCGGTTCCCTACTGCGCATGCGCGAGTTGCGCTGCGTGTCTCTATTGGTCCCCGTTGTGTCCTGGGAACTGTGTTTCCCAAGACACAACGGGGCATCTTCAGATATGGGCGGGAAAGCTCCGGCTATCTCGTCCCAGAAGTGGGTGCAGATACCTGTATTATACAGGTATCTGCGCCACCCCTCCCCCATGAAAGGTGCCAATTGTGGTACCGGAGGGGGGGAGGAATCCGATAAGCGGAAGTTCCAATTTAGGGTGGAGCTCCGCTTTAAGGAGTTGACTCAGGGGGAGTAAAGACATTTTTGTTTACTTTTTGAGGCATGTGCATCCCATAATTACTGGATTTGATACTTGTTTGAACTGACTTACAGGAGCCATTACTTCTGATTAACAAGTATAAATGTAAACACCCAAGATATAATAATTACATGATAAGAATTGAAACTGACATGCAGAGAAAAATTACATGTCAGTATGAAAAACCAGAGACAGAAGCTCTGAGCCTAGGACTAGCTCTGGGATTTAGGGATGCTTGGCAACTTATGCAGTAGCACTGGCTATAATATATGCAGATTTCTTTAAACATTAATGACATAATGACAAGATTGCTAGTCTGCTTTAAGGCAGCAGATGGCAGCATGACTGAAGTTTATTATACACATGTGATATAAGTGATAGAACATGCTACAATACAGGATGAAGGTATTACTACAGTTTTTGATGCCATGCAATATGAAAGGTGTATATCACCAATAACAGAAATACAAGTAATACGTTTATTAATCTTATACTCTTTGCAGCAGAATGTTTTACTGTATCAGAAAAAGTGGAGTTAAAATGAAACTAGTCTCGTTTTTAAAAACTGTGCTGAATATTTAACCACTTGCCGACCCCCTATAGCAGATTTACTGTTACTGTTTACTGTTCTGTGCAGAATCGCGTATATATATACGTGATTCTGCACTTCCATGTAGGGGATCCGCGCGCCACTGGTGCACCACTTCTGCTGTGATTAATCACAGCAGATGCTGTTTAGCAGGTGCTGGCCAATAGATGTCCGTCGCCACACGCCGATCGGCGAGGAGAGACACAGGACGGAGCTCTGCTTATGTAAACAAGACAGAGCTCTGTCCTGTCAGCAGGGATGTGGTGGATTTTGTTTCCCTGCAAAGCACCTCCCTTAGTAAAAGCAGCACACATAGTGAACAAAAACACTGGTTAGGCACACATTTAACCCTTTGATCTCCCTAGATGTTTAACCCCTTCCCAGCCAGTGCCATTAGTACAGTGCATATTTTTAGCACCCATCACTGTATTATTGTCATAGCTCCAAACTGTCCCTGAAGCCGAGGGACTGTCCCTGAATTGTAGCAATGTCCCTCTGTCCCTCTTTCTTCCACATTTGTCCCTCATTTTGGTCTGATCTATATAGTTGTATATAAAATGAACTTTTTATCTTTCAAAAAGTGTTTCCCAATGCTAAACCTTTCATACAAAATCTAAATTGCTGCATTTGTAAATTTCAAAAGCCAATATAAAGGAATAGTAGAGGTAAAAAAAAGCCCTTGTGGGTTTGACTAAACTTTTTTTTAGGTTAATTCTCCTTTAAGGGGGCGTAGCAGGGGGCGTGTCCTATGCATACACACTTTTGCTAGTAGGTGTCCCTCATTCCCATCTCAAAAAGTCGGGAGTCATGTTATTGTCACTCTTCCCCAAAAAGTGTCAGTTAGTGTCCGAGCATCAGCCACAATATCGCAGTCCCGCTCTAAGTTGCTGATCGCCGCCATTACCACTATAAAAAAATAAAATAAAAATTCCAGTATATATATTATAGTTTGTAGGTGCTATAACTTTTGCGGAAAATAAATCAATATACGCATATTGTGATTTTTTATTTTTTTTTTAACAAAAATATGTAGCAGAATAAATATTGGCCTAAATTTATGAAGACATTTTTTTTTTTTTTTTTTTATTGAATATAGTTTATAGCAGAAAGTCTGTCTTTTTTGTTTATAGCGCAAAAAAAATAAAAACTGGTGATACTAACAAAAAACTCCAAATGAAGGCTCTATTTGTGTGAAAAAAAATTACATAGGTTTCATTTATGGACAGCGCTGCATGACCTCACAATTTTCAGTTAAAGCCATATGGCAAAAATGGCCATGAAGTGGGGTAAAGATTCCAGAGGGCAAGTGGTTAAGAAGAGACATGCAATGTCTCCTCTACAATAAAATAAACCTACCTGCTTGTTCGCAGTCTTCTTAAGAATATACATTGAGCTGCGCAAGTGCAGCACAGTTTACATTTTGGCACATCGCCTGTGTGCCTGGGTGACTAAACTCCTGCTCATTCGGAGGAGCAGTATCATCCCGTATCAGCCAATGAATAGCTGCAGCCCAGCACCTGGAAGAAATAGGTTAGAAGATGCCATGACTGGTGAGGGATATCAGAACTTTAGTTCTGCTTTAAACGAATACAGTGTGGTGGCCAACCACTTCCCAACCACCTGCCGTACATATACTGTGGCAAGGCGGCTCTATTGCGCAAAATCATGTACCTGTACGTGATTTGGTCAATAGCCACTGGGGGGCACGCGTGAGCCGCGATCGCGCACTGATTGGCCACAGGGGGAGCTAATCAGCGGGCCCGGTGGACGCAATGTGATTTGGTGTTTCTGCTAATCAGGAATACGATTCACTGTGTCCATTCATTGAGCCCATCCCCCCCACAGTAAGAAAGCACAATTAGGGAATACACTTAACCCTTTGATTGCCCCTGATGTTAACTCCTTCCCTGCCAGTGTCATTTATACAGTGTCAGTGCATATTTTTAGCTCTGATCACTGTAATAATGTCACTGGTTCCCAAAAAAGTGTCAAAAGTGTCAGCAAGGTGTCTGACCTGTCCACCAAATTGTCGCAGTCCCACTAAAAATCACTGATCACCGCCATTACAAGTAAAAAAAAAAATAACTAAATAGAAATGCCATAAATATATCCCCTATTTTGTAGACGCTATAACTTTTGCGCAAACCAATCAATATACGCTTATTGAGATTTTTTTTACCAAAAATATGTAGCAGAATACATATTGGCCTAAATTGATAAATAAATAAATTTTTTAAAAAAATTTTATTGGATGCGTTTTATAGCAGAAAGTAAAAAATATTGTTTTTTTTTTTTTTTCAAAATTGTTGTTCTTTTTTGTTTATAGAGCAAAAAATAAAAACCAGAACAAATACCACCAAAGGAAAGCTCTATTTTTGGGGGAAAAAAGGACATCAATTTTATTTGGGTACAGCGTTGCACGACCGTGCAATTGTCAGTTAAAATATCGACGTGCCGTATCGCAAAAAATGAAAACATATATATTACAGCGCTCGCAATAATAAACAATAACCTAAATAATCACATAATAACAATTCATTAATAAGTGAATGTCCATATATTAGTGAACGATGTGCTCCAATCCATTAAGTGAAAGTGCTCCAAAATTCGAGGTGCACAACACCCCCTCCTGTGTCCCCACTCACCGAAAGGACCCTTAGCTTTTCAGTCTAATGCCGCGTACACACAGTCGGACTTTCCGACAGCAAATGTGCGATCGGAGCTTGTTGTCGGAAATTTTCCATCAGAATTTCCGTTGCACAAAATTTAAGATCTGGTTCTCAAATTTTCCGACAACAAAATCCGTTCTCGTAAATTCCGATCGCGTGTAGACAATTTCTGACGCACAAAGTGCCACGCATGCTCAAAATCAAGCAGAAGAGCAGCACTGGCTATTGAACTTCATTTTTCTCGGCTCGTCGTACGTGTTGTACGTCACCGCGTTCTTGACGTTTGGAATTTCTGACCAACTTTGTGTGACCGTGTGTATGCAAGACAAGTTTGAGCCAACATCGGAAAAAAAACATGGGATTTTGTTGTTGAATTGTCTGATCAATGTCCAATCGTATGTAAGCGGCATAGGGGTCGTTTCAGGCTTAAAATGGTGGCCGGGGATGGCAGCTTTTCATTTACAAAGCAGATGTCACATGCTCATGATAATCATTCATGGATTATAGTACCCGAAATGAGACAAAAAGGAGAGAACTATAGTGAAGTACTGTTTGGCAATATCTTTATTGCGCAAATAGAGTGAATACTTACAAAATGCTGTGTAAAAACAGGCATATATTATCAAAAGATTGCAATAGGAAACGCTGCTGTTGCCGTGTGTTCCACCGACAACCGGAAGTGACGTCTATTGGACTCGGAACTGGAAATTGCATCAACGCGTTTCGCCCTCCCACAGGGCGTCATCAATGACCAAGTATCGCAAAAAATGACCTGGTCATTAAGGGAGTAAAACCTTCCGGGCTGAAGTGGTTAAAGTGTATAAAAACCTTACAATGATGGAAAAAAACAACAACAAAAAATTCCTTAGCCTGAACAATTTCAAGTCAGCCCTTTTTTTTTCATGTTCCCATACTTCCACTTGTTTCAACCTGGTGATCCTGACAGTTTTAAGCACCTTGTATCATTTCCTGGAGAGGGCTGACAACTCTGCTAAAATTCCTGCAGTGTTGTCACCCATTCCTCCTAGTGTGGGTACATCAGCACACAGGCAATGTCAGCCTATAGGGAGCGCTGGGTTTAGTCTGGGGGTAGGAAGAAGTGACCCCCAGACACCGCTGCACTGGGTCATGTGACTGCTAAAAAAACGAAGAGTTAGGAAGAAAAAATCAGCAGCATTGCTTGTATGTCAGAGTAGTGCTCACTGACATCAATTTTGTATGGTAGCATTAACATATATTTTAATGCAATAAATGTGAAATGGCAGCTTTCAAAACACATTAGGCTCCTTTGTCATCCATGGCAGAGAACTAAATCCGACAACTATAAAATTACACATACAATAACAAGGGAATACCCGTGTTTTTTCCTAGATGCAGAAATGACAGTACAGTAAGCTATTATAAAATTTAGGATATGTAGATAGTGATCTGGAGAGATGCTCAGGAATGGACACATAGGTTGGAGACGAGGGAGGAATGCTGAAATCATCGCGGTCCACTTGGGCTGGAGACTTTTAATCTTTTATTATCCAAATCTGACTATACACTATACAATCTGATTGTTTCATTTCCTTTGGATCTACCAACAACTACCGTATTTATCAGTGTATAACACGCACAGGCGTATAGCACGCACCCCAATTTTAGGAGGGAAGTTTAAGGGAAAAAAATTTACATTTTAAATGATGAACTTTGAAGCAAAATTAGGGTCACAGCTCATCAATGCACCCTGCTCAGTGCCCATCTGCAGCCTCTAAATTGCCCAGCAATGCACCCTGCTCAGTGCCCATTTGCAGCCTCTAAATTGCCCAACAATGCACCCTGCTCAGTGCCCATCTGCAGCCTCAAAATTGCCCATCAATGCACTCTGCTCAGTGCCCATCTGCAGCCATTAAATTGCCCAACAATGCACCCTGTTCAGTGCCCATCTGCAGCCATTACATTACCCAACAGTGCACTCTTATCAGTGCCCATCTGCAGCCTATAAATTGACCAACAATGCAGCATGTTCAGTGCCCATCTGCAGCCTATAAATTGACCAACAATGCACTCTGCTCAGTGCCCATCTGAAGCCTATAAATTGACCAACAATGCAGCATGTTCAGTGCCCATCTGCAGCCTATAAATTGACCAACAATGCACTCTGCTCAGTGCCCATCTGAAGCCTATAAATTAACCAACAATGCAGCCTGTTCAGTGCCCATCTGCAGCCTATAAATTAACCAACAATGCAGCCTGTTCAGTGCCCATCTGCAGCCTATAAATTGACCAACAATGCAGCCTGTTCAGTGCCCATTGCAGCCTATAAATTGACCAACAATGCACCCTGCTCAGTGCCCATCTGCAGCCTATAAATTGACCAACAATGCAGCCTGTTCAGTGCCCATCTGCAGCCTAAAATTGACCAACAATGCACCCTGCTCAGTGCCCATCTGCAGCCTCTAAATTGCCCATCAATGCACCCTGCTCAGTGCCCATCTGCAGCCATTAAATTACCCAACAATGCACTCCACTCAGTGCCCATCCGCAGCCTATAAATTCACCAACAATGCAGCCTGTTCAGTGCCCATCTGCAGCCTCACCTTTCCCATCATTGCAGCCTCGCCAGTGTTGGATTATCCCTGCTGTCTCCGAGGGAAGAGGAGGAGCGAGCGCCGCTGAATTACACAGAGCCGCGATCTACTGTGTACCCGGCGCTCCGTCACTCTCAGCCCCGCCTCCTGGCCCTGCTTATATGATAGACAGAACAGTGGCCCAATGCGGGGCCAAGAGGCGTGGCTGTGAGTGACGGAGCACCAGGTACACAGGAGATCACGGCTCTGTGTAATTTAGCGGCGCTCGCTCCCCTTCCCTCAGACAGAGGCAGTAGGAATCGGTGTATAACACGCACCCACGATCTTCCATTGATTTTAAGGGGAAAAAAGTGTGTGTTATACGCCGATAAATACGGTATGCAATTTAAGACCCTGTTCGGGTGAAAGAAAATTAATTGAATTGTATAGGTATGTCCTAATATTATATCATTTTAGTAAATGTAAATCAGTATGTACAGGGATTATACAGTCAGATTGTAGTGTGTGTGTGTATGGACATCCTTAAAGAGAAGGTATAGTGCTAGTGTTATAGACTAAAAAAAAAATAAAAAATAAATGGATTAACCACTTGACCTCCCCCTTAATGACCAGGACATTTTTTGCTATACGGCGATGTTTAACTGGCAATTGCGTGGTCATGCAACGCTGTACACAAACATAATTTGTATCATTTTTTTCCCCACAAATGGAGCTTTCTTTTGCTGGTATTCTATCACCTCTCGGTTTTGTTTGTTTTTTGCGCTATAAACAAAAAAGTTTGAAAAATATATATATTTTTTACTTTCTGCTATAAATCATATCCAATTAAGAAAAAAAAAATCAAATTTCTTTATAATATTTGGCCAATATGCTACATATTTTTCGTAAAAAAAAAAAAAAAATCCCAAGCCCAAGCGTATATTGATTGGTTTGCACAAAAGTTAAAGCGTCTACAAACTAAGGGATAGATACTGGAATTTGTATTTATTTATTTTTATACTAGTAATGGCAGTGATCAGCAGCTTATAGCAGGCCTGCGATAGTATGGTGGGCAATCTGACACTAACTGATACTTTTGTGGAAACCAGTGACACTAATACAGTGTTCAGTGCTAAAAATATGCACCATCACTGTGCTAATGACACTGGCTTGGAAGGGGTTAAATATCTAGGGCAACCAAAGGGTTAAATGTGTGGCTAACCAATGTTTATGTGTGTACTGTGTTAGGCTCTTTCACTAAGGGATGTGCTGGATTTTATTCCCTGCTTTGCAGGGAAACAAAAAACAGCACGTCCCTGCTGACAGGACAGAGCTCTGTATTGTTCATATAGGCAGAGCTCTGTCTTGTCCTCCTCCTCGCTGATCAGCGGGTGCCGGTGGTCATGCATCACAGCATAGGCAGTCATAATCCCAGCACAGATGGCCCACCAGCGCCCCCTACCCGAAAGAGCAGAATCACATATATACTGTATACATGATTCTGTGCAGCCAGCCCGGTCGTGGTCGGCAAGGTTAAGCCCTGTGGGTGGGGTGAAGCGCATTGGGGGTTTGGCTTTTGATAAAGCTGGCTGAGACTGCTTTCACCTGTTTACTAATGGCTTTGCTTGGGGCGTGGTGTTTGGGACCTTTCTCTATGCATATCCACAGTATGTGAGGAGTTGGACTCCTGCCCAGCCAGCACTTATTGCAGGAAACACCAGATGGACTGACATGAGCTTGAGCTTAAGGCTGTGTTCACACCAGTGCGAATTTGATGTGGGTTTTTCAACATCCCTTTCGCATGTCAGGAGATTGTGACTGGCTCTCTATGGAACCCGTTCACACATCTCCGGAGCGGCTCCGGTGCGAACTGCACCGGAGTTCTGTGCATTTTCTGGTCCATTTCAGGTCTGAATTCAGACAAAAATTCGGACTGAAGTCAGACCCGAAACGGTGAATGGAGACGCACCAGACCCCTGCTGTGAGCCGCTCCGTTCCTCAGTGTGAACCCAGACTAAAGAAGAAGTTTGCCCTAATACTAAAATCTCTAAATCTACTTGCATCCACAATTTAAGACTAACCTGTCGAGCCCTGTAAAAATGAAATGGATATACATACCTTTTCTGAAGCCGATCCGGTGCGGTTTCCAGCCTGGTAAGTGATGTCACCAATAGACTACTACAAGCCACAGTATGTAGAGGACAGAGTGTATCTGCTCCACTTCCTGCCCTCTGCCATGCTGCCTTGTAAACCCACTTTTTTTTGTTCTTTCCTCTCACTTTCTCCAGTGTCCACCACTGACTATATTTGTTTTGGATTTGTTTATCTGATTGATTTATTTTGTGTGTGATATATTGTATTCTAAAATATACAGTCATTTGCTTCTTCTTGATGGCGTGGATTCTGATGAAGCAGTATTAGTGAAACGAGTTGATCTTGTAAGCCTGTTTTACATCATGTTTGGATGGAAGCAAACAATATGTTGTGGATTGTAATATCCTTCTACATTATCTAAAAATATATCATATATGGCTCCACATATGTTGTTATTGATTGTTATAATAAAGATGTAATTGATCATTTTATAATTTTTTTTTTCTTTTACGGCACACTTAAAGTTCCATTCATTCTCTTTTTCTCCCCTTGGCAGGCAGGAGAGTGAATAATTTGTTTCTATAAATCTTGTATAGGGATGGTGTCTGTTTGATGGTACACTATATTACCAAAAGTATTGGGATGCCTGCCTTTACACGCACATGAAGTTTAATGGCATCCCAGTCTTAGTCCCCGTACACACGATCGGAAATTCCGACCACAAAATCCATCTGATTTTTTTAGACGGATTTTGTCCGACACCGGTGTTGCATACACACGGTCGGACAAAGTTGTCGGAAAATTATATCATTCTGAACGTGGTGACGTTCGTTGCGTACGATGGAACTACGTAGAGGCTAGTAGCCAATAGCTTTGATCTCGTAATTTGATCTGAGCATGCTTGGCACTTTGTCCGTCGGAATTCTCGACATACGATCAGAAAAAGGCCGATCGTATTTTGTTGTCAGAAAATTTGAGAGCAGGATCTCAAATTTTTTCCGGCCTAGCTCTAATTCTCCACTCCAATTTATCCCAAGGGTGTTCTATCGGGTAGAGGTCAAGTTCCTCCTCCCCAAACACTCTCATCCATGTCTTTATGGACCTTGCTTTGTGCACTGGTCCTCATGCACTTGTGCACTCATGTTGGAACAGGAAGGGGCCATCCCCAAACTGTTTCCACAAAGTTGGGAGAATGAAATTGCCCAAAATGTCTTGGTATGCTGACGCCTTAAGATTTCTCTTCACTGAAACTAAGGGGCCAAGCCCAACCCCTAAAAAACAACCCCACACCATAATCCCCCCTCCACCAAATGATTTGGACCAGTTTACAAAGCAAGGTCTATAAAGACATGGATGAGCGAGTTTGGGGTGGAGAAACTTGACTGGCCTGCACAGAGTCTTGACCTCAACTCAACTGACCTCACAAATGCGCTTCTAGAAGAATGATCAAACATTCCCATAGACACACTCCTAAACCTTGTGGACAGCCTTCCCAGAAGAGTTGAAGCTGTTATAACTGCAAAGAGTGGGCCAACTAAATATTGAACCCTACCGACTAAGACTGGGATGCCATTAAAGTTCATGTGCGTGTAAAGGCAGGCATCCCAATACCTTTGACAATATAGTGCATATTTCACTTCATCCCCATTGGTCATTTAAACCCACCTTTCACCCTCCAGCCTACAATGGCCACCACACAACCTGTTACACTGGTGGTCTGGGACCAGTGGACTTCAGGGGAGAAGAATTTCACGTATGAGGCATCACAATGCAGCCATTGTTCCAGCCTAGGACTCTTGTCAGGACAGGTGAGTCCTGTGTGCCAGAAAGCGTAAAGCAACAGGTTTCTTCTTGCTCCCAGGCCCAGGTCATTTGCAGCTTCTAATTTTAACATGACCCTGTCACCACAAGGTCATTTATGAAAGAAGCCAGAGTTGTAAAAGAATAACATGTATATTCAGTAGACATGTGCAATTCGTTTCGTTTTTTTTCGTTTTTAGTCTTTTTTCGTTATTTTCGTTCGTTCATTTTCGTACGAATGAACGAATCGTTTGAATCGTACGAATCCGAATAACGAATCGTTCGAATCGTACGAATCCGATTAACGAATCATTTGAATCGAACGAATCCGAAAAACAACGAAAATCCGAAAAAAACAAATTAGAAACAACGAATGTACTAATGAAGAAAATCCGAAAAACGAAAACGAACGAAAAAATTTGTACATTCGTAACTTTTTTTTTTTGTTGAATTGGTAATTTTCCGTGTCCCTTACAATGGTGCTGCTAAACCTGCTTCGAATGGATTGAACAAAAAAATTCGTACAATCGTAACTTTTTTTTTTCGATTCGTAACTTTTTTTTTTTTTTTTTTTCGATTCCGTGTCTCTATTGAACAAAAAAATTCGTACATTCGTACCTTTTTTTTCGATTCATAACTTTTTTTTTTCGATTCGTAACTTTTTTTTTCGATTCGTAAATTATAAAAATGTAATAATAGCATACACATTACATAAAATTATGAATTATGCTCCAATTACGAATCTACGAATGTTACGAATGTACGAATAAATACGAATCCGTCCGAAAATTAAACTAATGAAAAAACGAATCAACGAAAAAAATAACTCTTACGAATGTACGAATCGTTACGAATCCGAACACCGACGACTTACGAATGTACGAATCGTTACGAATCCGAACACCGACGACTTACGAATGTACGAATCTTTACGAATCAACGGAAACGAAAAAAACGAAACGAAAAAAAACGATTTTTTTTCGGAAACGAAAAAAACGAAACGAAAATAAACAAATTTTTTTGTTGTGCACATGTCTAATATTCAGGGCTTTTTTTATCAGAGAATATGTGCAGGAACTCCCCCTTTCTGAGTCACCCCTTTTTCAACCCCCTACCCACCTCCGAGCACTATTCCTTGGTTCCACCACCTATCCAAATTGGGCCCAATTAGCCATTTCCCCTCCCTGGTGTCATGTGACTCGTTAGTGTTACAAGGTCTCAGGTGTGAATGGGGAGCAGGTGTGTTAAATTTGGTGTTATTGCTCTCACTCTCTCATACTGGTCACTGGAAGTTCAACATGGCACCTCATGGCAAAGAACTCTCCCTGAAACTGAGCTGCAGCACGGTAGCCAAGACCATACAGCGGTTTACCAGGACAGGTTCCACTCAGAACAGGCCTCACCATGGTCAGCCAAATAAGTTGAGTGAACGTGGCTCAGAGTCATATCCAGAGGTTGTCTTTGGGAAATAGATGTATGAGTGCTGCCAGCATTGCTGCAGAGGTTGAAGGGGTGGGTGGGGGGTCAGCCCGTCAGTACTCAGACAATACGCATCACACTGCATCAAATTGGTCTGCATGGCTGTCGTCCCTGAAGGAATCCTCTTCTAAAGATGATTCAAAAGAAAGTTTGCTGAAGACAATCAGACTAAGGACATGAATTACTGGAACCATATCCTGTGGTCTGATGAGACCAAGATAAACTTATTTGGTTCGGATGGTATTAAGCATGTGTGGCGGCAACCAGGTGAGGAGTACAAAGACAAGTGTGTCTTGCCTACATTCAAGCATGGTGGTGGGAGTGTCATGGTCTGGGGCTGCATGAGTGCTGCCGGCACTGAGGAGCTACAGTTCATTGAGGAAACCATGAATGCCAACATGTACTGTGACATACCGAAGCAGAGCAAGAGCACTTGAACATGATAATGATCCCAAACACACCTCCAAGATGATCACTGCCTTGCTAAAGAAGCTGAGGGTAAAGGTGATGGACTGGCCAAGCATGTTCCCAGACCTAAACCCTATTGAGCATCTGTATGGCATCCTCAAACGGAAGGTGGAGGAGCACCAGCTCCGTGATGTGATCATGAAGGAGTGGAAGAGGACTCCAGTGGCAACCTGTGAAGCTCTGGTGAACTCCATACCCAAGAGGGTTAAGGCAGTGCTGGAAAATCATGAAGGCCACACAAAATATTGACACATTGGGCCCAATTTGGACATTTTCACTTAAGGGTGTACTCACTTTTGTTGCCAGCGATTTAGACATTAATGGCTGTGTGTTGAGTTATGTTGAGGGGACAGCAAATTTACACTGTTATACAAGCTGTACACTCACTACTTTACATTGTAGCAAAGTGTCATTTATTCAGTGTTGTCACATGAAAGGGTATAATAAAATATTTACAAAAATGTGAGGGGTGTACTCACTTTTGTGAGATACTGTATAACATATGAGGTGCTAAAGAGATGTGACCACATGCATACGCTGAAGATTCAGAATTAACCCTTTACGCACTGCTACACACATATTTCTAGCAAATGCTTGCAAAAAGACAGGGATCCTTTGTTCATATATGTCGCAATACTTGTTCAGCTTGGCCAACTGTGTCAAAATGATCTATCTTTGGTTAGTCCATACTCTACTGTGCAAAATGCCAAATACTTACTTGCTTATACCATACTATAAGGCCATTTTCCAGACACAGAAATTAAAGAGTTTTACACACTCAGGTATAGCAAGACCCTTTCTCATGTGCACTCTGAGTGAAGACCAATCCTAAGTGTATTGTCAGATGGTTTATCCCTAGGTCCAATTTTGTTACAGCAACACAACTAAAGCTAATGCATTACAGATCTGGAGGAGTGTAGTAAGAAGATAAGAAGACAATTCTCCCTGCATTTATTTTCTATGATAGAGTTCCACCAGCAGGTGGCTCTGCAGGTAATATTTTATTTAAGAGTGTGACTCAGTAGCACCTTTCTGTAAATTGAAGGGTGCCAGACAAATAAAAGATTTTGAGTTTAATTATTTGGCTATACAAAAAAAAAAAAAAAAATCATCTCTGCAATACATACACATTCCCCCAAATTCTATTCCTTAACAAACGTGCAAAGTACAGAAAAATACTTGATCTCCCAGAAATCCAGTGTGCCCCTATTTTCCTGATTGAGTTGACAACACAGTCTGCAGAATTCAATAAAGCATTTATGACACTTTCCAGGCGATAGGTCCCTTTAAAACATCCTATCCCTAATTTAGGCTAGCATTTGCAACAGTTTGCAACAGTTTGCAACAGTTTTGGTAACAATGCCAACAGGGGCGGACTGACAACTCATGGGGCCCCCGGGCAATAGGAGATTATGGGGCCCCCAGGCAATCAGAGATTATGGGGCCACACAGTATACACACACACAGTATACAATCACACAGTATACACAGACATGTTTCTATTGGCTGAGAAGGTACTGGAGAGGTGGGGCAGCGATAATCTCTGGATTTTTAGACCAAAAGGATGTCGGTAAGGGACATTTCAGAAACAGATGTAAAAAAACACAGATTTTTTACATACTGTCCCTGGTTTAACTTAGGCTGGCAACCCTGATGGGGCCCCCTAGTAGCCCAGGGCCCTCGGGCAGTGCCCGAGTGGTTGAATGGTCAGTCCGTCCCTGAATACCAACACATGCAACAAATTCAGGTAGTTTTTTCTACTGCTGTTATTGCTATAGTTTCTTAAATGATTGCCATCAGTTCGCAGATTAGGAAACTGGCGGTAATTGAGACCAACGCTGAGCTGGCATACAAAGAGCCTCCAGTGCTCAGAGTGGGGCATTTTGTACTCGCACTTTGTACATGAATGTGGCAGCTTCCAGCACCAGGCTCGTAGTTGCTACAATGCCAGTGGCTGCTGGCTTCTTAGCAACTAATGACTCATCCCTGGCCTTATTTAGCTGCTGGCAAGGAGATTCCCCAGCTGACAGCTGAATATCAATAAAGGGGAGGGAATGAGGGATGACATCATTGCCCAAATATGACAATGCCCATATTTAGGTGATCAATTACACGGGAGGTTGACTTGATAGGGAACTAGTCTCAGAGTTCCGCCAGCAGGCTCCATCCACCCAACGGTCGTCCACTGCCATGCACTGCCAATCACAGGCAAGGTGAACCTGATGGTGAACTAGTGTCTCACAACCGCGTTGGCCTCCACTAACCCCACTCCAAAACTGTGTGATGGGTGCAGAGGCCAGGGAGGCAGCTCAATAATGCGTATCTGCACTGGGGACAGAGTGTCCGGTTAGGAGACTCTGACCTCAGTGCTCGTAAATGCACAGACACGTCCACCAAAGATGCTTGCATCCGCTGGCCTATTTAAACCTAGTTCTACATGACATGACCGCTGGATGGTCTTCAGCTTATAGCCTTGTGACCCATGTCTTTGGAAGCCTGCTTGATGTTGTTACTGACCTGACTATGTCTGACCCTTCCTTGGATTTCCCTTGCCTGCTCATGTCTGCGGCTCACTCGTATTTCTGATTTTGGCTTGGACCTTTGACTAAGATTCTGCCTTCTGATTTTCTACTTCTGATTTTCTACTACTGCTAGCACATTGCTACCCCTTGCCTGCCTCTGACCCAAACTCTGATTGTGATTCTATACCTATCTGCACAGCTGTTACTGAACTCGGCTTGTGACCTGACTCCACGCTTCTGTTCATCTGACCTCAGTACTTTCAAGCTCAAGTTCACCGATCCAACCTCATGGCACCTGTGCCTTTCTGCTGCCCTAGCAATCCCAGTTTCTACTACCAGGGGTGCTTGGATGGGAACTGTGCAAGAGGCCATCCTGATCATCTCAAAGTCCATTGACAGGTATGTGACAGGTGTGGGGGAATTCAAAAGAGTGTTTATGGCACTATTATGAATAGTGTTGCCACCCTTTCTTTAAGCCAAATTTGAACACAGCTAATTTTAGCAGCACACATAAATTTTATTTAAGGGGGAAAGCTGTGGACTCTGGTGTAAAAGGGAACTCTGTAAGGGTGTTTCTGCTCACCAAAGCTCCCACTTACATCAGAGTTCCCAGCATTCCCCCAAAAAATGAGGGTTCTCAATGCCCTTTACATCAGAGTCTGCAGAGCACCCCTTACATCTGAATCCCCCTTACCTTAGTGTACTCACTTGCTTGGAGGCAGGAGAGAAAAGGGAGGGAGGGGGGAGACTTCAGTCACAGACAATGGATGGTGAGCTCACTCACCTGGAGATGGAGGCTCAGGCATTGGTACCTTTCATCTACTATATGTCTTCCAGGTGCTGGGCTTCAAATTTCTCACCCACACTTCCCTTGTATAAAGCACAGCATGCCGGGGATTGGAGTGTGGATGGGCAGACACAGAGGGTTAGCGGCGGGAGGAGGTGGAGCAAATCAAGCCCCCTCTTCTATCCATGTGTGTTGTGGGGGGAGCTATGCTGGCCCTGGCCAGTATGGGAGAAAATGTCACAGACCCTTAGGCCCAATTCACACCTGAGCATAGCGTTTTCAGGCAGGAAATCACGTGATTTTACCGTGATTTCGCAGCGTTTCTTGCAGCATTTTTACCGTGATTTTGCAGCTGTGTTTTGCCGCGATTTTGTGCAGGGCAAGAGACCACCAATGTATAAAGAAGAAAAATGCCCAAATCTGCGAAAAAAAAGGGTCCAGAACTTGTTTGAGCTTCAGGCGTTCGGCTTCAGGCGACATGGAGTGGAGATGTGAACCATCTCCATTGAGAATAATGGATTTTTTCCCCTCTAGCGTTTTGTAGCTTCAGGCTTCAAGCTACAAAATGCTCAGGTGTGAATGCAGCCTTAGACAACTGCAGCCATCCCTCCGGATAGTTGGCAACCCTGGTGATTAGGGTGTGCCCAGGCACACCCAGTCTGCGAGCAAGCCTATGCATTCAGCAATTGCGGTACTCGGTTAATTGGGGAGCCAGAGCCACAGTCTGGTCTGAATAATGTTCAGGCTGTCTGAAACCCTGGACACATGAGGCAGTCTGAAACCCTGACTGTCCAGGTGAATCCCGGACAGGTGGCAACCCTAATTATGTATTGCCCCAAGTGCCTTGGCTGCCCTGAAAGCCTAAGCAGCCATATCATGCCTGCCTGAATTCTGTTCATCACCTCCCTCAATACCGCTTATACTGAAAACACTGATATCCTTCTTTGTGTAGTGCCTGGCACAGTTAAGTCTGGTCCTTTAAATAAAAAGATTTCTATAGAAAATAATTGTGTTTGGGAGCCCACCTATAACTCCTTTGCATATAGATGTTGTCTTCCAGTGATTAATGACTATGGAATAGTTTACCCTCAGTATTATGCGGAACACAACATTCAGCACAATAGAATTGCTCCTATGCATCTGTAAATATTCAGCCACATATTCTGAGATTTTTTTTTCAGAGCTATTTTGGTTCTTCCGGCACGCTGTACGCCAAGGTCATTCAAGTAAATAAACAATGTAGCTCATACTGTGATTGATAAAATATTTAACATAGAACATCTTTTCAGTTGTGTTCCATTTAAAAGTGAACTTTTAATTTGTGCCAGACCCAGAGGCCTTGCATTCTGTGCGCTAATAGAAGCCATGTGGTTTGGCTGGCAATGATGAGCCAGCATTTTGTAATTCCAATATTTGAACACGCTGGGAAAAATAAAGCTTCACACCACAGAGACTAGATCAAGTAATGAGGGGATAAATGTGATATAATCTGATTTAAGTCACGTTAACTGCTGTTTCCTCATGGTAGTTCTCATATCAGATGCTATGGAACAAAACAAATGGTTTGAACTAAAAAGGACCTGACCCAAGAAAAATGTCC
>CM053027.1:566843822-566918160 GCA_028564925.1 Lithobates sylvaticus | reverse complement strand
ACCGTTTTTTCGGCGTAGGGGTTCCCCTTTAAATACATACCAGGCGACGGGGCTAGCAAGGTGTCAATCTCGATGAAGGCGGCGACATTGACTTCCTTCGCTAGTCCCGTCTATCTGGCGTCAAATTCAAAATGAATGGACTTTACTCCGTGTGTGGGCAAGTCCGTTCATTTCAAAAGTCCCGCGGACTAGCACACAGACGGCCGGATTGTCTGCCGGACTGCCGAGTCCGGCAGATAATTTTGAGTCAAGACTTCTTTCTAAGTCCACCAGACTTTTGGGAAGAAAGTCCGCCGGATAGTCCGATCGTGTGTATAAGAGACACCATGGTAATATCAGTGACAGTTAGCAAGTTCCCACAAAGTGTCAGTTAGTGTCAGATTGTCCGCGTACTATCACAATCCTGCTATAAGTTGCTGATCACCGCCATTACTAGTATAAAAAATGCATAAATAAAAATTTCAGTGTATATATCTCATAGTTTGTAGACAACATAACTTTCATGCAAACCAATCAATATACACTTATTGGGATTTCTTTTTACCAAAGACATAGCAGAATACATTTTGGCCTTAATGTATGAAGAAATGTGATGTTTGTATTTATTTTTTTATTGGACATGTTTTATAACAGAAATTAAAAATTATAGTTTAGTTTTTTTCGAAATGATATGCTTTTTTTTTTTTTCATTTACAGCGCAAAAATTAAAAACCCAGGGGTGATCAAATACCACCACCAGAAAGCTCTATTTGTGGGGAAACAATTATATAAATTTAGTTTTGTGTACAGCATTTCATGACTGCGCAATTACCAGTTAAAGTAGCAAAAAAGGGCCTGGTCATGAAGGGGGTAAAATCTTCAGGAGCTGAAGTGGTTAATGATCTGGAAAAAATACACAAAGCACACCAAGATTCAAGTAAAAAAACAGATCTGTTATATTTAGATGATATTTTCTTATCCCAGAGTTTGGCTTTTTCCTCTGTCACAGAATGAAGGAATTTTCATTTTCAGGGGTCCCTGGAATCCTAGTTGATTATAAAATATCCTGCTTCAGAAAGAGTACCAAAAGTAAGCAAAAAAACAGAACAGAAGCACTATCCTATTTAGAAGTTCAAAGGCTTTTGGTTGGTGTGCTTCTCAAGCAGTGAAATAGACTTCAGCATTTGGTATTCATACATTGGACGCTTTTAGGTTACATAGTTACATAGTTAGCTAGGCTGAAAAAATACACAAGTCCATCCAGTTCAACCCTTAAAAAAAGAAAAAGAAATAATAAATAAAAAATATCGTACAATCCAATATACCCAATTCTATACCCACAGTTTATCCAGAGGAAGGCAAAAAAAAACCCCAGCAGAGCATGCTCCAATCTGCTACAGCAGGGAAAAAAATCCCTTCCTGATCCCCCTAGAGGCAATCGGATTTTCCCTGGATCAACTTTACCTATAAATGTCAGTATCCAGTTATATTATGTACATTTAGGAAAGTATCCAGGCCTTTCTTAAAGCAATCTACTGAGCTGGCCAGAACCACCTCTGGAGGGAGTCTATTCCACATTTTCACAGCTCTAATGCCCCGTACACACAGTCGGATTTTCCGATGGAAAATGTCCTATCGGACAATGTTGTCGGAAATTCCGACCGTGTGTAGGCTCCATCGGACTTTTTCCATCGGATTTTCCGACGGACAAAGTTTTATCTCCTGCTCTCAAATTTTCCGACAACAAACTCCGATCTGACTTTTTCCGATCGTGTGTAGCCAATTCCGACGGACAAAGTGCCACACATGCTCAGATCACATTACAAGACCAAAGCTATTGGCTACTAGCCTCTACCTAGTTCCGTTGTATGCAACGAACTTCACCACGTCAGATTTTCCGACAACTTTGTCCGACCGTGTGTATGCAACGCCAGTGTCGGAAAAAATCCGACGGATTTTGTGGTCGGAATTTCCGACCGTGTGTATGGGGCATTACTGTGAAGAAACCTTTCCGTATTTGGAGATACATTTTTTTTCTTCCAGACGTAAAGAGTGCCCCCTTGTCCTCGGTGTTGAGTTATTCACTTTACGGTCAACACAAAGTTCACTATATGGGGCCCTTATATATTTGAACAATGTGAACATACCCCCCCTTAATCTCCTCTTATCAAGAGTGAATAAATTCAGTTCCTCCAATCTTTCCTCGGGTGTCTTTGAAAATTTGAGTCTCCAATGTCTCCCAGTTAAAAAATGTTTTTGTGTGTACCAATGTTGGCGTACCTATTGTATGTGACATCCGAGGCGTTTTTTTTTTTTTTAGCACTTCCTGCTCTCGGACAAAATTATTTTCAATAATCTTGAAGTGAGACTACAAAGAAAAGTATGAATGTGACAATTGTAGTGCTCTCTTATATTGGTTGCCAGTGGGATGATTACATCCCTTTCAGACAACCAATAAGATAATTAACCCCCTTACAAAAACCCACTTCAGGGAGACCACATATCTGCATACTTATGTTTGTCCTGGGAGTGCACTGCACAGTGCACTTCTGGAATGAAGATTAGGCTGTCACCAGCAGCTCCGGGTCTCGTATAAAAGAGATGGAGCAGGGAAAAGCGGCTGTTGATCATGTGATTGCTGTGATAGCTATCATAGTGACCAGCAGTTATAGAACCCTTCCCTGTGTTCTTTCTCCTCTTGAATGGAGAAAGAGATGCGTTGTATCCTTTTGTCCTTGCTAAAAGAGAAGTATGTAAAAATAAATAGTCAAAACAGCCTAATCATGTTTTTTCTAGGTCAGTGACAGGGTTAGGGTAAAGATTACAAACAAATGGCCACTACCCTTACCTATAACTGGCCTTTAACTACATCAATACTGGGCACTTTCGCCCCCGTCCCAGACCAATTTTCAGCTTTCAGCGGTCTCGCACTTTCACTGACAATTGTGCGGTCATGCTACGATGTAGCCAAATTAAATTTTTATCATTTTGTTCGCACAAATAGAGCTTTCTTTTGGTGGTATTTATTCACACCTCCGTTTAAATTATTTTGCGATATAAGCAAAAAAAGAGCAGAAATTTGGAAAAAAAACAATATTTTCTTTATTCTATTTTAAAAGAAATCCAATAAAATTAAATTTTGTCATAAATTTAAGCCAAAATGTATTCTGCTACATGTTTTTGGTAAAAAAAAAAATCCCGTTAAGTGTATAATAAATGGTTTGTGTGATCACGGACATCTGTACGCAAATGATCATGTACAGATGTGCGCAGGTGATCACGGACATGTGCAAATGATCATTGGGACATGTGATTTTACTGTTATTTATGTGGGGGACATGTGTTTTGGGGATCATTACTATGTGGGGACATGTGTTTGGGGGACATTGTGTGTTTACTGTGTGTTTTACATGTGTGGTGTGGTGTGTGTTTACAGCTCATACTCACTGATCACCAGACGGCTGCAGAGATCCGCTCTCCTCTCCTCAGCGACCACTTCCGTGTGAGGAGAGGAGAGTCGATCGCCTAGCAACTGGCTGTTTGTTTACATCACATGACGGCCGTGATTGGACATGGCCGTCATGTGATCAGGAGGGCCAATCACAGAGCCCTCCTGCCGATCTAAGATGTGCCGTGTCCGGGTGACACGAGCGCATCGGGAACGCGCCGTTGCGTGGGAGCGAGCACGATCACGCTCCTTCTGAGGGACGTTCCCACCTGCCCGTTTATGTGCAGTGGCCGGGTGGGAAGTGGTTAATGCAAGGAGCACATGAATGGGCAATGCATGCAAAACAAAACAAGAGAAATTCCCAGCTCAACTTACCGACCAGCCTGCAACCAACCGAATTATCCTATCCTATACAGTATGTGTTAAAAACGGGTTTAGTCTGCACACATTTGCTAATACATGTATAAGATACAGAGCCCCATCAATTAGGGCTGAAACAACTAATCGATTATGAAATTAATCGATTACTATTTTCATAATCGATTAATCGGCCAGTAACATAATGGGGTTAAAAAAACTAAAATGAGCCCTTTATAGTACAAAAAGAGCAAATAATTGCTACTGTAAATATTACTTTCACAGTTCTACAGT
Source organism: Lithobates sylvaticus (assembly GCA_028564925.1). NCBI lineage: Eukaryota > Metazoa > Chordata > Amphibia > Anura > Ranidae > Lithobates > Lithobates sylvaticus. The sequence goes on along the minus strand of CM053027.1, from coordinate 566,914,082 downwards.
AAAAATAAAAATAACCCCTACAGTAGTGATTATCTGCTTTTATTTTTTAGTTGTACTGTAAAGGGCTAATTTTTTTTTTTTTAACCCCCATTATGTTACTAAACGTCTCAGGCCTGGTTCACATCTGTGTTTTTTGGTGCTTTTTGCAGAAACGCACTACAGTTCATTTACATGGTTTCCTATGGGACACGCTCACATCTATGCTTTTTTCAGCTACTGCTGTTTGGAAAGGGTCAGGGACTTTTTTTTTATTTAAAACTGTGCTTTTTTGGTTCAATATACTTCAATGGAGAAGCTGCAGAAAAGCATGTAATGCGTTTTTGCAGCAATTTGTGTTTTTTAATCTGCCCAACAACTAATTGGCCAAAAAAAGTACCGGTATATCTATTCTGTCTGTTATTCTCAGAGTAGATTCAATATTTTGCTCCCTAACCATATAGTTGGTTATTTATATTTACCACTGCATATAGATATTTAAGAATAAATTGCCTATTTTTTTTAAAAACTTTACATATTAACTAAATTATACACCACACTTTTTTTTTTTTTTAAGGTTATTAACCGATTAATCGATTATTCGAAAAAATAATCGGCCAACTAATCGATTATGAAAATAATCGTTAGTTGCAGCCCTACCGTCAATACACCCCAGTATTTTCTGTAGTCCTTACTCTGAATTTGAGAGCCTCCAAAGTGCTGTTTTGCATGCTTTGCCCTTCCATGTGCTCCTTGCTGCAAAGACCAGTTACAGTGGCCATTTGTTTGTACTGTTGAAATATTGGTGAGGGGATGCACCAGACTCCTTTGCTGCCATTGTGCTATGTGTTGGGTGTCCAGTGTGCCGCTGTGCCTTTTTAAGGAGGGGTGGGCTCCCTCCAGGATTGCCTATCCATTATAATGCATGTGCTTCCACTATGGAGGCTCTCAATATTTAGAGTTAGCACTACAAAAAATGCTGGGGTGCCTTGACGGGGCTCTGTAGCTTACGCAAATATTTGGAAATGTGTGCAGACTAAACCCCTGTTTTTAAAGCAAACTGTTAGACAGGATAATTTGGTTGGTTCCAGGCTGGTCTGTAAGTTGACCTGGGGATTTCTCTGGTTTTGTTAGGCTCTATGCACACTGGCTTAAAAAACAGTGCTTCTACAGGGGTTTTGTGTTCCGCCTGTAGAAGCAGCTCAATGTTATCCTATGTGTCCATGCACATTAGGACGTTAAGAGGCATATTTTGAGTTTAACGTTTAGAGGCAGAAAAAAAACCCTTCTGGTTCGTGTTTCTGATTTGAGCTTGGAGGCAGAAAAAATGTAAAACTCTCCCAATCTCATCTATACTTTGTACAAAAAATGCTCTATATGAGCGTTTTTTACTCCCGAGAGAACAGACATTTTTTTTAAGCCCAGTGTGCATGTAGCCTAATGCCCCATAAACACAATCGGACATTCCGACCACAAAATTCGTCAGATTTTTTCCGACAGATTTTGGCCAAAACTTGTCTTGCATACACACGGTCGCGCAAAGTTGTTCGAAAATCTGATCGTTCCAAACGAGGGGACATACAAAACGTACGACGGGACTACGAAGAGGCCAGTAGCCAATAGCTTTCGTCCCCAAATTTATTCTGAGCATGCGTGGCACTTTGTGTGTCAGAATTCTATACAAAATTTTAGGTCCTTCTCTCAAACTTTTTACGTCGGAATATCTGACGGAAAAAGTCAGCTCGAGCTCACACACGATTGGATTTTCCGACAACATAATCCGATCTGACTTTTTCCGTTGGAATTTCCGTGTGTACGAGTAAAGATTAGCATCAAAGGTCACAATTGGTGTGTTTTAGGGGTGATTATAAAAAGGCAAAAAAAGGGTACTATTGTTTCTGGGAGCTACTAAAGTACAGACTACACATATGTGGTATTACTGTGATCGTTAGGAGTAGGAGAAATTGTTTGGGGTTGTTATTGTATTGTTTTTTTTTTTTTTTTGTATTATAGCAATTATAATTTTTTTGTGTGTACTATGTCTGCACCATGCATGTGTGACTAGCATGTTTCACTTTAGAGGATAATTAGTTTACTTTGACTGAGCCTATTAAATATTAACAATATCTTCTCTTAGATCCTTTGTCTAGCAGAGCACATTCAGTTCACAGAAGATGTTGAGAATGCCATACGGTCCCATAATCTTCATGAGGTGGAATTGGAGCTTACTGCTAAACTGGAACACTACACCAGTATTGATGACACTTCAGGTTCAGGTACAAGAAGAGTTAGGGCTTGTGTAGATGGTCCTTTAAGAGAACATTCAAGCTCCCTATGCATTACATTGACTTGTCAAACACTGTGCAAAGCATCTGAATAGGACGTTCTTGCTAAAATACTACTTCTCATAGGAAAGATTGATTACCGTATTTTTCGCTCCATAAGATGAACCTGACCATAAGCCACACCTAGGTTTTAGAGGCGAAAAACAAGAAAAAAAATATTCTGAACCAGATGCTGCTGATTTGGAGCACAGGAGAGGATGCTCACATCCCCAATTAATATACTATAGTTGTAACTTACACAACCAAGCAAAGCTGATACCTAAAAATAGGCATCTATTAAGTGTGCCAGATAGCTTCCAGGCAGCAAACAAATCGCTCTGTCAACAAATTCAGTCTATATACAATTCATAGGAAATATCACCATCTTATAACAAATTCACCATGCAGGCTGTGAGCACAGCACTGCAGGTGCAGTTTGATAATGAAAGACCTGAGAATGACTAGATTACCTTTCTCCATGTACACACATTGCATGGTCACTCGAGCAGATGACACGCTGGAGATGCCGGCCCCCCGTCTGGCGTCACCGATCGAGCAGGGATGAAAAATTGCCAATGCAAGTGACATGAACCCCAGCCAAGCCTACATGACCCAGAAGGCATAGTGGGGAAAGGAAAGGGGAGGTGCTGATATTGTAACACGGCATCGGCTGGTCAGTATTCACTCCATAAGACGCACAGACATTTCCCCTCATTTTTTGTGGGGGAAAAAGTGCGTCTTATGGAGCAAAAAATATGGTGGATAACATACATTGTCAACACCTTTTTTGTTTTTTCTACATTCCTATTAACAAGTGAGGTACAATCTGTTGAATTTTAAGGGGCTACCAAGGTGGCTTCTTACTCTTGCTACAGAAGTACACATTCTTTGGCATGTACAACCGCTTCAGCTCAAGTTTAAATTTAACCACTTAAGAACTGCACTATAACAGATATATTGCTACAGGGCAGCCCTCCTGTGCAGAATCGCATATATATATGTGATTATGCACTTCCGCTCATGCGTGTTGCCCGCGGGCCTCTTCTGCTGTAAATACAGCAGAAGCCGATATGCGGGATGTCCGCGGGCACTGCCTATCATCGGGCAGAGACACAGAACGGAGTTCTGCCTATGTAAACAAGGCAGAGCTTCTTTCTGACGGGGGGAAGCAATTAATTTTCTTTCCCTGCAAAGCTGGGAATAAAATCCATCACTTCGCTCAGTAAAACCAGCACATAGTACACAAAAACACTGTCTAGACATACAGTTAACCCTTTGATCACCCTAGATGTTTAATCCCTTCCCAGTCAGTGTCATTAGTACAGTGACAGTGCATATTTTTACCACTGATCACTGTATTGGTGTCACTGGTTCCCACAAAGTGTCAGTTAGTGTCCGATTTGTCCACCGCAATATCGCAGTCCCTCTAAAAGTCGTTGATTGCACCCCCCACTAGCGTACATTAAAAAAAAAAAATTATAGTATGTGTGTGTGTATGTATATGTGTGTATATATATATATATATATATATATATATATATATATATATATATACACTATAGTTTGTAAACACTAACCTTTTTGCAAACCAATCAATATACGCCTATTGGGATATTTTTTTACCACAAATATGTAGCAGAGTACATATTGACTTAAATTTATGAAGAAATTAGATTTTTTTTTTTTAAAAACATTTTTATTGGATGCATTATATAGCAGAACGTAAGAAATATATACAGGCATACCCCACTTTTAAGTACACAATGGGGTTTATTTACTAACGCTGGAAAGTGCAAAATCAGGCTCACTTCTGCATAGAAACCAATGAGCTTCCAGGTTTTATTGCCAAAGCTTAATTGAACAAGCTGGGATTAGAAGCTGATTGATTTCTATGCAGAAGTGAGCCTGATTTTGCACTTTCCAGCTTTAGTAAATAAAGCCCATTGTGTACTTAAAAGTGGGGTATGCCTTATATACATTTTTTTTAGAGAAAGCTCTATTTGTGTGGGAAAAAAATGACTTAAATTGTATTTGGTTACAGCATCACACAACCGTGCAGTTGTCAGTTAAAGTAATGCAGTGCCTTATTGCAAAAAAACGGCCTGATCATGATGGGGGTAAATCTTCCGGAGGTCAGGTGGTAAAAGGGAACTAAACCCTCCTATCCTTTACAGCCAATGAAGCTATGATCTCGGCCTCAATCTGATCTGTAGTGCTGCACAAGTGATCAGCTATGACACCAATTATTTGATGGCTTGTAAGTTTGGTTGGTAGCTGTAAACCTGCCCATAGTCTGATCGAAATTCAGAGTGTTCAGCTGGAATGGGACACATTTTGATCCATCTATATCCACTCCTGCTGGTACCATTCTGTTATTGCTTCTATGTAGTTCTATCCTTGTTTGACGTTTCGATTTTTCTGAGACATTCCATTTTGTCTATGTCTTCATAGAGAAAAATGTCACCTCCTCTCCATTTGTCAGACTAATCAGATGGAAGTGAGGAGAAGTCTCTATCATGAGAACATACAGAGCAGGGAAATGCCAATAGTGGTTTTAAACCTTCACTATACTGGAAAATGTGGTTTTATTGCTGCCCTTTTCCCTCTGAGGGGAGAATTCCCGACCTCCCTGTTTTGTCTGACACCCAAAAAATAGACCAAAACTGGGAAGAATTTTTAGTAAGGGGGACACAGACATCAATAAAAAATACAATTTTTTTTTCTATATTTATCGCTATAGATGTTCATAGCCCCGAAGAAGAGTGCTTTTGTAACCCTTGTAAGTGTTTAGACTTCTGGTGATTTGAAATAAAATCATATTCTGGGCTTTAATAGTGGATTGATGCTTCTATTCTGTCAGTAATACAGTTTTTCCAGAGATGCTAATTCTTCTACATTGTATCTAATGCTAAAAAAGAACATGTTTTCGCTGCAATTAGACTTTAAACATGCAATTTTAGCTTCTGTATTGCTTAAAGTGGCTGCTGATTTCTGTATGAGTTTATCCTCCCCTGACCCCAATAAAATCCAGTTCAGTAAATACAGAAATGCTACCAGTTCTATTGCTGTTGGTCTTCTTCTAAAGGGAAGAGATTTATGTTCTTGAACTTGATCTCCTCTTGAAAATAAATTTCCTCATCCATCCTTCTTGTGTAATATTGTAGATGATGCAGGCATACTTGAATTAAAGCTGAAGGCTCTTATCCTGGATATCATCCACAACATCGATGTGGTAAAGCAGCTGATCCAAGCCCAGGTATACAGCACCGAAGACTGGGCATGGAAGAAACAGCTGCGATTCTATATGTCACCTGCCAAGAAGTGTTATGTGCAGATGGTCGATGCTGAGATTGAGTACACCTACGAGTACCAGGTATTATGTTTTTGTTTTTTTTATTTAGAGGATTTCAGCAGATGACAAGAAAAATATTGACTCCATTCATGTGTCTAACATATGTTACAAGTCGTTGTAGGGTACATTTCCAAAAAAAATCCACAGAAGTGTACAGCATTACATACAACCAAACCGAGTGAAAGGATTTGGTTAAAGTTGTATAGTAAGGCCTCTGTGATTCTGATATTGGCCACAGGGTAGGAACCTGAGCCCAGAAAATCTCGATATATACAAAAATGTACAAAAATCAAATATGTCCATGTCTGCCTGAATCCAAATCCAAGAAAGTTTTTTATATAATACAGAAGGAAGATAGAACGAAAGAGAAGGAAAGCGAGAAAAAAAAAAGGGGGGGGGGGGAGTTGGTATGGGAGAGGGGAAAAAAGGTCAACACTGGGGGGAGCCCGAGAGATGTAAATCAGCCCCGTGACCATGTAAAGAGCTGGTACAAAGAAACTGTGTGGATAACGCATATTGAAGGTATTCATCAGAAAAGCAAAGGAGATTCAAATAGAACCTCCTGGTCTTATATTTCCCAGTCTTGTCCTGGAGGGCCGAGATCAGGTCCTCCAGTTGTTCAATATTGTTCACTCTTGCGAGCCACTGTGCGACTGTTGGGGCAGATTGTCGTTTCCACATGCTAGGGATACAAGCTTGTGCTACGTTTAACATGTGCTTCAGTAAAGATTTGTGGTACCGCTTATTTGATAGCGGAGTAAGATTAAGCAATATCGCAGCAGGTCATCCTGCAAGAAAATGTCAGTAAATTTGCGAATAAGTTGAAGCACAGGTTGCCAGAAAGTGCGGAGCTCAGGGTATTTCCAAAAAATTTGTAAGAGTGCACTCAGACGAACCGCATCTCCAGCAGCACTTTGTTGAGGTAACAACTTGGCAAGGACCGACGGAATTCTGTACCAAAGAGTCACTATTTTGTAAGTGGTCTCCTGGTGTCTTCTGCACAGGCAAGATTTGTGTGCAAAAAAAGAGTATACTCTAATTTTGAGGGTCAGAGAAAGTTACCCCTAGATCTCTGTTCCATTTAACCAGGAAGGAGGGGTTAGACCAGGCGTGAAGTTCCAAAAGATATTTGTAAGAGGTATATTCTTTTTACCAACATCTGGTGGGCCAGATTTTGGGTTTGATTTACAAAGAAAACCTATAGGAAAGACAGGCACGTGCTCCCTTACAACCACTCCGATACCAACTCTCCCTTGCTGCTCTACACCACCACTTACCCACCCATTTACATCTCCTTACCGTCAGGCTTTACAGTATAATTATATTAGAGATCTAAAGGGTCAAAATATGTTCTTTAATTTTTAAACTTTAATCGGTTAACTTACCAGTATTTTGGTATGAGCACTTTGGGAAAACTATGAGGATGATTTACTAAACGATTTTAGAATGTTTCCACAAAAAAAAATGGTGAATGTTCACTTCAATTATCTAATCATGTGCAGAATGTAATCAGGGATTTTTTTTTTCCTCAAAAGACTGGAAAATAGTAAAAAGTAATTTTTTACACAATCTGAACATTTTTAAATACTTTAGAAAATATGCCACGATGCATGCATAGAGAATTCTGGTCTGTTCTGAATTCAAGTTGAACATGCTAACCACTGAGTTACCATGAAAAAGCGATCCAGGCTGTATTCTGTGCGAACCAAGTCATTTCCTTTGTGCCATTTTATATAATACATCAGACCATACAATTTGGAGCTCGCTGTAGAGAAGAAAAGTTGTGGTATATGCAGATTTTAAAGAGATGCTGTCACAATGCCTATGCAGAGCAAAGTGACAGTGCCTTTGTAGGCCCTCTATAAGAATGGCCCTCCCTTCCCTGCAGTTTGTGGCAAGCATGTTTTTTCTGTTTGCATTTACAAAGGCATTTTGTTTTTCTTCCAGGGCAATGCACCCAAGCTGGTATACACTCCTCTAACAGATAAATGCTATCTTACACTGACTCAGGCCATTAGGATGGGGCTAGGAGGAAACCCATACGGCCCTGCAGGAACTGGGAAAACAGAATCTGTGAAAGCCTTGGGTGGTCTACTGGGACGCCAAGTTTTGGTTTTCAACTGTGATGAGGTAAAATTCTATTTATGCCTAATAAAAAATGTTATCAAAAATATTGCTTGTTTTGAAATAGGTTGCCAAATATAACATAATAGAAAATGCCACAGCTAAAGTGGAACTGAATTGTATCTGAGCACCACACACTGAAAATGTTATGTAAAGTGGTTGTAAAGGCTGAGTATTTTTTACCTTAATGCATTCTCTGCATTAAAGTGGAACTTTAGTAGAAAAAATTAAGTCCTGCTAGATCACTTCAGGTTGGCTACTTTTGCAGGTATAGCTATGTAAAACATTAAAATAAACTGCCTATACTGTTTAAAATCCAGTAATATACCATATCACCCTGCTCTGCACATATTAATTATTTTTTTTTAATTTTAAGCCTCCAACTAGAAGCATATAATTCCTTTGCGCTTAAAAGCACAAATACAGCTCTCTCATATAATGCCGGGAAAGTGCGCCTTTCTTTCTCTCCAAGTAACACAGACGCACATGCTGGTATCACCTTGAGCTTAGCAGAATCCTTTAGAGAATAGCCAGGCTCCTTTTATTTATACTAAAAAACATGGCTAACAAAAGAAGGTGGTGGCTTCAGAATCAGCCAATCAGACACTTGTATTCATTCAAAAGAACCAATCACACACATGTATATATTCAAATACAGTAGTGATGTGTGCAGATGATGGTGTGCAGAGCCATGCTGCAAGCACATGGCTCTGAACGCGATCGTGTGCACATTCCCACTGCTACCAATGACGCGAGCCATACTCTATCATGGCTCAGTGGGCCATAATTTTGTATGGTTATGCTATGGTTCCCATGTACGCAGATCTGCTTACTTTTAGATGCGGTCGCCATGGAGTGGCCAGTCCCTTGGTGAGGCATAAACAAACATCCTTAAAAGAGCAAACAGATCTGCCGTGTCCACAGGAAGGTTTCCGCAGTCAATGGTCTTCCACCAACGTCTGTATGTGCGAATACCCTCACATGAGCATATTACAGGAAAACTGACACTGTGGGACATCTGACAACATACATCAATAAAAATTTCCACAACCACATGCTTAGTCGCTTTCTATTTTTAGGCACTGTGCCAAATTTGTAGAATCAGATCTGCTGTCAGCTTAAAGTTTACTGCTGTTCATGGGCTCTAGGCTTCAGAAAAATGGCAGTCTCTGGTAAGAAGAAACCAAAACAATGCTGAAGGCAATTTACAGCACACACAAATTTTGGTAGCATAATTATTAATGTGGGATATATGTTTCCTGCTATTTTTAGCAAGTTGTTATGGGTAAAGTTCCACTTTAGGGTAAAACATCTTCTATTGCTCACCCCCCACAAATACTTGCCTGAGCCCAATCTCGATCCAGCACTGTACCCGAGAGCAGCGGCGCTGCTCTCTCTCCTCACTGAAATCTATGAGAGAACCACTGGCTCCTGCTGCTGTCAATAAATTCTAGTGACAAAAGCTTCCTGTGGTGGCACATAAAGAGGAGAATGAGCCCAGAGCGCCAGCAGAGGACCCCAGAAGAGGAGGATCGAAGCTGCTCTGTGCAAAACCATTGAACCGAGCATGTAAGTATGACATGTAAATGTAAATATAGTATACCTTCCTATCTATGTACTAATGCTAGCAACATAAAGATTAGAAATAGTTAATGTTGACTGAGGGCATTTAGTAGTTCCACTTAAGGGCTTATGTAGACAGGTGTTGAAATCCTGTATTTCACACATTTAAAACTCACACCAAATGCAGCTCAGTAGATTGGATGACTGTTCTAAGGCTTTGTTTTCCCTGCTTTGCAAATTTGCATTCTGGATAGAGTAGGAAAGTATTACAAGCCCATTCAAGTTTGTTTGCTTTCTTTGTCCCTTCTGCGTATATTCACCCTCTATTTTTATTCTGGAGATCATTGTCACTGGGACAAAAAAGTGTTGGGAATTTTTTTGTCTAAAGCCAGGTACACACAAGCCGAATATCGGGAGACATTTGCCAGTTCAAAAAAAGCCCGACATTTGACCCGTGTGTATGTTGGTCTGTCCGACAGAAGCCGGCCGTTTGGCCCGTGTCCATGTCGGACGAGCATGCTGGAAAACCAGCAGCCGTCCGACTCCCGATCAGCACTCTCATCCAATGACGGAAAGCGCTGATCAGAGTGTTCTAGGGGGGGACGTCCCCTGTTAGAACACAATAGCTCAATGGGGGAGATCGCTGTACTTTGCATAGTGAGTACAGCGGCTCTGGATGAAGCTTACTGTTTTTTTTTTTTTTTTTTGTTCAACTGCTGGGTTGAACGCAAAAAAGCAAATAGTGTGTACCAGATCAACGGCACTGTTGCGAATTGACCCTAAGATTAGAATTCCCCTGTTTAAATTTCCCCGATGGTACAAGACTACAAGAAATGAACTGTTAGGGGGTTTAACCTATCTCTACTCTTAAACAAAAAAAAAGTTTCGGCTGTACATACACTGTAACTGACTTATTTTTCAGCCCTGATATAATTATAAAGCCTGGTTGTGCCCCAGCCTTGGTTTCTTTGCCCCTTTGGTAAAATATGCTACATTGTGTGATCTTTGAAGGACCTCTTTGCTTCTGTAACTTGGGTGAGGTGTATGCGTCCTTCTCTACTATGCATTAAGAAGTACAGCTGCAGGAACCTGGTGATATTTTATACAGTATGTGCTACGCCACGGACAGTGATTTTGAATAGCTTGAGTATCTGAGCCAGTCATGCTTGTGTATAGTTTTTGTGATATCAATATAAAAGGAAGGTCCATAATATGTTCCTTTCTGCATGTTTCTCCCAGGGTATTGATGTAAAATCCATGGGAAGGATCTTTGTAGGGTTGGTGAAGTGTGGAGCTTGGGGTTGCTTTGATGAATTCAACAGGCTTGAGGAAGCTGTGCTTTCTGCTGTCTCCATGCAAATTCAGACCATTCAAGATGCTCTTAAGAATCAAAAATCTTTCTGTGAACTTCTAGGAAAAGAGGTAGTAACGTTCAGTTATCATTGGATATCTTTATTCACTAGCAGATGTTTAGGTGTGTGTTTGACCATTTTTGTTTTCTGTTTAGGTGGAGCTAGATTCCAATTCTGGTATTTTTATAACTATGAACCCTGCTGGCAAGGGTTACGGTGGGCGCCAAAAGTTACCAGATAACCTAAAACAGTTATTTCGGCCTGTCGCCATGTCCCGACCTGACAATGAGCTTATTGCCGAAGTCATCCTCTACTCAGAAGGGTTCAAGGAGGCCAAAGCACTTGGCAGGAAGCTAGTGGCCATCTTCAACCTAGCTAGGTAAATATCCTTCAAACATATTTATTAATAGCAACAGCTCAAGAACTACCCCTGAAATCCAATTTAAAGCTAATTTCAAGCTGAATTCCAGGTATAGCAATTTTTACATGCTTACATTAGTCCAGATTAGATCAATGTTAGTATGTATGTGTTGTGTAAGGTTAGAAATCACTGTAGTATGCACCCGCTTCTACAGTGATCTCCACTTGCTTCTGGGTCTAATGCCAAGCAATTACCCTGCTGCATAAACAGGAGGTTGTTTGCATGGCATGGGCACCATTCAGGGAACACTTTGAATCCTCTCAGTGACTGCAAAGTGTTCTCTGATTGGACAAGGTGGAGAGGCGAGCTGGTGACATCTCACCCTATTAGAGGTTAGGATATGTAAACTTTTAAATGTGTAGCACTACACCGAAGGAGACGCTTGATAATTTGGGTTCTGTGTTCTGCGCCTCAACTCCAAGAACGATCTCAGCCCCAGATTTGGTTGAATGAAAGTCATTGCAAGCACTTCTAGAAACATGAGCATAGAAACCTTTTACCTTGGTTGTGGGCTAAGACCAGTAATTAGACACAAGACTGTTTAGTGGTAAATATACTAGGTGAATTTGTATAGATTAGGTTAAATGATGGTATGGGCATAAATGAAAATGCAGGGGACAGATTCAGACACAGTCCACTATACAAGGAAATCTCTATAGCAAAGTGACTTTAAATAGAGTTCTGTACCACTAGATTGGGATCAATCCATAAATCTGCAAGAACAGCAAAAAACAATGAGTAAAAACATTAACTGTGCAATGGATAGGGATCCTGTAACTATCTTAGGTTGCACCCAAATGGAATGACTAAGTCCTGTGCAGTGTCCCCTGGGGGAAACCTCTAAACTAAGCATCTAGCAAAAGGTCTTTGGTGGGTGTAAATGGACAGTCTTTATTCCTAAATCTTCAGTTGGTTGATGTTGGGGGCCGATTGTACCAGTGGTGCACATGAGAACAGTCACAACATGGCCTACAGAAAGTAATAGGCTATTGGCTGTGTAGTCAGTTCCTAAGGGCTCAGTCTCTCTAGTAGCAACAGGTCATGGCGGCAAGGCTCTTTCACCAGACCCAGAGACCCAGCAGCAACAGTCCCTTTGGTTAGATGTCCACTCACTTCTAGATTGCCTGGGGAAACACCTGTATCCTGGCTTTGGCTCAGTCCCTCAGCACACAGGTCCCAATGGATCTCCCTGCATGTGAGCACAGAGTGCTGCAGCAGGTCCTTACACTCTTGCCCCACACTGTTCTGCTCTGCTAGGAGTGTGCGGTGTGCAGAGTGTAGAGATCATGAATGCGCTATGTACAAAGTGCGGAAATCAGAAGCGCGCAGTGTAAAGAGTGCATGGTTCAGGAGTGTGCTACATACAGTGTGTAAGGTTTAGGAGTGCACGGTTTACAGAATGCAGAGTTTAGGTGTGCGCGGTGTACAGAGTGCAGAGATAAGGAGTGCCTGGTTTACAGAATGCAGAGTTTAGGTGTGCGCAGTGTACAGAGTGCAGGATTTAAGAGTGCATGGTATGCAGAGATCAGAAGTGCGCGGTGTAAAGAGTGCAGGGTTCAGGAGTGTGCTACGTACAGAGTTGAGGCACATGCTATGTACAGAAGGCACAGTTCAGGAGTACATTTCTCACTTCCACTAAACCAACAATGACTACCCCCCAAATCCCCATCCTAGACAGGATTGACATCCATCTTCTAGCACAACCCCAAACCCCCCCATCAATATAAAGCCATTGCCCCTGCCATAAATCCTTTTGTTTTTACTCCCCCTAAATCTCCCAAACTCCCAACACAGACCTCCGATACAGCATGGACTTGAACGCAAGACATGTCAGAGCCGAGGAGGAGCCTAAAGAAAGCTTTCTCGGCTCTGTTACACTGGGATGACAAGCGGCAACTGGTGGGGGAGATCCTGCGGGTGGCATCAATCACAGTGGGCAATGCCTGGATGGATGCCTGGCACTAGTGATGTCATTGGGGCCCCTCCTGTACATTACACCAGCTGCACCTGGGCGGGGAGAGTTCAGTGCAACCACCCGCAGAGTTGTGCTGTCACTTCTAAATGCAGAAGCTGGGCTTTTGCATTAAGAAGTGACAGCAGTGAGCAGAAAGCACTGGAACGTTCTGCCACGTTCCAGCTGAAAAAAAAAAGGCTTGACTGTATGAAACCTCATGTACATACAGTATACAGCACTGTGTTCCTAGGACATAATAGAGTCAAGCTAAGCTTTGTATTCTATGAATGGATATGAAGTTTCCTCTGATTGACTGAGGCAGAGTTTGTGTCATTAGCCCACCACTCCACCTCAGGCATTCAGAGGAAGCTTATTCATAGATTACAGAGCTTCCCATGAATGACTAAACAGCACTCAGCCCAACTATATTTTGTTCTGAGAGTGGGACAGTAAGTTTCCATCCCACTGCCGGACCACACCGAAGTATGCTATATGTAGCTTTGGTTGCATACAGTTAATACAGCGCACCCAGCAAGCACACCTGTTGGTGCAGTAAGTAGTTTGTTTGGCCCAGCTTGATCCAAATTAACTTTTTAAAAAGACATTAAACATAGTTAGGCGTTAAAAAAAAAAAATAACAAGGGAAGTGCATCCTGTGTATTTTCGGAAGTAGTATCAGTACCTGCATTTTACTTGGTATCAGCCTCTTGCAGTCCTTGTACAGCAGAGCTTAGACTGGAGAGACAGAGTGCAAGGATCCAATCAGTGGTTTTGCAATACAAGCACCATGCTGATAGGAGAAAAGAACAAAGCTAGAAAGAAATGAACTCATTGGTTTGCGTCTTTTCCTTTCACTGTCCAGTCATAGGCAAGACCTGTAATGCCGTATACACACAGTCGGAATTTACGATGGAAACAGTCCGATGGGAGCCTTTCATCGGATTTTCCGACCGTGTGTATGCCCATCGGCCCTTTTCTGTTGGCATTTCCGACGGACTTTGGATTGCGAACCTGTTCTTAATTTTTCAGACGGAAAACCTTTCTATCTGATTTTTTTCGATCGTGTTTATGCAATGCCAACACGCAAAATTTGGACGCATGCTCGGAAACAATTCAACGCATGCTCGAAGCATTAAACTTCCCTTTTTATAGTGCCGTCGAACGTGTTGTATGTTGCAGTGTTATTGACCGTCGGAATTTGGTTTGACCGTGTGTAGGCAAGACAGTTTGAGCGAAATTCCATCGGAATTCCGACGGGAAAACCATTAGAGCTTTTGTCCGACGAGAATTCCGACCGTGTGTACGCGGCATAAGAGTTACTTAAAGTGGTTCCAAAGCCTACACATTTTTACCCTAATGCATTTCCTGCATTAAGGTAAAAATGTTTAGGTAGTAGTATGCCCCTCCACCCCCCATTATATTTACCTGAGTCTTCAATCAATCCAGCTCTGTGTCTGACTGTAGCGGCTATCCCCGTTCTCACAGACCTTGCTGAGGCAGTAAGAGCCATTGGCTTCCACTGCTGCAAGGCTAATTCTGTGAGGAGGGGGGGCTGAGCCACGCTGTCAGTGTCTTTGGATACAGGCAGTGCAGCTTGGGAGCGAGTGTGCCCCTATAGCAAGCGGTATGTTATGGGGGCACATCAAGAAGAGGCGGAGCCAGGAGCACCAGCAGGGAACCTGAGAGAGCAGGTAAGTGTAGACATGTTATAAAAAAAAAATAGTGTTTACAATCACTTTAAGGCCTCATGCACACGGGCGTTTTTGAGCGTTTTTTGCAGCTTAAAAACGCCTGTCCATGTTAGTCTATGGCTTCATGCTCACCTAGGCGTTTTTGAGCTGCAAATGGCATACTGCAGCAAAAAATATCAGGTCTCCTGTCCTGCCAGACAGAGCTATGCAGTGTGGCAGAGCTGTTCAAATCTCAGAGACTGCTGTATAGAAACACACATACTTTGGCAGGTAAAATCCCTGATGAGCATGTCATCTCTTTATTTGTTTCTCTGGAGTTCAGCTTTAAATGAAACACATCTTTCAGAATATACTTGAACCTTTACATTACAGGGAGCTCTTGACACCTCAACAGCATTATGATTGGGGATTGCGTGCACTGAAGACCGTCCTCCGAGGATGTGGGAATTTACTTCAGCCATTAAAGAAAAATGGAATGAAAATGAAAAGTAAGAAATAACATGTACAATTCATGTGTCTCTAACTTGCATAACACGGAGGGGGAGAACAGCAGTTCACACAATATTTCAGAAGCTCCACTTAGGTGTGTGCAGTGCAGTGCCTTGTAGTAACTTCCTTCCTTGTTAAATCATTTTTTGGTTCAATATTATTTGCTTAAGGGGAAGTATTAGTCAAAATTGTATTAGTTTGGTTTAAAAGAAGACATGGGGAAGTCTCCTGGACAACTGTAGCATATTATCTACAGGTGCATCTCAAAAAATTTGAATATCATCATAAAATTAATTTCAGTAATTCAATTTAAAAAGTGAAACTTGTGAATTATATAGATTCATTCCACACATAGTGATACATTTACAGCATTTCTTTTTTTGATTTTGATGATTATGGCTTACAGCTAATGAAAACCCAAAATGCAGTGTCTCAGAAAATTAGAATATTGTGAAAAAGTTCAATATTGCAGACTCATGGTGTCACACTCTCTAATCAGCTAATTAAATCAAAACATCTGTAAAGGTTTACTGAGCCTTTAAATTGCCTCTCCGTCTGGTTCAGTAGGTTACACAATCATGGGGAAGACTGCTGACTTGACAGTTGTCCAGAAGACAATCAATGACACCCTCCATACGGAGGGTAAGTCACAATAGGTCATTGCTAAAGAAGCTGGCTGTTCAGAGTGCTGTATCCAAGCATATTAATGGAAAGTTGAGTGGAAGGAAAAGTGTGGGGGGAAAAAGGTGCACAAGCAATGAAAAGTAACAAACCTCAAAAATTGGATTTTAAAGGCAATTATGTAAAAAAAAAAGGAAAAAATTATATAATAATGAAAATTATTTAGAAAAGTAGAATTTATTGATACAAAATATGAATCATAAAAACAGAATTCTTATGGAAACAAACCACAAGAAAAACATAATGTACGTACATAGAAAGTAATACATAATTATAGACAAATGTGGTAGACTCCCACTACATAGGCATATACCATCCTAACTGGTAGCCTAGAAGGTAAGTAGTGAAAAAATATCCAGAAAAACGCATTTCAAAAAGTTTTATAAACTGACTTGCATTTTAATGAGTGAAATAAGTATTTGAACGCCTATCAATCAGCAAGATTTCTGGCTCCCAGGTAATGAGCTGAGATTAGGATCACTCTCTGAAAGGGAGTGCTCCTAAACTCAGCTTGCTACCTGTATAGAAGACACCTGTCCACAAAAGCAATCAAACAATCAGATTCCAATATTTCCACCACGGCCAAGAACAAAGAGCTGTCCAAGGATCTCAGGGACAAGATTGTAGACCTACACAAGGCTGGAATGGGCTACAAGACCATCGCCAAGCAGCTTGGTGAGAGGGTGACAACAGTTGGTGTGATGGTGTGAAACACAAAATAACTGTCAATCTCCCTCGGTCTGGGGCTCCATGCAAGGTATCACCTCGTGGAGTTTCAACGATCATAAGAACATTGAGGAATCAGCCCAGAACTACACAGGAGAATCTTGTCAATGATCTCAAGACAGCTGGGACCATAATCACCAAGAAAACAATTGGTAACACACTACGCCATCAAGGACTGAAATCCTGCAGCGCCTGCAAGGTCCCTCTGCTCAAGAAAGCACATGTATAGACCCATGTAAAGTTTGCTAATGAATATAATTGAATGATCCAGAGGAGAACTGGGTAAAGTGTGGTCAGATGAGACCAAAATTGAGCTCTTTGGCATCAAATCAACTTGCCGTGTTTGGAGGAGGAGGAATGCTGCATATGACCCCAAGAACACCATCCAAACCATCAAACATGGAGGTGGAAACATTATGCTTTGTGGGTGTTTTTTGGCTAAGAGGACAGGACAACATCACAGCATCAAAAGGACAATGGACAGGGCCATGTATTGTCAAATCTTGGGTGAGAACCTCCTTACCTCAGCAACGGCATTAAAAATAGGTCGTGGATGAGTCGTCCAGGATGACAATGATCCAAAACACACAGCCAAGGCAACAAAGGAGTGGCTCATGAAGAAGCACATTAAGGTCCTGGAGTGGCCTAGCCAGTCTCCAGACCTTAATCCCATTGAAAATATGTGGAGGGAGCCGAAGGTTTGAGTAATCAAATGTCAGCCTCAAAACCTTTAAGGACCTGAAGGGGATCTGCAAAGAGGAGTGGGACAAAATCCCTCCTGAGATGTGTGCAAACCTGGTGGCCAACTACAAGAAATTGCTGACCTGTGATTGGCAACGAGGGTTTTGCCACCAAGTGCTAATTCATGTTTTAAATAATAATTTCACTCATTAAAGTGCAAATCAATTTATAACTTTTTTTAAATGCGTTTTTCTGGATTTTTTCTGTTGTTATTCTGTCTCTCACTGTCTCTTTTGTATGTTTGTCAGTGGGCAAACATACAAAATCAGTAGGGGATGAAATACTTGTTTCCCTCGCTGTGCCTCACATTAGCAAGATATCATTTCACTTCCTGTTTACGTTACAGGACAGGAAGTGAAGGAAACCCCCCTAGTGAGACACAGATGGCAAAGAAACTGACAGCAGTTTTAATCATTCTATTCCAAAATTATGAAAAAAAGTTTTGATTTGACTTATATACTTTAATTTAGTTCCCTCACTTTGAACCCTTTCCTGGTTTCCTATGCGTTTGTTTGTCCTAAAAATGGGCATTTGTATCCTTGCTTTTAAACGCTAGTCTGAAGAGCGTTAGATCTGGCAAGCAGTTACAAAGCATTTACTAAGCAGATTTATTGAAGTCCATAGGCACCCTTCACCTCCAGTCTGGGAATGTTAATTGCAAGTCTGGCTGTAGCTTTAAACATGTTTTTAGCAAGTTTTAAGCACTGACACAGTGCTGTTAAGATTAACATCGACAAGCCTAAATTAATTAAAGCCTATTTTGTATGAAGCTTCCCATTGTGGTACAAATTGCTCCTTTATTCAATAAGGTGTAAGAGACTAATTATCCAATTCCCTTGCTTTTCTAATGTTGTTTTACTGATGAACCTTTAATAATGAAAAATGATTGTCTGTCTTATAGGCAACGAAAGCCATATTGTGGTCCAGGCCCTGAGGCTAAATACTATGTCAAAGCTGACATTTGCTGACTGCTCCCGCTGTGATGCTTTGATTAAAGACGTCTTTCCAGGAATTGATTTTAAAGATGTAGAGTACTTGGAGTTAAATGCAGCTTTGCAGCAGGTCTTTGAAGAGGCAAATCTAGAAATTATACCAAGTCAGGTATGTAAAATATAATATCAGATATAATATAATATCAGAATACGTTTTTACTTAAAAGCAGAAAACTTTAATTTGGGTTGACAAGTTTAACAAGCTAGCCCAGCCCTCCCTTCTTCCAATCACAGATGTAAACTGTTTTTTGGGAAATTCCTTAGGTCCCTTTCACACTTGTGCGACTTCAAAGTCGCGCAATTTTACCACAATTTTTGCCGCGATTTTAACACGATTTCAAGGCATGCCTGTGTAAGTGCCATCAAAATCGGACCAAAGTAGTGCAGGGACTACTTTGAAGTCGGAACGACTTGAAGTCGTACTAATATGAATGGCTGTCATTGGAAATCGTGGGGAACGACTTGTCATCCTACTTTGCAGTCCCAAATCATGGGACAAGTCGTATAAGTGTGAAAGGGGCCTTAAAGTTCCTAGTTTTAGAGGGAAGTGTGCTTTTTCTTTTTTTTTTTTTTTTTTTTTACAGAAATTTGTGAATGTGGTATTTCTGTAAAGACATTGCTTGTAAGCGGCAATTCTGTCCCCACAGCAATTTTCCACATTAAGCAGAACTAAACCCATTAATTTAACTGTTTTCCAAAACAGGTACATTCAAGACATGTCCTGAATGAAAAAAACAGTTGCTTTGGCTCTCCTCAACCAAACTGTCAATACATCTTATAGCTTGTGTCATAACTGCTTACATGAGCAGCTCTGTGGCAACTGTAGATCAAATAGAGGCTAAGATGGCTGCTTTCTTGGCTTTAAAGGATAGGAGGGTTTAGTTCTGATTTAAATCTTAATCCACAAAAGTTTCACCAGCAAAAGTGTCAGCATTACGATTTCTTCCTTGTCTATTAAGGGATGCGAAAAGACCTTAACTTTTGTGTTATTCTGCTGCCTACACAAGGCTCGGACACTGCCAAACAAAAAAAAAAAAAAACCTGTAGGTCAGTCCTTGGATAGCCCCTTATTCTACTAGCACATACCAGTTTCACTTTAGTGTCTTAAGAGGAAGGATGTGTTTTCTGAGCTCTGCTGATTCAAAGACTTGGCTTACTTTTTCTAGTAACCTATTATTTGCTTCAGTCGAGATTCATCTCCCTGTAGCTGCCGGAGGTCTTGTCGGCTTGCCAAAACTACCTGGCAGAGTTGTTCTTAGTCTTGATCTTGAGTCTTATAGAAGACCGTACCCCAGCTGAATTGGAGTGAAGATCTGAAAGTTATTTTCGGGCAATTGGCACCACTTGAGCACATGGCAGACTGGCGGTTTCAAGTTCCAAAGCCATAAGCATTGCCTCTGTGTTTGCTCTTTCTCTGATGACTCACTTCTGTGGGTAGGCCATTTAGGCCTGGCATTGTGAGCTCTCTCAGGTTTATTAGTCATTACACACTTTATTTGTATTTCCCTGTTTTCCTGCCAGCTTGCAGCAGAAGGATTTACACTGTGGGACAGAGCAGTGATGTCATTCTGCTGGGTGGAGTGGGCAGATATGGTCAAAGAAGCATTTTCCTGTTGTTGCTCCTGCTCCTTCTACGAGGGGCACATGAAACTTGAATCTTTGATCTGTTCCTACCAGACTCCAGTCTGCAATGACTTTTGGTTACTTCAGGGCCTAGCCTCCTACTTTTAACCCGTACAGTGGAACCTCGGGTTGCGAGTAACGTGGTTAACGAGCGTTTCGCAATACGAGCAATTTTTTTTTTTTAAATCCTGACTCAGTTTGCGAGTGTTGTTTTGCAAAACGAGCAGGATTCAAGCCTCTGCGGTGTGAAATACTGCATTTGGCCAGAGATGCGGGGGCGCCGGTGACACTTGGAGCCATTCGGAAATACTCAGAAACACTCCATTCCCGAGTGTTTCTGAGCCTTTCCGAGTGCATCTGAGCGGTCTCCGAGTATTTCCGAGTCTCTCTGGCACCCCCCCACCTCTGGCCACATGCGGTTTGGCATGCAATAGAAGTCAATGTGGAACAAATTATCTTTGTTTACGTTGACTTCTATGGGGAAACTTGCTTTAATATGCAAGTGCTTTGAATTACATGCATTCTCCTGGAACGGCTTATGCTCATAATCCAAGGTTCCACTGACCAACCCTGTTCAGCATTAAGGTGCCACCCCTTCTTTCCAAAGTGGGCAAGGTCTTTTGGCCTTCAGGACGTTTGGAAATCTTGCATACACAATGCCTGGGTGCAAAAGGTGACCCAGGGTTGGAAACTCTATCTGCCTTGCCTTGCTTTCTAACGTTTAAACCTCCGATATCTCCTTGCCACCTAGCCTATCTCCACAAAGGGGGTCGACACTCTAGTCTCTGCTACTAAACATTATCAAGGGTTTTACTTTTACTCCAAACTCTTCATTTCTCAAACCCAAAGGGAGGCTTTCACCCATTCTAGACCTCAAGGCCTTAAATGCTTACTTTTGTGTCCAAAATTTAGTAAGGAATCAGTAAATTAGCCTGTACATTGCTTTACTCATTGTCTCTCTTCATCAGTGGGGGTCTCTGACCTGAGTGGAAATAAAGGATGCCCACTTGCACCTTCCATCAGGTGCCAACCATGGTTCTGTGTCCTGTGTTGGATCTCCTAAGCTGGCCATAGACTGAACTTAAGGGAACCACTGTAAGTTATTGCTGGTTTTCAATCCTTCACATGGAATATGTGGGGCAGATCCTGGACACATAGAGGACCAGGGTTTTCCTTCCCCTGATCTCAGACTTTGCTCTCTCAGGTTTGTTCGCTCCAGTCCAGGAGTATTCTGACCTCAGCTTCTGCATTAAAGTCTTGGGACTGATGGGAGCCTCCAGGCAAATTCTATTTGGCCAGGCAAATTCTATTTGGCCAGTTTCATCCAAGGAATCTGCAATGTGATATTCTGTCATTGTGGGATAAATTGGCCAAGGACCTGGTTGTTTCTTAACTGGTGGCTTCAGAACCTGGCCGTAATGTTGGGGAGACAGTTTCTTCCACTGTTCTTGAAGATTGTGATGAAGGATGCCATCATGTGGGGTTGGGGAGGTGTCCTGGGTGCTCTGTTGGTGCGAAGCTTGTGAAAATGGACTTGAAAGAATCTCATCTCCTGATCAATATCCTGGAGCTTCGGGTGATTAGTTGTCTCTCCAGCGCTGGACCGATGTACTGTCAGAGGTCATCCACTGCAGATTCAGTCTGACAACGCCTGGACGATGGCGTACATAAATGAAAGACAAGAGGTCTTGCTGCTGCAATCGAGGTAGCACAAATCCTGTCTTTGGCAAAACATCATGCTCCAGCTCACCGTGTCCATCTCCGATTTTTTTTTTTCTTCCAGCAGCGTGTGGACTTGGGAGAGTGGTCTCTGCATCAGGACTGTGTTCCGGGACCTTTGTCACAGGTGCGGGAATGCTAAATGTAGTCCTAGCCTCATGATTTAACAACAACCTGGATAGGTTTGTATCCAGATCTAGGGACCTGCTGGCAGAAGCTATGAATGCTGTAGTAGTGCCATGTGGTTTGTACAACCTTATCTTTGTTTGTTCTTCCCCTGTGAATTTCCTGATCCTGGATAACCCAAGAACTGATCAGACTTCTTGCAGATACATTGTGGGCCATGCCTAGATCTGCTGTCTCAAGGACTGATGTACCACCCTGCTTTTGAACCGCTGGCTTTATTGACATGGCTGTTGAAGCCAAGGTTTTAAGGGACAGAAGCGTCTCTGAGAGTGTTATCCCTACAATGCTAAAGCCTAGGAATTCTGCTTCTTGCAAGGTCTTTCACTAGATATAGAAAGCATACTTTGCTTGGTGCGAGTCCAAGGGCTTCACCCCTGGGACAGATCATTTGTTTCCTGCAGCTGGGTCTGGACCAACCTTTTGCCATTATTACCATTGCTGCTCTGTTCCACAGACTGTTGGCTTCTCATTTTCTAAACAGGACTTGTGTACAGGGAGTCCTGGTCAAAACCCCTCTGGCTCCATGGTATTTGCATCCAGTCCTCTTGGAAGCCCTGTTTGAACCTATCACCATTTGAACCTTTCTGCTCTGACTCTGAAGGTAGCTAAGCGAGTTCCTGAGCTGGCAACATTCCCACAGCGGTCTCTTCATTTCACCTTACCCAGGACATTATCTTTCTGTCCTTGTGTCCAGCTCTAGTTCACCAGAAGGCGGTCTCCCTCCATGGTTTGTATGTGATCCGGACTGTCATTCTGAATGGGCAGGATGGGTACCCTGGCTTTTTGTTCCACCATTTCTCTGTGGTTCAAGAAGATCATTGTTCAGGTTTATGGTCTTACAGATCAGATTCCCTCTTTCCAGTTAATGCTCACTCTACTAGACCGTGAGCACTTTCCGACCGGCGCACGACGATGTACGTCCCTTTTTTGAAGAGGGATATCTCGGTAACGGCAGCAGCTGCTGCCACAACCGAGGTATCCATCTCTTCAGGCGCGGGTCGGCTGTCCGATAATGGTGGTCATCGCGGCGGATTCGCCGCGAGATCACCGTTATCGGCGGCGGGAGAGGTGCCCCCCCCCCCGCGCCGCTCTCCCGCGCCTTCCGCCGCTTACCGGAACCGTCGGCAGCGGCGGAGGCGATCGGGTCCGTTCCTCTTGTGTGTCTAGAGATGAGTGACGCTAAGATGGCCGCCACTCATCTCTATACCATAGGAGGGCGGAAGCGACGTCAAAAACGTCACTTCCGCCCATACCTCTTAAAGAGGAATTTTCAAATGTCATTTTTTTAAATGACATTTTTTTTTTTTTTTTTTTTTTTCATTGAAGTCCAAATATGAGATCTGAGGACTTTTTGACCCCAGATCTCATATTTAAGAGGACCTGTCATGCTTTTTTCTATTACAAGGAATGTTTACATTCCTTGTAATAGGAATAAAAGTGAGCCAATTAATTTTTTTTTTAAAAAAAAGTGTAAAAATAAATAAAATCAAGAAAAATAAATAAGAAAAACAAAAACATTTTTTTTTTAAAGCGCCCCGTCCCGACGAGCTCGTGCGCAGAAGCGAACGCATACGTGAGTAGCGGCCGCATATGAAAACGGTGGTCAAACCACACATGTGAGGTATCGCCGCGATCGGTAGAGCGAGAGCAATAATTATAGCCGTAGACCTCCTCTGTAACGCAAAATATGCAACCTGTAGAATTTTTTAAACGTCGCCTATGGAGATTTTTGAGGGCAGTTTGATGCCATTCCACGAGCGGGCGCAATTTTGAAGCGTGACATGTTAGGTATCAATTTACTCGGCGTAACATTATCTTTCACAATATATAAAAAAATTGGACTAACTTTACTGTTGTCTTATTTTTTTATTCAAAAAAGTGAATTTTTTCCAAAAAAAGTGCGCTTGCAAGACCGCTGCGCAAATACGGTGTGAAAAAAAGTATTGCAACGACCGCCATTTTATTCTCTAGGGTGTTAGAAAAAAAACAATATATAAAAGTTTTTTTTAGAAAAAAAACAATATATAATGTTTGGGGGTTCTAAGTTTTTTTTTCTAGCAAAAAAAAAAGTTTTAGCTTAAAAAAAAAACGAGGCTGGTCTTAAAGTGGTTAAGCAGCTCCTTGAGCTGAAGATGGTCCCTTGTTCTTGTTGGGCTTATTATACAATTTATTTAATTGTTTTAAAACATGTAAACACCTAAAATCCAAAACGAGGCTGGTCTGAAAGTGGTTAATGGCTCATCATTGTCACATGGGGGCGGGGAGACAGTCCTTTGTAGAGTGATGTATTTGTAGGGTCTTGGAGCTTACACTGGGCCTCCTATCCTAGATTCCAGGCAATAGAATGAAGCAGCAGGGCAACAAAGGAATGCTAAATATGTGCTTTTAGGGAGCAATCATTAAAGAAAACATGTTGCTTTGCCCCGCATGGGCACAGGTTTGCTTTAACCTATATACAAACATTCTGCCTAAATTCTTGCATCCTCAACTTTTGTAGAGGAGGAAGTTGTTACAGACACATAGGGGAAATTTACTAAAACTGCTACACAAAGAATGTGGTGCAGCTGGGCATTGTAACCAATCAGCTTCTAGCTTCAGCTTGTTCAATTAAGCTTTGACAATAAGCCCACGTTCACACTGGGCCGATTTGGCATGTCAAATTGCATGCCAAATTGGCGGCTATTGCCGGCAATGGCACCGTCCAAATCGTAGTTCCCTTACTACTTTAATGCCGCGTACACACGGTCGGAATTCTCGTCGGAAAAAGCTCTGATGGTTTTCCGACGGAATTTCGCTCAAACTGTCTTGCCTACACACGGTCACACCAAATTCCGACGGTCAATAACACCACGCCTTAAAAAAAGTTTGACTGCACTATAAAAGGGAAGTTTAATGCTTCTGACCATGCGTCGAATTGTTTCCGAGCATGCGTCGGAATTTTGCGTGTCGGAATTGCATACACACGATCGGAAAATCTGAACAGGTTCTCAATCCAAAGTCTGTCAGAAATTCCGACAGAAAAAGACCGATGGGCATACACACGGTCAGAAAATCCGATGAAAAGCTCCCATCGGACTGTTTCCATCGGAAATTCCGACTGTATGTACGCGGATTAAGAGACTTCGGGGGCAATTTGAATAGACATCTGTGCATGAACCCGTACAGATGTCTGTCAAATCGCCCGCAAAGTCGGACTGCATTGTCAGTTAGAAATGGTGCGAGTTCAGCTAAACTCGCACCATTTCAAACCCGCATCAGTGTGAACCTAGGCTGAAACCTAGAAGCTGATTGGTTACTATGCACAGCTGCACCAGATTCTGTTTGCACCAGTTTGAGTAAATCCCCCTCAATGTGTGCACCTTATTTGCTTTCACATCACAAGGAAAGTGTGGTTATTGATTTATATTAATTCATTTTAACGGCTTCTTTTTAAACAATATCATGCTTTTTAATCACACTGGAGATCTTCTTTATTGCTTTGTCTTCCTGGTCTAGATTAAAAAAGCACTGGAACTCTATGAACAGCTACGCCAGAGAATGGGTGTGGTCATTGTTGGGCCCAGTGGTGCAGGCAAGTCCACCCTATGGCGCATGTTAAGAGGAGCACTTGGCAAAACTGGGAAGGTTGTAAAGCAGTATACCATGAACCCTAAAGCAATGCCAAGACACCAACTGTTGGGTCACATAGACATGGACACACGAGAGTGGTCAGATGGAGTCCTAACCAACAGCGCTCGTCAGGTTGTCAGAGAGCCTCAAGGTCAGTCATTTCTGCATTTAGTGTTGGTACATTGGTTAAAAAAACATCTGACAGTCAAAATATAATGAAAACTGATTGAATGAAACGATTGTAGGGCCATGTGATCACCTTTGTAATGTTTGGCACTTGTATTGTTTAAAAACTGCATAATATTTTTGATACAATTTGAATATATTGGATTCTTCTTTAACCTCCCTGGCGGTATGATTCTGTCTGGAATTTTGTGCTGAAAGCAGTACAATTATTTTGCATGGAAATTTGCCGTTTTTATATTGTAGACCTGCAATTCTTATGAATAACTCACTTAAATCTGTCCGAACCAGAGTCTAGCAGACATCCCGGGTATGATAAAGTTTGAAACACAAAATCATAAATTATAATAAAATAAAAATATATATAAAAATGATTCAATAATGTAATCAAATCAAAAACACTGAAATTTGCTCAGTTGCAGAATAGTCGCTGTCATTAAATTTGGTGTTTGATGATAAATTGTGATTCTAATTTATTATCTGTGTTTTCTAGCTGGTCTAAAACCACTTTTGACATAAAGGGACACTTTTTGGTTGCTATGGACAATCTCCAGTTTCCAGGCAGAAAAAAATCTTTTTATTATATAAAATGACATGCAGGGCACTGGGCAGACCACTAGGGACAAAGGGGATGTGTATTTTTTGTATACAGTACTGTAATCTGTAAGATTACAGTACTGTATGTGTGTTGTGTTTTTAAACTTTTTTGAATTTGGCGCCGATCTCCGCTCCCGTGCGTCGTAACGTCGAAGGGAACGAGATCAGCAGCACTCAGGCACTGTGTGAATCGAGCGAGCAGTCGGCTCGCTCACACAGCGGGGAGACATCGCAGGATCCAGGGGAAAAGGTAAGTAACTTTCCCCTGTATCCTGCAATGCAGCCCGAGTCTGGCTCGGGGTTACCGCTTTTGGTAATGAAGTTACTGCCCCGAGCCAGACTCGGGAATACCGCCAGGGAGGTTAAAGTGGAACTTCAGTCATTTTTTCATCTTTCCATCTATTAAATCTTCTGCCCTTGTTGTTTAAACCATTTTTTTTTCTGCCATAAAATACCTTATACAGCCCACTACTTCTTTCTTGTCTGGTAAAAAGCCTAGGCTTATGACATCATGCACAGCTCTCTCTCTCTCACTCTCGTGAGTTTGCCAAGAAGGGAGGGGGGATGAGTCATAAGAGGGCCAATGAGAGCTTCAGAGCTGGAGGTGTGCCTCTGTGTGTCTGTGTAAATCCAGGAAGTGAACAGGCTGCAGCTTCAGCTGCCCACAGTTAAAATGGATGCAGCCAGACTCAGCGGAGGGAGATTTATGTAGCATATTTGGCAAGTACAGAATCACAGTATATATAAAATAATATGCAAAGTGGTTGGAGGGAAAGCTTCAGAATGGCAAAGATGTTTTATTACAAAATATGTGAGCGGACTGCAGTTCTGCAGTCCCCCTTTAAAGTGTATCTAAACCTGAGATTGCAGCTTTTCAGTCCTTCGATATGGCGGCTGCATTTGTTTTCTTTTTTTTCAGGCATTTTTTATTTTATTTTAACCCAATGATCCTGCCAGTAACAAACTTCATACGATAGGGGGGATTGCTCACTTGTGGTACTGTATCTATAGAAGAGCAGAGGTTTCACCCTAGGTAGAATGTGTGTTAGGACTAAAGCATGGGATGTGTTCTGTAGTTTAGAGCAGGGATCTCCAAACTATGGCCCTCCAGAACTACACATCCCATGAGGAGGTAAGCCTGATTGTTCTAGGAACTTGTGAGCTTACTGGGGTTCTGGCAGGATTAACTTGTATTTTGTGCATATATTGAACCAGTATACAGTATTAAAACACTTTTTAATTGTATATTAATCAGATCTAAAGGGAGAAAATAAGAACATTGTTAAGGTTTACGTACACGTCAGTATTTATATGTTTTTATTAAGCTGTACATTGCCTTCAAAACAAGCCCTCACTGAAATGTAGTGGCAGGCATCCTAGTACAAATTATGCCCAAAGTTCACTGCACTGCAGTGGTTGTACTGTCAACAGCTAGTAGTGCCTTGGCAGCTCAGCTCCTCCTGCTCCCTCTCCCAGCAGTAACTCGGCAGCCTTCTGGTATTTTAATCTCTAATGCCGCGTACACACGATCGGAATTCTCGTCGGAAAAATCTCTGATGGTTTTCCCGACGGAATTCCGCTCAAACTATCTTGCCTACACATGATCACACCAAATTCCGACTGTCAAGAACGTGGTGACGTACAACACTACAACAAGCCAAAAAAAAATGAAGTTCAATGCTTCCGAGCATGCGTTGAATTGTTTCCAAGCATGCGTAGGAATTTTGCGCGTCAGAATTGCTACAGACGATCGGAAATTTCCGATAGAAACCTTTTCCCCCGGAAAAATTGAGAGCATGCTCTCAATTTTTGGCTGGCGGAAATTCGACCAGCAAAATTCCGATGGAGCCTACACACGGTCGCATTTTCCGATGAAAAGCTCTCATCGGTCTTTTTCTGCCCGGAATTCCGATCGTGTGTATGCGGCATAATAGAAAAACAGAGGAGAGGAGCTCTGGGAGGGGGGACATAGGCAGCTGAGCAGCTGGGAGAATGACTTGAACCATTTTTGAGCTTATGCTGTGAACTTTGAGGAAAAATTGCCTGCAGCCACTGGGGTCAGCGAGGCTTTTGTTTCAAACTCATTTAGTGCTTGTTGGGAATATAGGGATTTCTGAGTGTCCATAGTCTGGTGACAGGCTCACAGCAGGATAACTAACATATGACATTTGGTATACAAGGTAAATATGGTTGACAAGAAATACAGTCAAATGAGCAGAGACTGGTTCAGTGTGTCTTCACATTACAAACTCTTTGAGTGCTCTGAGCCAAGTTGTCTAAACTATAAGTGCATCGATATTTACAAGAAACTCAGCATAGTGATAAGATTGATACAAAGAGGAATACTAAATGTCCTTGAACAGATGTTCAGAGGAGTACAAGTTCCATGTGCCAGGCACCACTGGCAGTGTCATGAGACCTAGTACTTACGACCATGTTAAAAAAAACTGTGTGGGTAGGCGCTACTCCATTATCTGTATGAAAAGATAATGGAGTAGGGTAATGGTGCCAATAAAGGCCTTAGTACTCCCAGTATATACATTTGTCAAGTATCTGCAATCTCGCAGGAGTAGTACATCCATCCCGCCCATGTGTTCCTAAATTTTTCTTGTTTACTTTCAGGAGTCTGAATCCAGCAATTAACTTCCATTATATTATCTACCTCCCTTTTCCAGTCCAAGATTGTTGGACAAGTGCTTTGTTTCCAGAATCTCGGCATCAAGCTTTTAGCTGCATTAATAAATGCTGGGTCTGGCTGTTCTTATAAGATTTTAGAGATGAGGTAGTGTTGAGGTGTACTTCTAATTGGTTTAGAGGGGTCTTCTAAATCCAGGGGAGATTGATTCCCAGATGATCCAAATTTTTTTACATGACCACCATATGTGGAGAAATGTACACTGTGCAGAGTATAACATAAGTTAGAGTTTATACATAGGGAAAGAAGATGTCTTTTATTCTGGGCTTTTATGCATAGAGATTTAAAAAGAGTGAATACAGAAACCGTTAGTAATTTAGGTGCCACTTTGTGAGTGAAATCATATAGTTGTCGATATCTCCATGGATCCATAGGGGAGACCCCTAGAGGCCGTCCCATAGCTTCCAGGAGCAGTCATTTTCCAGCAGGAGCAAACTGGGCACATTTAGTATTTCCATCCATTTCCCATGTCTGGAAAGAGCATATGGCATACTGTATATACTCGAGTATGGGCCGACCCGAATATAAGCAGAGGCACCTAAATTTAACACAAAAAAATGGAAAAACGTTTTGACTCAAGTATAAGCCTAGGGTGAGAAATGCGCAGCTACTGTAAGTGGAAAAGAGGGTCAACAATGCCCATTTGCAGCCTCACTGTGCCCATTTGCAGCCATAGGTCCCCCAAACTTCAAACTTTGTAGTTAAGGGTTCATAGATGCCCCCTATCTGCAGCCAAAAAAGGGTCCTAAAATAACATTGCTGCAGATGGACACAGTTGACCGACTTTGGGGCCCCGTATCTTTGGGCCACTTGGTGCTAGGAACCCCAAATTTGGTATGCAAACTCGCAACATATGGCACAACAACTTATCCAACGATGGGGTTCCTATTACCAAGTGACCCTGAGATACGGGGCCCCGAATTCGGTTCAGAACATGTCAAGCACTTTTCTGCAGCAGAGAATGACATTTTCTAAACCGACTTTGGGGCCCGTATCTCTGGGCCACTTAGGGCTAGGAAGCCCATCTTTGGATATGTTGTAGTGTTGGGTTTCACACCAAATTTTGGGTTCCTAGCACCAAGAGGCCCCGAGATACAAGGCCCCAAATTCGGGTCGGAAAATGTCATTTTCTGCTGCAGAAAAGTGATTGACAGTATAAGCCGAGGGGGGCACTTTCAGCACAATAAAATGTGCTGAAAAACTTGGCTTATACTCGAGTATATACGGTAAGTCCTCCCCTGGTTTACAAGAAGAGAAGCCCCCTTATGATTCCAGTGGGGAGGTCTTTGGAGCTAAGTCACTGTTAATATTCCATCTATCCGAAACATTCAAAGTTGTTGGAGTAGGTGAGGTTGTCCAAGAGGAAAGCCCCTTATGTGTGGCTGGTATCCAAGGGGAACCTGCCAGGCTTCTGCCTGCTATAGTTTTTATCTAATGGCACCCATAGTTTACAGTATAATCAGAGTTGTGATGCCAATTCACTATGCAGACCAGTGACATCACTTTTGTATTATAAATCTATGTTGGGTAGGCCCAGGCCTCCATCTACCTTCAGTCTGCATAGTAATGTATAAGCTAGTCTGGGATTTTTCCCTTGCCAAATAAATGTTGAGAGGATTCTCCTCAGTCGTCTAAAGAAGATGGAGTTCTGTAGGAATAGTATATAATGAGTAAATGAAACGTGGGAGAATATTAATTTAAATGACATTTAACCTCCCCAACCAGGTAGGAGAAAGGCCCTGCCATGTCTGTAGGTCCCCACCCACTCTATTAAGGAGGAACCCATAAATAAGGTTGCACAAACATTTAAAGTCTGGTGAGATGTCAATCCCCAGATATGGCAGGTATTGATTCAGACCACCAAACAAATGAAGTGATCGGCGTAGGTGGGGGGGGGGGGGGGGCTTGTGAACAAGACCTTAGAAACATTAATTGGAAGTATTTTGGACTTGGCGGGAGAGTGGTAATCGGCTGAGAGACATAAAATAAGATATCATCCGTGTATGTTCTCTTGAGCCTATTTGATTGCCTTTAATATCCCAATTATTTCCAACCTTCAGTAAGAAGGGTTCCAAAGCTATGCAAAAAGCAATAGAGAGAAGGGACACCCTTGTTGGGTTTTGTTACCAATTGTACAGAGAATGAATAGTGAGCCAGTAACAGTCACCCGTGCTTCAGACTGGTGGTATAAAGCTAGGATCCAATCCATCATTCGTTCACCCAGCCCAAAAATTCAACCAGTTCACCCTGTCAAAAGCTTTTACTGCATCAGGGACAATATCAGTTTGGGTACTTTTTCTGGCCCATGCCTTGCCCAGTACAGAATATTGAGGGCTCTAATGGTGTTATCCTGTGCTTCTCAACCTACAATGAAACCAGTTTTATCAGGGCGACCTACAGATGCAATATGTTCATGCAATTTGGAAGCCACGAGTATTTAATAGGGAGATGGGCCTAGAATTTGAACAAAGAGAGGGGTCTTTCCCTGGTTTGGGCAATACTGTTATATATAAAAAAAAAAAATGATTTTGCGCTAAGACCGTGGCAATGCAAAAAATAAATAAAACATAATTTAGATGAAAACATTCACATAAATAAAGATGAGCAGTAACGTGCGCAATGCGCTAAAGTGCATATAACAGTGAATATTGATATAAAATTCAGTGCATAATATAAAGTGCAAAAATTACATAAAGTGCATATAATAAATGTCAAGTACAGAAATAAATGTAAGTGACTATTATTCCATAAAGAGTTCTATGGACAAATAAATGTTCAAGGTGATGATAATAATAATGGTATTATTTCATAATGTCCATACACATGAGGTAGATAAGTTGGTAATAAATAAGTGTCATCAATCCCACCGACGACCCATATATCCCGTCTGTGTCCAAGTATGTGGGTGTGGAGACTTGAAATTAATATTAAAGAAAAACCAGCAGGTGGGTGCGACCACAAAGAATCCCCAACTAGTACTCCCTAGCCTCTCACCTTAGGGCCAGTGTTTCAGGGCACTGAGTATGTTAGTGGCTTGGTCCAGACTCCTCTCCTCCACTCGGTCCCGAGAATAAGGTGAATTCGATCAGTGCTTGCAAGTCTGGAATAAACTACATTGGAATCCACTTCAAATCTTCTTGGGGAGTTGACACTGCCTGTGGATTTCCTTCAAAATCAGCAACTTCCAATTCTGTGCACACAGCCTGGCTCTCAAGAGGTACGTTCAATTCAATATATAGTGATAGACTAGGCTGTGACTTCTACATCTGTAGAAATAAAATGAAAACTAACAGTGAGAACATTGATAAATACTGTTATATAAGCTAAAATAGCTTCTTTAGGTAGGGGATTACTATAAACCTGCTTTAAATTCAACACTTTATTTGTATTGCTTTTAATAGAAATCAACTCTTGGATAATCTGTGATGGTGATATTGATCCAGAGTGGATTGAGTCTCTAAATTCTGTACTTGATGATAACCGTCTCCTCACCATGCCCAGTGGAGAGCGAATCCAGTTTGGTCCCAATGTTAACTTCATATTTGAAACACATGATCTGAGCAGTGCCTCTCCAGCCACCATATCTAGAATGGGAATGATTTTCATGAGGTAATCAAACTCGTACTCTACCAAGAGCACCTTTGATCATCCATTATTGCCTTTCTTGAAATAACTTTATTTGATTTTCTTATGTAGCGACGAGAACACTGATCGGAACTCTTTGATCCGCTCCTGGCTTCGGGGACAGCCAGAAGCACACAGACCTAATTTGGAGAACTGGATCGGAGATTATTTTGAGAAGGCATTAAATTGGGTTCTTAAACAGGTACATTAGTGAGTAATATGTGCTGTTCTACATTTTTATAGCTTTTTCTGGGTCATCGACAGTATATTACATTCCCTGTTGGCAGCAGAGGAATGAAATACTGGAGTTTGATGTGTTCGGTGCTTGGGGCACTGACTGAATTACACAGTGTGATCCATTCCAGGCATGTGTGCGAGTGGAAAAAATAAGCGGAACTTTATGTTTCAAAGCCGTAATATTGTAATGAAATGAGCAACTCTTGCCTGCTGAGGCTTATATTACTGTCTCTGTATATCATGTACTGCCTCCAAATTAACAGTCAGCACTTCCCTCATAGATAGTACAGAAAAGGTGATTTCTGAAGTTTGGAAACTGATATTGGCTGGAGGTGAAAGTCTAGAGTTAATGAGATTTTTTGCCAGAAGCTAAACGTTTTGCAGTTCCATGATATGTTAAATAGTGTTATACGGTAGACTTTGCAGTTTGAGTTCCAATGATTATTCTGTTGGATAAATGCTATGTTAACATACATTGCATTGCCAAAAGTTTGTGCGTAGCTGCACTAAATTTTGCACTCTCCAGTTCTAGTAAATCAACCCCAATAAGTAAAAGTTGGGTAGACACTCTTTCAGATTATTGCGTGGAGAATATGGTCAATGTCACAGCATACAAAGACATTTTTCGATAATTGGGTCCTTCCAACTATTTAGCCACAGTTTGGGAAGTTCTCTTCTCAGTTCCAGCATGACTATGCCTCTTTGAATTAAGCCATCTCCATAAAGACATGTTTGACTAGTTTGAAGTGGTGGAACTCTTGTGTCCTACAGAGAGCCCTGACTTTAAACATATTAAACACCGTTGGGATGAATTGGAACATAGATTGCAAGCCAGGTCTTCTCGACCAACATTAGTACCTGACCTCACAAATGTTCCTTAGGCAAAATTTGACAGATTTCCTCAAATTTGATGGGTTTTGGTATAGATGAGAAAAGCATATGTGCGTGGGTGGAGGAGAAACTCCAGATTAATGCCTATGGGATTTGAATGGGATGTCCAACAAGTTTATACAGTATATGCATGGAGGTCTAATATTCACAAACTTTTGGCCTAATAGTGTAACACTGCATTACATTTTAGGTTAGGTGTTGTTCACTAAGAACTGGTTTCTGCTAAACTGGGCACAAAACCCCAATGGATATATAGTGTGTGTTTATATATGTGTGTGTATATGTATGTGTGTGTATATATATATATATAATATATGTTTGTGTGTGTGTGTGTGTGTGTGTGTGTGTATGTATGTATGTATATATATATATATATATATATATATATATATATATATATATATATATATATATATATATATATATATATATATTCGAGTCACTCCTTTTTTGTATCCAAGTCCTACAGGTGGAGAGATAGTATCAATAGTGGGCTCCAAAACATCATCCACCACCAATTATGTATCAGAGACGGATACAATCTGCAAAATTCTTTACTTCAAATTAGAGTTTCCATAACCGTTACAAGCAATGTAGCGACTGTACAGTTTCAAGCATCCATGCTCTTCATCAAGCTGTGAGTAAGGCCCCTTTCACATGGATGTCTCTGTGCAACGGATTCTCCTTGCTCAGCTGGGGATCGCTCCACTGATCCCCGCTGAGTGGGCAGATGACAGTTCCTGTCCGCTCCACTGTGCAAAGTGGAAAACAGACAGTCGCACTCTCCTCTATGGAGAAATTGTATGGAAACGGACCGCTTTCCAGTATTAATCTGATCCTTTCCTATCTGATCCACCAGATGGATGGAAAATAGGACTACCATCCATCTGGATGTTGTGGGGAGATTCAGATCAGATAGTGGCGGATGTCAGCGATCAGGTCCACCTGAAAAACTGACATGTGGACCTGTTCAGACAGCTCGTGTGAAAGGGCCCTACATGTTTACTACACAAGATCTCATCTAAATACCCACACAGGTGTATCCCAATCACCAATGGAACCTCAGTAACCCTATAAGTGTATTTGAACAAAGATATTTGTACACCTTTATTTAACTACAAAACGTACATTACACTTAGCTATGACAGATATCATGTAATAATAATCCCATTATTATACTGTCCCAAGGATGTAAGCCTTCATTCAACTCCGATTCTGTTCATTATTCGTATCCTAAAAGAAGAGCATAACATTGTAAATAATAAATGAATGGTCAATTTCTATGTCCAGAATCAAGAGTATTTTAAAGAAACAAATAGAAATGATCATCTCTAAGCCTTGGGAATGCCATGTATTTAATTGGTTAATCCACTGTAATATTTCTCCTAAAATCATGAACCTCAATTCAGTGTCTCTGATTGTGTTCCATAAAATGTTTCCGTACTGGTAAACCTGGTTGTTTGCCTCAGATGGAGCTGCGATGTTTGGATATGCGGTCTTTAATCATTCGCGTAGGTTCCCCCACTTAAGATAAGTTACAGGAGCACATCCGAGGCAAACAACCAGGTTTACCAGTACTGAAACATTTTATGGAACACAATCATAGGTTCATAATTTGAACCAAATAAGTTTATCTTGGTCTCATAAGACCACAGGACATGGTTCCAGTAATCCATGTCCTTAGTCTGCTTGTCTTCAGCAAACTGTTTGCAGGCTTTCTTGTGCATCATCTTTAGAAGAGGCTTCCTTCTGGGACGTCAGCCATGCAGACCAATTTGATGCAGTGTGTAGCATATGGTCTGAGCAATGACAGGCTGACCCCCACCCCCTCAACCTCTGCAGCAATGCTGGCAGCACTCCTACTTCTATTTCCCAAAGACAATCTCTGGATATGACGTTGAGCATGTGCACTCAACATCTTTGGTCGACCATTGCGAGGCCTGTTCTGAGTGGGACTTGTCCTGTTAAACCGATGTATGGTCTTGGCCACTGTTCTGCAGCTCAGTTTCATGGTCTTACCAATCTTCTTATAGCCATCTTTATGTAAAGCAACAATTCTTTTTTTTCAGAAAGTTATTTGCCATGAGGTGCCATGTTTAACTTCCAGTGACTAGTATGAGAGAGAGCGATACCACCAAATTTAACACACGTGCTCCCTATTTACACCTGAGACCTTGTAACACTAATGAGTCACATGACACTGAGGGGGGAAAATGGCTAATTGGGCCCAATTTGGACATTTTCACTTTTGTTGCCAGCGGTTTAGACATTAATGGCTGTGTGTTGAGTTATTTTGAGGGGACAGCAAATTTACACTGTTATACAAGCTGTACACTCACTACTTTACATTGTAGCAAAGTGTAATTTCTTCAGTGTTGTCACATGAAAAGATAATAAAATATTTACAAAAATGTGAGGGGTGTACTCACTTTTGTGAGATACTGTATATGTATGTCTATATGTATATAGTTGGTATATACAGTATATACAGGGAGTTTTGTCATCATCCCATTTTTTTCAATAATTCATAGTTATACAGGTCTAATTTAGGAGAATCAAAGCATTGGGCCCCTTGTTGCAACTGAAATGCTCCGTTTATGTAGGCACACCCCCAGAACTACATCTTTGCTTACTGGATTTTGGATTTGGCTGACAGCACTGTTTGGATTTTAGTGCAACATATGCATTGTTGTCAGTCATTAAATAGGAGTTAGCAGCTCACTGGATTTCTAGCAGGGACAGGTATTTTTCTGTACTTGCAGTATTTTTAAAAAGAAATGTGCATGCAATATACTGTATATGTTTGTCCCCCCCTTTAGACAAA
Source organism: Lithobates sylvaticus (assembly GCA_028564925.1). Taxonomy (NCBI): domain Eukaryota; kingdom Metazoa; phylum Chordata; class Amphibia; order Anura; family Ranidae; genus Lithobates; species Lithobates sylvaticus. Next base: position 566,877,508 of record CM053027.1, on the reverse strand, counting down.
CACTTTAATTTCTCTAATGTCCCCTCCACAGAATGATTTTGTAGTGGAAACCAGTCTCATAGGAACAGTTATGAATGGATTGTCTCACCTTCATGGCTGTACTGACCGCAGTGAGTTCATTATCGGTCTTATTCGAGGCCTCGGAGGAAATCTCAATATGAAGACTAGGAATGACTTTGCTAAAGAGGTAGTTAAACCAAAACCTGCATACATTTATGTAACTAACACGTCATGTCTGCTATTATGTAACAATTTAAAACCTTTACATTTTTAGATGATACTTCATCAAAGACTTTTTAGGATAAGATCTAAAAATGTTAAAGCTTTTTATGATCAGTCTAGAAAATTGTATTTGGTAACTGTTTGCATATAGTGTCTAGCTCTTATTGAGGGGTCAGGAGCAATGGGAGAATGGTTTATCAGTCAGAAATGTACTCAACTGATCAAAATTAATTCCAAGGTGTTTTTTTTTTCCAGCAATTTGTGTTAGCCCTTAGAGTCCATTCACACAGGGGCAACACGACTTCCAGCGAGAATTTGGGAGGCAACTTGGACACAACTTGAGTATGAATCACAGCACGACTTGAGGCAACTTACAAGGCAACTTGAAGTTGCCTCTAGGACAGGGGACTTTGCCAGTGGCCAATCACATAATAATCAGCTCTGTGGGAGGGAGGGGTTTGCTTAGAAAACTATTTTTACTTCCTGGAAAGTTGCTTCAGTTAAGACATGGAATCCGACTTGGAGGCAACTTCCATTGAAATCAATGAGTACAAGTTGCCTAGAAGTTGGATTGAAGTATTACAGGAACCTTTTCTAAAGTCGGAGCGACTTCAGTAGTGTGCATTAAGACGGCTCTCATTCACTTGCGCGCGACTTGAGGCAACTTGGGGCGACTTCAAGTCAGATCCAAAGTTGCCCCTGTGTGAATGGACTCTTAAAAGGCACACTTAAATAATTTTGATAACATTTCTGGAATAAGACACAAGATGTATCATATTTATCAACTGATGACTAGTATTGGATTTTATTCTGGATAGAAATTTGGCACTTCCACATGATGCTTTTTCCATGAAAACCAATTTATTTTATGTTTTTTTTTTTTTTTCTATTGGATAGTTAGTCAATTAATTTCATCATGTGTGGTTGGTTGCTTTATTTTGCTATTTTGCTCTAGGTCTTCAGCTGGGCCAAGGAATCTCCACCTGATCCTCGTAAACCACTGGAAACATATTATGACAGTAAAAGTGGACGCTTAATGTCCTACAACCTGGAAAAACCAGATAACTTAACTATTGAAGACTTTAGTAATCCTCAGGCACTTCCAGTCATCAGAACTCCTGACATCCAGAGAGGGCTTGACTACTTCAGACCATGGCTTGGCGCTGACACCAAACAGCCCTTCATACTGGTTGGACCAGAGGGCTGTGGGAAGGGGTAAGTGTGATCTTCCTTCACAACAGCAGCAGTTTAATCGGTCAGACTGAAAGTTAGGGTTTAATTTAACCTTTGTATTAATATTTATCTCTATATCTGAAAGTAGCATTCTTGTCACCACTCTATAATTGGACACGGCAGACATTCAAATTGGTCATGTTTAGAAAAATGAAGTATTGCCCTATAATATAAGACAGATTGTGAGATGCAGAAATTAACATTAACTCAAATGGGCTTCATACGCAAGAGGGGGAACGCAGACACACCATTTGTGAGGGTTTGCTGTTCGCATATTAGTTGGTTTCCTATTGCAAGGAAAATAGGTCAGTATATTATTTGGTCATATTTATACTGAGTATTTTTTCTTTTTAGTAACAACTCTTTTAAACACATGTGTAGTGATGCCTTGTAGTTTCTTGTTCCTCATAATAACTGTTACTGCAATTGTTCTTTTCAGAATGCTTCTTCGTTATGCATTTTCTCAGCTCCGCTCGACGCAGATCGCTACGGTTCACTGCAGTGCTCAGACATCTTCCCGCCACATCTTACAGAAACTGACACAGACCTGCCTGGTAATCAGCACCAACACTGGCCGAGTCTACAGGCCAAAAGACTGTGAACGGCTTGTTCTTTACTTAAAGGATATCAATCTCCCCAAACCTGACAAGTGGGGTACAAACTCACTGGTAGCATTTCTACAACAGGTGAGGAAGATATTGTAATCAGTTACGTGTTCTGGTAAGTTTATCACATAAACATGGAGTAAACCAAGAGTATCCCAGAAAAGCACGGGTGAGGTGGTTTGGGCATCTGACTGGAAGGCTTCAGTTTAAGGTGTTCAACGTGAATCCAAAATGGAATGGAAGAATTGAATTGTACATCCTATAATATTTTCTTGAGAGTTCCATTGTGCTTCCAGATCAAATTTTATGGAAAAGCAAACCAAAGTCTGGTTTAAGCAGTCCAGCCTGCTGTTCTTGCAGTCCTATTGGGAGCAGATAAGAGGATGGAGGATGACATAAAAAAAGAAATTAAATCAAAGCTATCCCTAAAAAGTAAAAGACTAAAGTGCACATCCTGCCAAACTATTATTTAGTTCTGTAAAGAGTGGAGAAGGATTAGAACTTCTGTCATGTTTTTTACTGTTATCGAAGACTCTTTTAGAGAGATGTTCTCTTACTTACTGTCCCAATGACAATGGATTCACCAGACAGGAAAATCTCCAACATTTAGTAGAATCTGGGAAAGCTGGAATCCCTGACAACTTTTTATTGCCGTGTCTCTGTTGCAGATTTTCTGTAATTTCCTATCTGGTGGAGCTGTCATCATTGCAGTAAGTGAGGGAAAATCCCTCTAATAGAGCCCCAAATAGCAGTGAAAACATGGAGGTCTAATCCTTCTCTAGTTGATCCAGGTTGGCTGGACTTGCACTTTAACAGTAACTGGAATTCTGACTTTTTACCACTCACTGAACTGAACAAAGCCTGACTGCATACAACTCCATATGCCTCTTAATCACTGGGGTTCTTTTCAGATCTGTGGGTATTAGCTTAGCCTAGAAAACTTTGGACATGTCAAATACTCCCGTGTTATGAGTTGTATACCCTATATAGGTACTATGCAGTTCAGTTACCAGCTTAGTGTCTTATAAGAAGACAAAGTAGGCCCAGTGGTCCAAAGTTTTTTCTTATTTTCTAAATGAAGACGAAAGATAGAAAATTGAATCAATGTGCCCAGCAATTCTTACAGTTGGAACAAAACACAGGTGCTGATTCCTTTTTAGCTTCATGTAAAATAGCATTATTCATGCAAACATATGAATGTGTTACTGCAAGGAGAAATATTATGTAACTATCTATTAGAAATTACCTGCCTCCTCTGGAAAGAAAAATATTTATTAAAACCATGTATCCCTTTTTAATAGTGATGGGCATCCTCGCTGACCAGTAGTAATTTGTTGAAGGGGTGGACAAGAGCTTGACTTCAGGAACTGATGTGTAGATTTGCATTATAAAGCTCCTGACACTCTGGAACCTACTCTTTTATTGGTAATCTGGATACCATAAAAGTGGCTCCTCGTGATGCTGGAGCACCCTCCTCACACGCAGAAAGCCTGATGTTAAAAAAAATACCAGTACTATGCCACATACACACGATCGCACATTCCGACAACCAAATCCATGGAATTTTTTCAGACGGATGTTGGCTCAAACTTGTCTTGCATACACACGGTCACACAATGTTTTCGGAAATTATGAACGTCAAGAACGCAGTGACGTACGATGAGCCAAGAAAATTGAAGTTCAATAGCCAGTGCGGCTCTTCTGCTTTATTCCGAGCTTTGTGCGACGGAATTGTGTACACAAAATTATAATTTCCGACAACTGGATGGAGTCGGAATTTCCTACAACAAGCTCCCATTGAACAATTTCCATCGGAAAATCCGACCGTGTGTACGGGGCATTAGGTACATCACACAGCAGACAATCAAATTAAATCATGTCTTGTAAATTTAAGTGTCTTTCATTATTAATAGAAGAATAGAGTTGATCACAAATTTCAGATGATGTTAAATGCAGAATGAATTTCATGGTTTTGATTGGCTGTATCTGAAACCCAACTTCAGTGTTCCGTTTGGTGATTCAGATTTCCAAAAAGCTTCTGGGAGAAAAATACTGTTGTGTTGGTATATTCATTATAATTATCATGTTCCAGTTTGTTAAACAAACATGACTGGATTCTATTATTTGAGCTAATCACTTTTTTTTTGTATGTTGTGGTGTTTTAGGTTTTAACATACAATGGCTTCTATGATGACAATCTTGAATGGGTTGGCTTAGAAAATATTCAGATTGTGGCATCCATGTCTGCCAGTGGCACCATTGGGAGGCATAAACTGACAACTAGATTCACTTCTGTCGTCCGTATATGTGCAATAGAGTAAGTATATTATCCTCATAGTAGTCCATATATCGTGTCTGAGGTTTGATTTGACCCTTTGCAGGGACAGCTACATTTTCTTTTGAGGTAGTAAAAGAGAATGAGATGCGATGCAGAAGGAACATTTTGGAATAGAGAAGGGACGGGGGACGGTGGGGGGGGATGAGGAGGAATAAAACATCCAGGTACAATGGAAATTACAACAAATTAACATATTGTGCAGTGCTCTATCCGACAACTAAGCTCCATATGAAATAAAGGGGCATATGAAGAGTATTATTATTATACATCATTTATATAGCGCCCACAGTTTGCGCAGCGCTTTACAACATGAGGGCAGATTGTACAGTTACAATACAGGAGGAATTCGAGGGCCCTGCTCATTAGAGCTTACAGAAGGGAGGGTCAAGTGATACAAAAGGTAATAACTGTGGAAGTACATTTGTTAGGTGGGGTAGGATAGGCTTCTCTGAAGAGAAGGGTTTTCAGGGATCGTCTGAAAGCAAGCAGAGTAGGAGATGGACAGATTGGGGTAGGAAGTTCCATAGGAGAGGCTCTGGAAAAGTCCTGTAGGCGAACATGGGAGAAGGTGACTGAGGGAACTAGAGAGCAGGAGGTCTTGGGAGGAACGAATGGAACGAGTAGGTTGGTAGTTGGAGACTAGGTTAGTGATGTAGCTGGGGGCCGAGTTGTGGATGGCTTTGTAAGTTGTTGTTAGAATTTTGAATTTAATTTGTTGGGTGAGCGGCAGCCAGTGGAGGGATTGACACAGAGGAGTAGCAGACTCTGATCGATTGGTAAAGTGGATGAGTCTGGCAGCAGCATCCATGATAGACTGAAGGGGGGATGGCCTATGTAAAGGTAATCCCGTGAGGAGGGAGTTGCAGTAGTGGAGGCGGGAGAGTGACCAGGGAATGAACTAGGAGCTTTGTGGTGTCATTGGTTAGGAAGAGGCATATTTTGGAGATGTTGCGGAGGTTCAGGCGGCAGGATTTGGAAAGTGTTTGGCCATGGGGTCTAAAAGATAGTTCAGAGTCCAGGGTTACACCTAGCACCTTGGCATGCAGGGATGGGCTGATAGTAGTGCTATTGCTCTTGACAGAGAAATCAGGGGAAGAGGCATGTGGGGGAGGAAAAACCATGAGCTCAATTTTGGATAAATTGAGGAAGTGATGTGACATCCAGGCTGATATGTCTGTTAGTAAATTAGTGATACGTGAGGAGACTGAAGGAGTGAGCTGAGGAGCAGAGATAGATTTGGGTGTTGTCAGCATAGAGGTAATATTGGAAGCCATGGGAGGCTATTACTTGACCCAGGGAGAAGGTGTAGATGGAGAATAAGAGAGGTCCAATAACAGGACCTTGGGGGACCCCGACTGAGAAAGGGAGAGGAGAGAAGCAACTGAGCATGTGCAGAGCAGGGTGAGACAGACTCATTGCAATTTTATTGACTTTAAAAAGGATAGCTTCAAGGAATAATTATTGTCTAGTGTTTGTTATAATAGCTCAGGATTATGTATCTATAGGATATCATGGAATTTTTTATAAGATCACATAGGGGTTTACTTCATGCACACTTGATATTAAGGGTTTAAGCACAACAATGGCCTGCCTCTCCATAGGCTCTACCCTCTTCAGTCTGTCATGAATGCTGCTGCCAGACTTATCCACCTTACCAACCGTTCAGTGTCTGCCAACCCTCTCCTCCAATCCCTACACTGGCTCCCAATCACCCAGCGAATTAAATTCAAAATACTAACCACAACTTACAAAGCCATCCACAGCTCTGCCCCGAGCTACATCACCAATCTTGTCTCCAAACATATCCCAAACCGTCCTCTCCGCTCTTCTCAAGATCTCCTCCTGTCAAGCTCTCTTGTTTCCTCCTCCCATGCTCGTCTCCAGGATTTCTCCAGAGCCTCTCCTATCCTCTGGAACTCGCTACCTCAACCTGTCCGGCTATCCCCTACTCTAGCTACCTTCAGGCGATCCCTGAAAACTCATCTCTTCAGGGAAGCCTATCATGTCTCCAACTAATCTTCTACCACTTCCATCAGCTCATTCCCCACAGTTACAACCTTTTGTATCACCTCCCCACCCTATTAGATTGTAAGCTCTTCTGAGCAGGGCCCCCTTAATCCTCTTGTATTTTATTGTATTATAATTGTATTGTCTCCCTTTTATATTGTAAAGCGCTGCGTAAACTGTTGGCGCTATATAAATCCTGTAATAAATAAATAAAATAAACAATAATTTATTTATATTTTTTTTTTTCACATTGTGGGAAGACAATCAGATTGTATGCGGCCACCCAACAGAAGATTATCAACACACCCTGTTACAAACAATATATACTTAACATACACAGTACGAGGCAGTGCAGGATAACATATTTACCATTTGTACATGGTGAGGCAGTGTATTGCCGGATTTTAAACAGTATAGACACTTATTTTTAATGTTTACATAGCTATACCTGCCAAAGGGGCCAGCCTGAAGTGATCTAGCAGGACCTAATATTCTGACAAAAATTCCACTCCAAAGCGGAGTTCCACCCAAAAGTGGAAGCTCCGCTTATCTGCCCCCTCCGGTGCCACATTTGTCAACTTTTGGGGGGGGGGGGGCGGATACCTGTTTTTGACAGGTACCCGCCCCCACTTCAGGGAGACCTGGCTGTGGCGAGATGTGGCGAGGTCCCCCGGAAGTTCAGCCCCCCCTCCTTCTTCCCTCGCCGCTGGCCTAGTCACAAAGTGCAGCACGCTTTGCACATGCGCAGTAGGGAACCGACTGTGAAGCTGCAAGACTTCACTGCTGGTTTCCCTTACAGCCAATGGCGGTGGCAGCACCTGAGAGACGAAGGAAACATTGGCTGGGGTGCCGACATCGCTGTATTTCATGACTGATAAGTGTCCTGATATTAAGTCAGCAGCTACAGTATTTTCAGCAGCTGGCTTTTGATTTTTTTTCATGAGGGGGGCTGGACCGCCTCTTTAAATGAGATTGTGTTCTGTGAGGAAAATAAATATTGCTATTAATTTTTGTGATTGTTCATTTATTACAGCTATCCTGAAAGGGACCAACTACAGACAATTTGCAGTTCCTATTTAGAGCCTGTTCTTCATAAGAATCTAAAGAAAGACCCAGTGTGGAGCTCTGTGTCAAAGATTCACCAGCTAGCAGGGTCTATGGTTCAGGTCTATGAACAGGTAGATATTAGACTTCCAATAAATTATCTTCTGCTTATAATGAATCGTCTGACTATAACTGTCTAGCCTTCCCACTCTGTTCTCTGTGTAATTTTAGAGGGAATACAATGTTATTTCATAAATGAGGGCCTGTTAAAGGGAACAAAGTCCCACAAACTCAAAACGTAGGGAGCACCAGCCCGATAGTAAAAGAGAAAGTGTAAGAAAAATGGGCTTTTAAATGGTGGTCCCCATAGTTGAGGTATATCATGTATATCCAACAATCATCTTTATTATAGTATAAAAAGTTTATTATTTGGTACATACAATATTCATACAAAAGAGAGAAAGGGAGGGCAGCTATAGGCCCATATGCATGTAAAAACACATACATAGCATAAGGACATCGAACACAATATCGCACGTTACACAGGATCTGCCAACATGTTTTGCGGTAGACACCGGTTTTTCAAGGCTTAATCCTCCGTGTGTGAGTCAAAACATCTAAGTGTTGGATGTGTTCAAGCTAGAGGGTGACCAAAAAGATGCCTTACTGATATGGTGCATAGCCAAGACTCAGTCATCATATATAGCATCTGGTATAAAATACAGGAACACCTGCATAGAAAAGTGACAACACCAAATGTATTCAATCGTTAAGAAATGGGGTTAAAGCTAGACTCCAACATCCATATATACCACCAACAAAAAAGAAGCCCCCCAAAATGAGCAGTGTTTAATTGAACATTTTGGGGGGCTTTTTTTTTTTGGTGATGTATATGGATGTTGGACTCTATCTTGAACCCCATTTCTTAAAGATTGAATACATTTGGTGTTGTCACTTTTCTATGCCTCAACTACGGGGACCACAATTTAAAAGCCTATGTTTCTTCCACTTTCTCTTTTAATTTTAGAGGGAAACTGTAATCATTTTGGGTCACATTTATTTTCATTTTTATACTGTACATTGTTTAACTGTTTACAGGCATGTTTTACAATTTAGTTTTACAAGTAAATGTCTAATAAATTAATAGCAATTCCCACAATGGGTTAGCTAAAGTGATAGCACAGCAAATGATGCCTGATTTAGGGCACAGTTCATTTTACTGAACATTCTGATTGAGCTGTCTCATTATTAATGAGTAACTGTGATGGGTCACCCACATGTTTGTATAAATTTAAGCCTGAGCTACATATAGGCTTTGCATCAAAATATCACTAGGAGAGCTTGGAAAATGTTAAAAGGAACCTAAAGCTCTCCCTGCTGGCTCAAAAGGAGAATGCAAAATGATAATGGGTAATATTTCATATCTTGACGGTAAAACAAAAAATTTAAAAATATAATTTGTTAGTCTTGACCATGAGATTTATAGTTTTAATGTAGCAGTGAGAGTTCTTAAATATGACTTGGTTCACGAATCTTCATTAGTTCAGTTAGTAGTATCTTATCATTTTCATGCTAAAAGGAAATACCGGTGGTCCCCGGGTTACAAACAAGATGCGGTCTGTAGGTTTGTTCTTAAGTTGAATCTGTTTGTAAGTCAGAACAGCTACATTTTTTAAGTGTAGCTCCAGCCACAAAAAAAATATTTAAGCTTTTTGGATAGCATAGGGAAGGGTTAACACCCCTGTAATGTTTGTTTTGTTGTCTATATCCCCTATATAACTCTTACAGGAGTGAATTTCCCTTCCTAGGGATAGATTTCCTCTCACTTCCTGTTTCCTCCCTGTAAGTAGGAGTCATTTGGAAGTCGGATGTTTGTAACTAGGGGACCGCCGTTATCCCACATTCCATTGAATACATACAAGTTGTGGGAGGCGGTGCAAGCTATCACTCAGTATGAAGGGTTCACCAAACACATACCAATATGGGATAATTTTTACCTCTCTGAGCTGAACAAGTTAACAGGGTTTTATGGCTGGAAAAGAGCTGGTATTACTCTTCTTCATCAGTTATATGATAAGGCTGTCCTTCTACCTTTCAATACTCCTAAAGGACGTTTTTTACTTTCCAACCACAACTTCTTTCAATATTTGCTTATGCTTCATGCTCTACAGAGCCAGACACCAGTCTCACAGCTGAAATATAACCCATCTACGGTTTTATCCATGGCTATTTCTACACCCTGTATAAAAAGGGGGTTAATAGATTTATATTCTTCCTTACAAACGGCCGTTAGTGCACAGACGCAGATCAATGGTTTTACTTCATGGCAAAGGGACTTGGAGTCTCTGGATGATGAGGAATGGACTCAGGCACTGAAGGTGTTGCCAAGGGTTTCTCTCAGGCCCTCCCAGCGCCTGACTCAGTTGTTCATTGTTCACAGAGCCCATACACGCCGCAGGAACTTTATACTTTGGGAAAGTCCACATCGCCAACGTCCCGGATGTGTAATATAGCCAACAAGTCTCTCATTCATATTCTATGGCAATGCCCCAAATTTCACCGCAACTGGGAAATGGTGTTTAGAACTTTGAATTCCCTAGTTCAACGAGGGTGACAATAGATCCCAAATTTTCACTTTTGGGGGTGATCTTAAAAGATTTACTTCCAGAGGAAATGCACACTATGTGGACAAGGTCCTTACACTTAGCGCCAAAACTCATATTACAAAAGTGGTTTTCGCCTGCACCCCCCCACACATAAACAGTAGTGTGCTGTTCTTAATTTCACATTGCAAAGGGAAAAATGAACCTACAAACATAGGGGTAGTGACTCCCGTCACACTGATTCCAGTCACAGGTGATGTCTGCGTAAGTTTAAAAAAATATGGTCCTGGTGGGTGGACTCTAATAATCCACTTGTTGATGACCCTCTTCGGGGTAAAGAGGCTAATAATTACGCATAAATAATAGTTTCCCAGTGGCAACTGGTACAGGGGTTGACGGCGAAATGGACTAAGGTGGATGAAGGGTAAGGTCACAAGGGAGAGGTCAAGTATTTAACCACTTTGCGACCGCCGGCCGTCAAATGACGGCCAGGCGGCGCATCTCTCGTTCCGGGAGGGCGTCATATGACGTCCTCCCCTTCTGTGCACTGCAGGGAGCGCGCGCGCGCCACCGGGAGCGCGCGCGCGCTCTCGCCGTGTCACTGGGCACCCGATGCGCGTGCCCAGCGGCCGCGATGTCCGCTGGGCACCCGCGATTGCCCGGTAACACAGCGGGACCGTTGATCTGTGTGTGTAAACACACAGATCAACGGTCCTGTCAGAGGAGAGGAGCCGATGGTGTGTTCTCTGTACAGAGACACACCGATCGGTCTCCTCCCCTTGTGAGGCCCCTCCCCCCACAGTAAGAAACACTCTTAGGGAACATAATTAACCCCTCCCCGCCCCTAGTGGTTAACCCCTTCACTGCCAGTGTCATTTATACATGAATCAATGCATTTAAATAGCATTGATTGCTGTATAAATGACAATGGTGCCAAAAATGTGTCAAAAATGTCCGATGTGTCCGCCATAATGTCGCAGTCACAATAAAAATCGCTGATCACCGCCATTACTAGTAAAAAAAAAAATATTAATAAAAATGCTATAAAACTATCCCCTATTTTGTAAACGCTATAACTTTTGCGCAAACTAATCAATGATCGCTAATTGCGATTTTTTTTTACCAAAAATATGTAGAAGAATACGTATCGGCCGAAACTGAGGAAAAAAAATGTTTTTTTATATATTTTTTGGGGATATTTAGTATAGCAAAAAGTAAAAAATATTGTTTTTTTTTTAAATTTGTCGCTCTTCTTTTGTTTATTGCGCAAAAAATAAAAAACGCAGAGGTGATCAAATACCACCAAAAGAAAGCTCTATTTGTGGGGAAAAAATGATAACAATTTCATTTGGGTACAGTGTCGTATGACCGCGCAATTGTCATTCAAAGTGCGTCAGCGCTGAAAGCTGAAAAATGGCTTGGTCAGGAAGGGGGTGAAAATGCACTGTAGTGAGGTGGTTAAAGTGTAAAACTTCACGTTCTGCATGTGGTGAAAAAATACTAACCCTTTCACAATTGGTTTCCATAAGGGTACTCCATGACCTATGAGTAAGTACGTATACACAAATGCCTTATGATAAACATGGGTATTTGCCATTAATGCTTTTCTTTAGTCTGTGAAATGCTATGACGGATTTGGTACTGTTTTATGTGTTTATTTTATTATTTTGTTATCGGAAACCTTTCTTTGTGATACGATTTTGTTATAGCGTATTTGTATTGTCAAAAAAAATTGATAATAAAAATGACTTGATTAAAATAAAAATATATGACTTGGAATCAGCCTCTTGCAATCCCTGTACAATAGAACTCAGAGGGACAGGACGAAGCAGCACAGGGGGACAGACAGTGCTAATGTACTAACAAGGAACATACTGATAGAAGGAAAGCAGAATAAAGAAGGAGGTTGAAGAATGGACAGGACCTGTCAGTGTTACTGAACTGTATCAGGAATAGAAATCCGGTCTCCCGCTCTGCTGGACATCGCTGTGCTCTATGCCATGGCTATGACATCTCAGTACTGGGTGGACACGAATACAAACCCTTTGGCTGATAAAAACCGCTCCCTAATATCTCCTTGATCTATGTGTTTAGCTGTCTGCTTGGCGATCAGCTTTGACAAACTAATATTAATTCCACACTTTGTTTTAGGTTCGTGCAAAGTTTTCAGTTGATGATCATAGCCACTATCTGTTTACACCATGTATCCTGACTCAGTGGATTCTGGGGCTCTTTAGATATGATTTAACTGGAGGTAGGTGCTTACTGTGGTTGTTTTATAATTATTTTTTTTATTACTGGTGCTATTACTACTGCTCAAAATATAGTAAATATATTTTTGTGTGCTATCGTTTATGTAATGTGTTTAGATATACAAAAAATAATCTCGCTTACAAGATTTTTCCCAGTATTTCAGTGTAAGCATTACATATACAGTATAATGAAAAAGGGAAAATCTGTAGCCCAACTTGTTCTGCATGAACTTCAAATCTACATGCTGAATGAAAGGAGGCAGTTTGGTTTGCAAAGAGATCGCAGTTGTCATTCTCACTTTAAAGGATAGCTGCAAATTACCTTGAATATCATCGTATTCACCAAAATAATAAACACTGACTGAAAATCAGATGTTCCCATCTGTTGACCTCCACTTTTTATTTTCTTTGGACTCTGCAGACCCTCCTGTCTTCCTGTTTAGCACATGTGCATTATTGCAAAGCCTGCCACACCTACAGGGGTTGAAGATGCTGTCTGGGCTGTACAGGTCATGCCAATGAGAGGTGAATGAGGCCATGCCTCGATGCAACAGTATAGGATGGGAGTGGTTGTGGTGTGGTGAATAGGGATTTCCGAATGAAATCTCTCTTCAAACAGGCATTTGGGCAGCAGTATTTTCAATCCTGATTGCCCGCTATCTGCGGGCCAGCCACTGCTGACAAAGTGATTTACCGCAGATTCAAGTCAGTAGCTAGGTCAATATGAAAGAGGCCTTAGGCCAAGTTCACACTAATGCAACATGGGATACAACTTGTGAGAGCACAAGTCGCATGACATGTCAAATAAAAATGTGTCCTTGTGAGTGCCATCTGAACTGATCCGACACAAGTCACTCCGACTTTGGAAAACGTTACTGCACCACTTTGGTCCGACTTTGATGCAACTTCAATGCCATAGAGTTTATAAAAGTAACATTAATGCCTCGTACACACGTACGGACTTTTGCCGGCGGACCTAAGTCCAGCGGACAATCCGCTGGACTTTCCGGCTAGGGCCGCTGGACTTTCCGAGGGTGTGGACTTGCCCACACACGCACGGACTTGTCCAGCGGATAATCCGCCGGCCAAAAGTCCGCGGGACTTTTGAAAATGAACGGACTTGCCCACACACGGAGCAGTCCGTTCATTTCGAACGTAACTTCAGGTTACGTAGCTAGCGTAGGCAGTAAATGCCGCCGCGCTAGCTCCGTGACCTGGCATGGATTTAAAGGGAATCCCCACGCCGAAAAAACGGCGTGGGGGTTCCCCCCCAAATCCATGTCAGACCCTCATCCGAGCACGCAGCCTGGCAGGCCAGGAAAGGGGTGGGGACGAACGAGCGCCCCCCCCCCTCCTGAGCCGTACCAGGCCGCGTGCCCTCAACATGGGGGGTGCCCTGGGGAAAGGGGGGCCGTGCGGCCCCCCCACCCCAAAGCACCTTGTCCCCATGTTGATGAGGACAAGGGCCTCTTCCCGACAACCCTGGCCGTTGGTTGTCGGGGTCTGCGGGCGGGGGCTTATCGGAATCTGGGAACCCCCTTTAATAAGGGGGCCCCCAGATACCGGCCCCCCACCCTATGTGAATGAGTATGGGGTACGATGTACCCCTACCCATTCACCTAAGGTGTAAAATGTAAAGTAAAAAAAAACACCCACACTTTTGGAAAAATAGTTTATTGCACTGCTCCGGGGGTCTTCTTCCGTCTTGGGGGTCTTCTCGCCGGACTCCCCCGCCATTTACCAAGCTCTTTTACCGAGCGAGGGGAGTCCGGCTACCTTCTTCGTCGTCGCCGCCGTCTGGGGGTCTCGATCCGCCTTCGGGGGTCTTCTTCCGTCTTGGGGGTCTTCTCGCCGGACTCCTCCCCTCTCTTCTGCTCTTTTACCTAGCTCTTTCACGAGGGGAGGTGTCCGGCTACCTTCTTCGTCGTCGCCGCCGTCGTCTGGGGGTCTCGATCCGCCTTCGGGGGTCTTCCGGGGGTCTCTTCTGTTCTTGCGGCGGTCGTCGTCTTCCGCGCCGCCGGCGCCTTCTTCTTCTTGTCCTCCTTCTTGTCCTTCTTGTTCTTCTTCTTCTTCCGATGTTGACCCGACGCTCTCTCTGCCCGGAATGCCTGTGCCGCTCTGAGCTCGGACTTATATAGGGACATGGGCGACAGGGTCACATGCACATGTCACATGGTGACCCCGCCCCCTTGTGTTGTCACAGTCCCGGAGGATGCTGGGACTGTGACATCGCAAGGGGGCGGGGTCACCATGTGACATGAACATGTGACCCTGTCGCCCATGTCCCTATATAAGTCCGAGCTCAGAGCGGCACAGGCATTCCGGGCAGAGAGAGCGTCGGGTCAACATCGGAAGAAGAAGAAGAACAAGAAGGACAAGAAGGAGGACAAGAAGAAGAAGGCGCCGGCGGCGCGGAAGACGACGACCGCCGCAAGAACAGAAGAGACCCCCGGAAGACCCCCGAAGGCGGATCGAGACCCCCAGACGACGGCGGCGACGACGAAGAAGGTAGCCGGACACCTCCCCTCGTGAAAGAGCTAGGTAAAAGAGCAGAAGAGAGGGGAGGAGTCCGGCGAGAAGACCCCCAAGACGGAAGAAGACCCCCGAAGGCGGATCGAGACCCCCAGACGGCGGCGACGACGAAGAAGGTAGCCGGACTCCCCTCGCTCGGTAAAAGAGCTTGGTAAATGGCGGGGGAGTCCGGCGAGAAGACCCCCAAGACGGAAGAAGACCCCCGGAGCAGTGCAATAAACTATTTTTTCAAAAGTGTGGGTGTTTTTTTTTACTTTACATTTTACACCTTAGGTGAATGGGTAGGGGTACATCGTACCCCATACTCATTCACATAGGGTGGGGGGCCGGTATCTGGGGGCCCCCTTATTAAAGGGGGTTCCCAGATTCCGATAAGCCCCCGCCCGCAGACCCCGACAACCAACGGCCAGGGTTGTCGGGAAGAGGCCCTTGTCCTCATCAACATGGGGACAAGGTGCTTTGGGGTGGGGGGGCCGCACGGCCCCCCTTTCCCCAGGGCACCCCCCATGTTGAGGGCACGCGGCCTGGTACGGCTCAGGAGGGGGGGGGGCGCTCGTTCGTCCCCACCCCTTTCCTGGCCTGCCAGGCTGCGTGCTCGGATGAGGGTCTGACATGGATTTGGGGGGAACCCCCACGCCGTTTTTTCGGCGTGGGGATTCCCTTTAAATCCATGCCAGGTCACGGAGCTAGCGCGGCGGCAGTAACTGCCTACGCTAGCTACGTAACCTGAAGTCACGTGCTAAATGAACGGACTTGCCGATGAGCGGCAAGTCCGTTCATTTCAAAAGTCCCGCGGACTTGCCCACTAACGGCGGGATTGTCCGCTGGACTTCCAAGTCCAGCGGATAATTTGAGAACAAAACCTGAAACTTTAGTCCGCCGTACTTTGGCGCCAAAAAGTCCGCCGGCGCCCACACACGAGGGGATTATCCTCTGGACTTCAGTCCAGAGGATAATCCCGCGGGATTGTCCCTTCGTGTGTACGCGGCCTAAGTCGGATCAAGGTCAAATCGAAGCTGCAGGGAAAAGTCGGATCGGATTTTGCGCGACTTTCATTTTGGAGCAGTGTGAACCTGGGCTTTATGTTAAACTTTATTTGTATTAGATGAAATGGAAATTTTACTTGATGACTCCCTCTCTCTTATTCTCTGAGAGGCTCTCAGGATTTGTGCAAAGTGTTTGTCCAATCCATCCCTAAAGTATATTTGTGCTGCAGAGAGGTTTCAAGTAATGAAAACCAGCCTTAACAGAAGGATAGGGAAGTTTGGAGTTCAATATGATTTTTACATCTGTTTTTGACAGATGTTACAATTGTGATTGCGATAATGCTGAATAATTTTCCAGTGTGCTTACTGGTGACATGGTAAGCTGCAAAACTGACATAGCAAATAGTGGTGTCATCCTGCTAAATGTGTGAATTACAAGACTGACTTAACAGATTAATGAATCCCTTTGGCTGGTAAGAGACTTCACATAAGTGCTTGTCATTAATAAATGTCATGATGACCCATAAATTTGCAAATAAGTTTTGCGATAATCAGCATGTGTCTGAATGCTCTTAGTGTGAGGGCCTTGGCTATTAAGATGTTAAAACTTTACATGTCCTTCGCTGACAGTACTTTTAACAGCAGAATGTTCAGTTTTGTGGCTTAAAGTAGTTCTGCCTAAAACTAACTCTGAATATACTGGCAGCCACATTCGAAAACTAATCTATCTAACCATGTAAAGCAAAAATCGCTATACAGTACATGCCTTTTCTGCAGCCGATCCGGTCAGGTCCCATGCTGAGCTGTCAGCGGCGGCTTCTCTGTGTAGGTGTGTACAGGAGAGGCAGCTGACAGCGGAAGCCCCATAGCAAGTCTATGGGTGATGTCACTTGCCTGGCATTTCCCAGCCATTGTTGGCTGTCCTTTCCACAAAGCATTCGGTGCTGGAGACCAGACCGGATCGGCTGTAGAAAAGGTATATATAACGATTTTTGCTTTACAGGGTTAGCTAAATTAGTCTTAGAATGTGTCTGCCAGTAGATTTAGAGTTAGTTTTAGGCAGAACTTCTACTTTAAGAACAGTGATATTGTGGCGGTTGTCTGTCATTTACCCAGCTGTTACGTCCAGTCACATGCTATGCTAGCTGGCCAAAAGGTTGTGCATCCTTGACCATCACACCCATGTAAACTTATTGGACATCCCATTTCAAAACCATTGGCAATGATAAGGACCCCCACCCCTCTCAACTGCTATTACAGCCTCTAATATTCTGGCTTTAACCACTTGCCGACCGCCCCCTGTATATATACGTCGGCAGAATGGCACGTACAGGCAGAACCACGTACCTGTACGTGCCATTCTTCAGGCGGTTGGGGGGTCCGATCGGACCCCCCTCCGCCGGCGGGGACGGTCGGCATCGCTTCAGGAGCGATCCGGGACGAGGGGACGGCCAGTGGTTTCTGGCCACCCCCTCGCGATCGCTCCTGGCGAATGAAAAGCTTCCCCTTCCTGTCTATTGTATAGACAGGAAGGCGGAAGTGATGTCACGCTCGGTGCGCCGGTCTATGTGACCGGAACGCCGAGCAGAGAAGATGTAAAGGTTAGTGCACAAACAGTACACTGACACCAGTACACATAGGCACACAATCCACCCCCCTGTCACCCCCAGATCACCCCCCAGATCACCCCTCCCCCCCCCCCCCCCCCCAGTCACAGTGTCACTAATTGCAGTGATCATTTATTTACTGATCACTGCATTTAGTGTCAGTGTGACTGTAATAACTGTCAGGGCAGTTAGTTTTAGGTCCTAGGTAGCCCCCTACCCCCCCTAATAAAGGTTTAACCCCCTGATTGCCCCTAGTTAACCCTTTCACCCCCTTTTGCCAGTGTCACTAAGCGATCGTTTTTCTGATCGCTGCATTAGTGTCGCTAGGTAACCAGTTTTTTTTTTTAGGTTAACCGCCATGTTTATATAGGTTCATAAATAGGTTTATAGGTCAGGTACCCCCCATATTACAACCTAAATAAAGGTTTTAACCCCCTGATTGCCCCTAGAGTTAACCCTTTCACCAGTGATCACCGTATAAAATGTCACTGGTGACGCTGGTTAGCCAGTTAGTTATTTCGTTATTTAGGTTCCCCGTCAGGTTTTTATATAGCGTCAGGTACCCCCATATATTACCTAATAAAGGTTTAACCCCCTGATTGCCCCTAGTTAACCCTTTCACCCCCTTTTGCCAGTGTCACTAAGCGATCGTTTTTCTGATCGCTGCATTAGTGTTGCTAGGTAACCAGTTTTTTTTTGTATTACTGTTACGGGTGACGCTGGTTAGTTAGCTTGTTTTTTATACTGTCAGGGCACCCGCCATTTATTACCCAATAACGGTTTAACCCCCTGATCGCCCGGCGGGTGATATCAATTAGGTTTTAGGGTCAAATAAGGTCTGCGTCGCCCCAGGTTAGTGCCAGTACCGCAAACACCCACGCGCAAAGCATACACCTCCCTTAGTGGTATAGTATCTGAACAGATCAATATCTGATCTGATCAGATCTATACTAGCGTCCCAGCAGTTTAGGGTTCCAAAAAAACGCATTGTTAGCGGGATCAGCCCAGATACCTGCTAGCACCTGCGTTTTCCCCCTCCCCCAGCCCAGCCCCCAGCCCACCCAAGTGCAGTATCGATCGATCACTGTCACTTACAAAACACTAAGCACACATAACTGCAGCGTTCGCAGAGTCAGGCCTGATCCCTGCGATCGCTAACATTTTTTTTGTGGTAGCGTTTTGATTCAGTCGCTAACAGTCAGGAGCTTTTTTACCTGTGAATCTCAAAAAAATAAAAAAAACAAAAATAGTTGTCGTTTTATTGTTCTCTCTCTCTCTCTCTATTGTTGCTCTTTTTTTACTCCTTTCTATTCTGCAATGTTTTATTATGTTTTATCATGTTTTATCATGCTTGCTTTTCAGGTATGTAATTTTGTTTACTGTGTTTTAGTGTTAAGCATTTTTTTGTTTTCAGGTGCGCCATTCAGTTGCAGCGCGGATTTATTTATCTTGACAGCAACAGCGTTTGCTCCCACGATACATAAAGCCGCGACTCCAACGCTGTAGGAGGTGATTTCACCACCACAGTTAAAAAAAAAGAGCATATATGCCGAAGCATGGGGGCAGCAGGGGGGGGGAGGAGCGATTGGCTCCTAATGCCACGTACATACGGTCGAAATTCCGACCGTGTGTACACGGCATAACTTTTGCGGGAGGATGCCCCCATGCATCGGCATATATAAATGGTGCATGTATGCCCATCATTAGAAGTGGGTGGATGAAGGGAGGTATTCTAATGGTGGGCATACCCACCAATCAATCTCTTTTTTTCGTTCAGCCAAGAGGCTGCATGAAAAAAAAAAAAGATTACAATATATGTCCAGTATGTTGCTGGACTTTGAATGGTTATACCAGAATGATGCCTGCAGGTTTAGGTATCATCTTGGTATCATTCTTTTCAGCCAGTGATCGGCTTTCATGTAAAAGCAATTCTAGCGGGTAATTAGCCTCTAGACTGCTTTTACAAGCAGTAGGAGGGAATGTCCCCCCTCCCGGATATAAACCGCGCCATTGGGAAATTGGGAAAGCATTTTATCACACCAATCTTGGTGTGGTCAGATGCTTTGAGGGCAGAGGAAAGATCTAGGGTCTAATAGACCCCAATTTTTTCAAAAAAAGAGTACCTGTCACTGCCTATTGCTATCATAGGGGATATTTACATTCCCTGAGATAACAATAAAAATCATAACAAAGAAAAAAAATGGAAGGAACAGTTTAAAAATAGAATAAAAAAGCTAAATAAATAAAAAAAAAAAAACTAAAAAAAAAAAAAAAAAAAAAACCCCTGCCCCCCCTTCTCTTGCGCAAAGGCGTACACAAGCGTTGGTCTGGCGTCATATGTAAACAGCAATTGCAGCATGCATGTGAGGTATCACCGCGAAGGTCAGATCGAGGGCAGTCATTTTAGCAGTAGACCTCCTCCGTGAATCTAATGTGGTATCATGTAAAGGCTTTTAAAGGCTTTTAAAAATGTATGTAGTTTGTCGCCACTGCGTGTTTGTGCGCAATTTTAAAGCATGTCGTGTTTGGTATCCATGTACTCGGCCTAAGATCATATTTTTTATTTCATCAAAAATTTGAGCAATATAGTGTGTTTTAGTGCATTAAAATAAAAAAAAGTGTATTTTTTCCACAAAAAAAATGCGTTTGAAAAATCGCTGCGCAAATACTGTGTGGAAAAAAAAAAAAATGCAACACCCACCATTTTAATCTGTAGGGCCTTTGCTTTAACAATATATATAGTGTTTGGGGGTTCAACGTAATTTTCTTGCAAAAAAAAAAAAAATATGTTTTCATGTAAACAAAAAGTGTCAGAAAGGGCTTTGTCTTCAAGTGGTTAGAAGAGTGGGTGACGTGTGACATAGGCTTCTAAATGTTGTGCATAAAATGCCAGGACAGTTCAAACCCCCCCCAAATGACCCCATTTTGGAAAGTAGACACCCCAAGCTATTTGCTGAGAGCAATGTTGAGCCCATTAAATATTTTTTTTTTTTTGTCCCAAGAGATTGAATAATGAAAAAAAAAAATATATATATTTTTTTTTACAAAAAGTTGTCACTAAATGATATATTGCTCAAACATGTCATGGGCATATGTGGAAATACACCCCAAAATACATTCTGTTGCTTCTCCTGAGTACGGGGATACCACATGTGTGTGACTTTTTGGGAGCCTAGCTGCGTACGGAACCCCAAAAACCAAGCACCGCCTTCAGGCTTTCTAAGGGAGTAATTTTTTTATTTCACTTCTCACTGCCAATCACAGTTTCGGAGGCCATGGAATGCCCAGATGGCATAAAACCCCCCAAAATGACCCCATTTTGGAAAGTAGACACCCCAAGCTATTTGCTGAGAGGTATTGTGAGTATTTTGGAGATGTCGCTTTTTGTCACAAAGTTTTTAAAATTGAAAAAAAAAAAAAAAAAAAAAATTTTTTTTCTTTACTTTCTTCATTTTCAAAAACAAATGAGAGCTGTAAAATACTCACCATGCCTCTCAACAAATAGCTTGGGGTGTCTACTTTCCAAAATGGGGTCATTTGGGGGGGTTTTGTGCTATTTTGGCATTTTATGGCCTTCGAAACTGTGATAGGTAGTGAGGAGTGAAATCAAAAATTTGCACCCTTAGAAATCCTGAAGGCGGTGCTTGGGTTTCGGGGCCCCCCGTACGCGGCTAGGCTCCCAAAAAGTCCCACACATGTGGTATCCCCATACTCAGGAGAAGCAGCAAAATGTATTTTGGGGTGCAATTCCACATATAACTATGGCATGTGTGAGCAATATATCATTTAGTGACAACTTTTTGAAGAAAAAAAAAATTATTTTTTATTTTTGTCTTTATTCAATCACTTGGGACTAAAAAAAAAAATATTCAATGGGCTCAACATGCCTCTCAGCAAATAGCTTGGGGTGTCTACTTTCCAAAATGGGGTCATTTGGGGGGGTTTTGTACTTCTCTGCCATTTTAGCACCTCAAGAAATGAAATAGGCAGTCATAAATTAAAAGCGGTGTAAATTCCAGAAAATGTACTCTAGTTTGTAGACGCTATAACTTTTGCGCAAACCAATAAATATACGCTTATTGGCATTTTTTTTACTAAAGACATGTGGCTGAATACATTTTGGCCCAAATGTTTGACTAAAATTGAGTTTATTAGATTTTTCTTATAACAAAAAGTAGAAAATCTCTTTTTTTTTCAAAATTTTCGCTCTTTTTCCGTTTATATCGCAAAAAATAAAAATCACAGAGGCAATCAAATACCATCAAAAGAAAGCTCTATTTGTGGGAAGAAAAGGACGCAAATTTCGTTTCGTTACAAAATTGCATGACCGCACAATTACCAGTTAAAGTAGTGCAGTGCGAAATTGAAAAAAGACCTCTGGTCCTTAAGCTGACAATTGGTCCGGGGCTGAAGTGGTTAAACAAAATTTATGAAAGTTTGAAAATTCAGCCACAAGAACATTGTAAGGTCAGGTTTTGGACAAGAAGACTTGGCTTGCAATCTGTGTCATAATTTATAATAAAAGTGTTCAGTGAGGTTGAGGCTGTGTGCCGGTCACTCAAATTCCTCCACGCCAAACTGATTAGACCATGTTTTTATAAAGCTGGCCTTTTGCACATATGATGGAACAGAAAAGGGCTCCCCTCAACTGTTCCCACAAGGTTTGAAGAGCACAATTCACAATTGTCTAAAAAAATGTTTTTGTGCTGTAGCATTATAGTTACACAGGTTGAAAAAAAGACACAAGCCCATCTATCTGTAGTTCAACCAATAGAACAAAAATAAATAGAAAACCTCCATATACACAATCCCATACCCACAGTTGATCCAGAGAAAGGCAAAAAATACTCTATGAAGCATAGTATGGTTTTTCCAACAAGGGGAAGAAAAATCCTTCCTTATCCCCCAGGAAGGATCAATGCGTTACTTTTCACAGGAAACACTTGTACTTTTATCCATATAGTAGGTGTGGTGGTCAGGTGTCCACAAACCTTTTACTGCATAGTGTATTTTGTCATATGTCACATCACAGCCCCAGTGCTTAGAAAAATTGAACAGTGCAGGTGACTGAGATATAGTGCTCTTCCTTTTAGATTGGAAGCTCTCACGAGCAGGGTCCACCTGACTCTCTTGTTAATTGTATTGTAACTGTACTGTCTTTATTTATTTTGTAAAGTGCTGCACAGACTGTTGGTGCTATATAAATCCTGTGTAACAAAATAATAATGTAAATCCAGCTTTAAAGATTTTATTTTGCTTTAAAAACTGTAATGCTGCGTACACACGATCGGAAATTTGGCCAGCAAAAGACCAATGAGAGCTTTTGGTTGGAAAATGCAACCGGGTGTATGCTCCATCGGACTTTTGCTGGCCGAATTCCAGCCAGCAAAAGATTGAGAGCATGTCTTCAATTTTTCGGTCAGAAAAAGTTCAGATCGTCTATAGCAATTCTGACACGCAAAATTCCTACGCATGCTCGGAAACAATTCAACGCATGCTCGGAAGCATTGAACTTAATTTTCTCGGCTCGTCGTAGTGTTGTACGTCACCGGGTTCTTGTCGGTCGAAAGTTCAGCAAACTTTTGTGTGACCGTGTGTATGCAAGCCAAGCTTGAGTGGAATTCCGTCGGAAAAACCATCCAAAATTTTTCTGATGGAAAGTCCGCTCATGTGTACGCGGCATTACAGTATAAAACCCCCTATATAAACCTGCAGCTAAACAGTTTGTCTGTTTGGATACATTGCAGTATTTATTGTACTATATACATGAAAATATATGATTGTGTCTATTTTTTGTGTGTGCAACTGTTAATCCTCTCTCTTTCCTGTCTCCCTATACTCTGATCATACTTGTGTTACCTTGGTAAGTTCTTTCTTCTTCTAATCCATCACTATACATGTGCTGCAGCAGTCTGGTGTTCTAACAGTGTACAATAATTGTCTTCTTGCTGTTTAGGATCTGGAAAACATTCTGTAGACCACATTCTGGAAGTTGTGACATATGAAGCCCGCAGATTATTCCGTGACAGGATTGTGACGTCTAAAGAGCTCAATGTCTTTGACAATATTTTAGTGTCGGTGCTGCAAGGAGATTGGGGTTCTGATGTCCTTGACAACATGGCAGGTGATAACAACATTGCTTTTCATCCCTTTTTGTCCCCAGATACGCAAGCATTATTACAGGAAGTTGTATCAATCCCTATCACAGACCCCCCTATCACAGACCCCCCCATCACAGACCCGCCCCCATCACAGACTTTTCCTCCCCATCACAGACTTTTCCTCCCCATCACAGACTTTTCCTCCCCATCACAGACTTTTCCTCCCCATCACAGACTTTTCCTCCCCATCACAGACTCTTCCCCCCCATCACAGACTCTTCCCCCCCATCACAGACTCTTCCCCCCCATCACAGACTCTTCCCCCCCATCACAGACTCTTC
This sequence comes from Lithobates sylvaticus, assembly GCA_028564925.1. NCBI lineage: Eukaryota > Metazoa > Chordata > Amphibia > Anura > Ranidae > Lithobates > Lithobates sylvaticus. The sequence goes on along the minus strand of CM053027.1, from coordinate 566,853,637 downwards.
CCCTCCATCACAGACTCTCCCCTCCATCACAGACTCTCCCCTCCATCACAGACTCTCCCCTCCATCACAGACTCTCCCCTCCATCACAGACTCTCCCCTCCATCACAGACTCTCCCCTCCATCACAGACTCTCCCCCCCCCCTCCATCACAGACTCTTCCCCCCCCCCCATCACAGACTCTTCCCCCCCCCCATCATAGACTCTTCCCCCCCCCCCCCCATCATAGACTCTTCCCCCCCCCCCCCCCATCATAGACTCTTCTCCCCCCATCACAAACTCTCCCCCCATCACAGACCCCCAATCACAGATGGCCCCCCCATAATGGATCCCCCCCATCATAGCGGTATTACATTTCCAGTGGTATTACACTGCCCCTTCTATTACATCGCAGCACTGCCCCTCCCCTCTGCTACCTTAATCACACAAGACACGAAGCATGACAGATCCGGACAAAGGACGGGACTTTTCAAGTGAGAGGCAGGTAATTGATTGCTGGGACCGCCCTGCTGCCTACTAACCAATCGCCCGCTTCTTAACTCAAAAGGTCCCGCTCTTTGTCCGGACCTGTCATGTTTTTTGTCTTGTGTGATTAAGGTAGCAGAGGGGAGGGGGAGTGCTGCAATCTTAACCGCTTCAGCTCTGGGAAGATTTTACCCCCTTCTTGACATGAGCCCTTTATGCGATTCGGCACTGCATCGCTTTAACTGACAATTGCGCGGTCATACGACGTTGCACCCCAACAAAATGTATGTCCTTTTTTTTCCCCCACAAATAGAGCTTTCTTTTGGTGGTATTTGATCACCTCTGCGGTTTAAATTTTTTGCGCTATAAATAAAAAGAGAGCGACAATTTTGAAAAAAAAAAACAATATTTTTAACTTTTTGCTATAATAAATATCCCCCAAAAATTATATTAAAAAAATATATTTTTTCCTCAGTTTAGGCCGATATGTATTTTTCTACATATTATTGGTAAAAAAGAATCCCAATAAGCGTATATTGATTGGTTTTCGCAAAAGTTGTAGCGTCTACAAAATAGGGGATAGTTTTATGACATTTTTATTATTATTTCTTTTTTTTTTACTAGTAATGGCGGCGATCTGCGATTTTTATCAGGACTGCGACATTATGGCGGACATATCGGACACTTTTGACACATTTTTGGGACCATTGTCATTTATACAGTGATCATTGCTATAAAAATGCATTGATTACTGTATAAATTTCACTGGCAGGGAAGGGGTTAACATTAGGGGCGATCGAGGGGTTAATTGTGTTCCCTAGTGTGTGTTCTAACTGAAGGGGGAGGGGACTGTGCAGGGCGATCGCGGGAGCCCGGCGATGATTGCGACCGCCGGGCACTCGCATTGGCTCCGCGGGCGAGCAGGGGGTGCGTACCCCTAGTGGCTTAATATGGAAGCGATGTAACATGACGGCGATTCGCGCAGCTGAGCCATGTTGCTGCAGTACAACTGCGGTGGCTGCTCGGCAAGCAGTTAAAGGGGCAGTCCGCAGGCTGTGTAAATCACCCTGGTGGGCCGTAGTTTGAAGGCCCCTGAGCAAAAACATGGTTAAAGCTAAATGCTTTTGTGTAGTGCAAGAATAACAATGAGGACATCTTAAACAAGGGGCTGCCATCCATTACTCTCTATGCTAGTCACCTAGCTGTCTCAGGCTTCAGTCATTGATATGGAGCAAAGATGCAGCCCCTGAAGTCAGACATGATATATATTTTTGGTCCAGGTAAATGACTCAATAGAAGTCAAGAAGTAGCAGCCTATGTGCTTCTGTCATTTAATGTCACTAAGCAACACCCTAGCTGCATTTACCATAATGGGTCAGTACTTCTGGCAATAGGGTTAGAGAGGGAGGGAATGTATATTTTGGCCACCCTGTTTCGTTCCATTCTGTACATTTGTGGCAAGAGATCTGTAGGAGGGACAAGGGCGCAGGAAATGCTGAGAGGTGACAGAAGACCCTTAATAGTTTTAATATATGTATTTTTTAATTTGTATTTTTTTAGTGCTTTTCCCCCTGGGGACCCAAAGAGCTTAGTAGGTGAGGCAACCATTTGGGTGCACTCAATTGAGACAATTAAACTATCACTTGATGGGAACCCCTCTCTAATTTTTCTTTTTAGAAAAACCATGGCAATTCTATACATTTATATTTGCGAGTATCCATAAGCTATAGTCCTACTCTAAACTATGGACAGTTAGTCTGTGCATAAAAAAATGAAACTGAGAAGTTAACCTGGGGATTAGAGATCCAGACTCAAACAAGACAGCAGAGAACCTCTTGTGTGATTTGCCCCTTCCATGTGCTCTTGTTGGCTATAAATACATGCAGTGGGCACCATATTTTTTTCAATCTGCGATTTGCCAGAGATTGGGGGATTTTTAGATCCTTTTATGGGGGATTTTGTGATTTTCATTGAATATCTAATTGTTATCTAATATCTAATTATCTAATATCTAAATGAATCACCAATGTATCCAAGTATCTGAAAAATTTGTCTCAGGTTTTTAACATTTTGTAGGCCGGTAAAGAGAGGGCGGGATGTCCTGCACAGTTTGCTGTCTATATATCTTCAATGTGGATCAGGGGAATAACTTCATGACATTCAAGTTTTTGTTTTAATTTAGATAGAATGAGGAAATAAGGAGAATTAAAGCTCCTCCGGTTTTACTGCTATCTGGGGCACTATTAGAGAGATTTATCCTTCCCCCTTTACAACCAGAAATAAAGTAAAAGGAAAATCTGCAACATAGACACTTAAAAAAGTAAAAATTTAACTGTGTTTCTGAATCTCTCCTCTATATTAGTCTATAAAGTCGTTTTTATTTTTGTCTGTTGCTGTTAAAGTGTTCCCTCATTTCTTGTTTGGTAAAATGTGGTCATCAGTACAGAAAGTGAAGGGTTCTACCTTTCCCTACTCGATCCAAAGCTAAGAAAATTTTTGTCTGGCCATACATTTTAATATATGGGTTAGCAAAGCTCCCTAATACCCAGTTAAATCTATGTGCACTGCATATACCGTGTATGAAAAATGCAGAGTCCTCTGTGTGTAATGTTTACTTTTTGCCATCTGTAGATGTTTTCAATGTCACATGGGGTGCACCGCCTGAGGCAGGATCCACACTTGCCCCGGGACAGTCTTTACCCCCTCATGGGCGGCCTCTTGGAAGGCTGAACTCTGCAGACTTCAAAGATGTCATTAAGAAAGTAAGTTTCTTGCATATATTTCCAGAGCCAAATTGACTATTTAATACAATAGGCAGCAGAGCCAAAGTGGCAATTTTTCCTTGTTGATTTGTTGACAACATATTTTTTCCCATCTTTAGAAAATTCAGTTATGTCATAAGTTAATTTACAGATTGTCCCAGTGTCCTAAATTATATTAGGACCTTGCGTGTGAAAAAAACTGGAGTGAATTACCGTAACTGTCTCTCCTATTGACTATTTGTCCTATTTTGAGATAGTTTGCTGAGTTTTCTGAAACCCTAGGGTTCCTCCAGAGGTTGTTGGGGGTTCTCTGAGCTGTGGCTGATTGACCTCCAATTTGATGGTGCAAGCCTAATTCCAGGACCAACACCACTTGGCAGAGCCAGGTGCATGACACCAATGATCTTTTTAGCTGCCTGCAAGGGAGACATTCTTCCCATTGACCATCCATGTAAGAATCATGCTTCCCACTAACCCCCAATATAAGGGCCATTCTTCCCACTGACTACCAGTGTAATGCCGCATACACACGATCAGACTATCCGGCGGATTTGGCCGACGGACTAGAGTCCGCCGGACAATCCGACCATGTGTGGGCTCCAGCGGACTTTTTCTTCCCAAAAGTCCGGCGGACTTAGAAAGAAGTTTTGACTCAAAATCTGCCCGTCTGTGTGCTATTCCGCCGGATTTTTTAAATGAACGGACTTGCCCACACACGGAGTAAAGTTTGTTCATTTAGAACGTGACTCCAGGTAGATGGGACTAGCGAAGGAAGTCAATGTCGCCACCTCGATCGGCGAGATTGACACCTTGCTAGCCCCGTCACCTGGTATGGATTTAAAGGGGAATCCCTACGCCGAAAAAACGGCGCGGGAGTCCCCCCCAAATCCATATCAGACCCTTATCCGAGCACGCAGCCCCGGCCGGTCAGAAAAGGGGTGGGGACGAGGGAGCACCCCCCCTCCTGAGCCGTACCAGGCTGCGTGCCCTCAACATGGGGGGCTTTGCGGCCCCCCCCACCCCAAAGCACCTTGTCCCCATGTTGATGAGGACAAGGGCCTCTTCCCGACAACCATGGCCATTGGTTGTCGGGGTCTGCGGGCGGGGGGCATATCGGAATCCGGGGGCCCCCAGATCCCGGCCCCCCACCCTATGTGAATGAGTATGGGTTACCCTGTACCCCTACCCATTCACCTGGGGAAAAAAGTGTACATCAAAAAACACAACACAGGTTTTTAAAATACTTTACTAGACAGCTCCGGGGGTCTTCTCTTCTTCCGTCTTCGGGGGTTTTCTCGATGGACTCCTCCGATATCTTCTGCTCTTTTACTAGCTCTTACTAGTGGAGGAGCCCGGCTTTCTTCTTCGTCGCCGTCCGGGGGTCTCCTTCCAACTTCGTGGGTCTTATCCCGCTCTTCGGTTCGTCTTGCCGGGCCTCCGCTTTCTTCTTCCAGCTCTTTAACTAGCGTTGGCCCGGTCTTCTGTCGCCGCCGCCGCCTTCTGCTTCTTCCGCTTCTTCTGCTTCTTTTCCTTCTTCCTTCATCTGATGTTGACACGACGCACTGTCTGGCCTTAATGACAGGGACACGTGCAGCGACTTATATAGGGACAAGAGGCGGGGTCACTGGCTCATGTCACATCGTGACCCGCCCCTTATGATGTCACAGTCCCAGCATCCTCCGGATGATCTACATATTACTTTTCTTTTGGATTGCTGATTAGTCTTATAGCACAGTTCTTTTCAAAGAAGTGTAGGAATTGACACAAATCAGGATTAAAATGACTATCTTTTTTCATTAAACATATATAAAAAGTGTACAACTAATTAAATGGGGCAATATGTACATTTGTGGATCTAGCACATACATACAGTATGTGTATCCCTTAGTATATATTGTATTTGTCAGCTCTATAACTAAGTGTAGTTTGTATATACTGTTCATACTTTTAGTTTAGTAAAAACTCATTAATATTGTACCAGCTTTTACCTTTGGCGTTAGCCAAAACGTAAAACTCCACCCTGACAAAATCTTAGAATAAAAATAATATTTTTAAGCCCCCAGGGTAACACACCAGATTATGGCATTTTACCTCTTGACCATCACTGGAGCACCAATGACCTAAATTAACGCTGTTCAGATTTAGGTGACTAATGGCGTCCTGTGCTAGTGTATGATGATGGTAGAATATCTTTGTTTTTTTAACACAAAGAAAGGCTTTGTTCTTACTTGTGTCCTGGACAGTATTACATACAGCTGTATTTTTCAATCACTTGGCAAGCCCTTAAAGTAAATATATTTCCTAACTGAAAGACTTTTAATTTGCCAAAGAGCTGTGCATTATAAACCATGCCATTTTTTAAAATAAAATAATTGCTTTCTTTTTTTTTTTTCATCTTTTGTTGCATTTTAGCCACTTATCTAAAGCAACCTGTTTGCAGCTTCTTCCTGTCTACATGCACTTTTTGTCATACTTACCTGTAAAATTATTTTCTTTGAGTGCATCATGGGACACAGCGTTAGGCTAATATTCATTACCTGTTGGGTTTTACTTCATCTCCAGGTGAATGAACACTGGTAGACCAAAAGTCTTTACACAGGAAGTGATCCCCTATATAACCCCTCCCATACACGAAGTACTTTAGTTTTGTAGCAAGCACTGAATCCTCAAAAAAGAGGGGAGGGATCTCTGTGTCCCATGATGTACTCAAAGAAAAGGATTTTACAGGTATGACAAAAAAATCCTATTTTCTTCTTCATACATCATGGGACACAGAGTTAGGCTAATATTCATTACCTACTGGGACGTCCCAGAGAAATAGCCTTGAGGAGTTGGAGACAACCTGCCAAACAATAGCCATCAGACCTTCTACAGCAGCCCACAATCACTGCGACTGAAAGCCAAATCCTCGGCTACTCGAACATCCACTTAATTATATTTTGTGAATGTATGCACTGAAGACCAGGTAGCAGCCTTATAAATCTGAGCCACCAATACCTGATGGTGAAAAGCCCAGGAGGTTCCTACACCCCTGGTAGAATGAGCTCTTACCCTAAAGGGAGGGGCTTTACGTTTCAGACCATAGGCCTGAATGACCGATTGACAGACCCAATTGGCAATGGAAGCCTTGGGAGCTGCCTACCCCTTCTTGGGTCCTTTTGGTAAAACAAAAAACGAGTCTGATCCTTGGATCTCAGCAGATCTAGACAAATAAACCTTGACTGCCCGGACAACATCCAAGGAATGCAGTCGTATCTCTTCCGCCGAACAAGAAAGAAGGCAAAATAATGTCCTGATTTAAATGAAAGGCTGACACCACCTTTGGCAAAAAGGATGGGACGGGTCGTAACACGATTCTGTCGTGTGAAGGATCAAGTATGGTTCCCTGCACGAAAGGGCTACGAACTCAGACACCCTTCGAGCCGAGGTGATGGCCATCAGGAAGGCTAGCTTGTGTGACAGCAAGTCTAATGGAATTTCCTTGATAGATTCAAAAGGTTTTTTCTGTAACACAGACAGCAACAAGTTCAAGTCCCAAGGACACATAGGTGACCTAATGGGGGAAGCAAACAAGTTGACCCCTGCATAAAGGTTTGGACCAGCGAATGGGATGCTAAAGGCCTTTGGAAGAATACTGACAGGGGCGAAATCTGACCTCTGATTGTACTCAAAGCCAATCTGATTTCCACAGCTGACCGTAGAAAAGAGAATTCTCCTAATCGCGTATTTCCGAGGATGACGTTTTCTGGGTTCACACCAAGCAACATAAGTCTTTCAGACCTTATGATAGATCTTCCTAGTGACAGCTTTTCTATCATTCACTAGGGTAGACACCACTGGTCCCGAGATGCCACGGTCCTTTAACACCCTGGCTTCAATAGCCATGCCGTCAAATTTAAAGACCGTAAATTGGGGTGGAATATAGGACCTTGAGACAGATCGGGGTGACATGGAAGCGTCCATGGCCTGTCTATTGTCAGTCTCACAATCTCCGGGAACCAGGGCCTTCTGGGCCAGGCTGGTGCCACCAGAAGGGCTGGAACCCCCTCTGCGCAACAAATGTGGAAGGAGAGGGAATCGGAGGGAAAGCATAAACCAGGGAGTACTGGCTCCATGGAACTACCAGAGCATCTGCTCTGATTGCCAGAGGATCTCTTGTTTGGGACACAAATTGCTGTAGCTTGTTGTTGAACCTGGATGCCAGTAGGTCGACCCTTGGCCATCCCCAATGCTGGCAAATTTCCTGGAACACCCCTGGGTGTAGGGACCATTTCCCTGGGTAGATCTGCTGGCAGCTGAGATAATCTGCCTTCCAGTTCCCTACTCCCGGGATATGGGCTGCCGATAGAATCGGCACATGTTCCTCTGCCCAGGCTAGTATGTGGTTCACCTCCTTCAGAGCTGACTGACTCCTGGTACCGCCTTGGTGGTTTATATAGTCCACTGCAGTGGCATTGTCTGACTGAACCCTGATAAGGTGGTTCTGAAGCTCCACCGTCCGGGACTGTAGGGCCAGATGTACTGCCCGTAACTCCTGGACGTTGATGGGCAGGATCTGTTCTGTCCTTGACCATTTCCCCTGAGCTGTGAGCCCCTCTAGGGTCTCTCCCCAGCCTGAGAGACTAGCATCTGTAGTCAGTACTCTCCAAGTTACCGGGAGGAAGGATTTTCCCTTTTGCAGGTTATGATCCTGGAACCACCAGTTTAGGCTTAAGCGTTTCAGAGGAGATAAGAACATGGATAATCCAGGGCTGGTCCTCTCCTGTTCCAAGCCAAAAAGATGTCTTGTTGTAAAGGCCTGGAATGGAACTGGGCATAGGACATCTGTACGAGTCTTCCCTAGAAGATAAAGACTCCAGGGCTTGTCCTCTTCTGTTCCAAGCCAACAAGATGTCTTGTTGGAAAGGCCTGGAATGGAACTGGGCCATGCAGGGCACTGCCTCACAGGAAGTAGAGAACTCTTCCCTCCATAAATCTTATTGCTATATTTGTCCAAATGATCCAAATAAACTCCCTAAGAAGACTCATACAGAGCCGAATGGAGGGTTGTCTCAACAGCAAAAGACAGCATTCGAGGAATATCTAAAAAGGAAGGGATTCCGGTGCTCCAAATATTGTGATGTCTTAGTAAAACGGTGCAATGATAGCTTTAATAGCACATTTAAATCTGTCAATTTTTATAAAAAAATGATGAGGAGGCAGCCATCTTCAGAGGGTGTGTTTATTGCCTCTGTTAGTAAGGAGAGTAATGCCGCGTACACACGGTCGGAATTCTCGTCGGAAAAAGCTCTGATGGTTTTCCCGTCGGAATTCCGACGGAATTTCGCTCAAACTGTCTTGCCTACACACGGTCACACCAAATTCCGACGGTCAGTAACACAGCGGCATAAAACAAGTTCGACAGCACTATAAAAGGGACGTTTAATGCTTCCGAGCATGCATCGAATTGTTTCCGAGCATGCGTCGGAATTTTGCGTGTCGGAATTGCATACACATGATCGGAAAATCCAATAGAAAGGTTTTCCGTCGGAAAAATTGAGAACAGGTTCTCAATCCAAAGTCCGACGGAAATTCCGACAGAAAAAGACCGATGGGCATACACACGGTCGGAAAATCCGATGAAAAGCTCCCATCGGACTGTTTCCATCGGAGGCGCCAACTCTGATAAATCTATCATGTATGTAAGTGTTAGTGTAATATATATATACACTTACTGGTTCACACGGTGGGGATGCCCATCTGGGGTAGAGATGTCCTGGGGTGTGCTGGTGCTGCACTGCAGGCTCTGGTGGCGTTCCTTCGGCCGCGGAGAATGTTCAGTCCTGGTCACAGGCTGTTCTGCAGTGTCCACTGTGTGGAGATCCACGCTAACCACTCTGGAACACTAACCACTCTTCAGCGCGGAAGTGACGTCACCAGTGCATTTTTCATTCCTTGTCTGGATGCCCGCTGTGCACTGGTGATGTCACTTCCGCTTCCACGTTCCAAGGTGGTTAGCGTGAAGCTTTCCACACAGTGGACACCGCAGAACAGCCTGTGACCAGGACTGAACATATCCACGGCCGAAGGAACGCCACCGGAGCCTGCAGTGCAGCACCAGCACACCCCAGGACATCTCTACCCCAGATGGGCATCCCCACCGTGTGAACCAGTAAGTGTATATATTGCACTAACACTTAATTACATGATAGAATCATCAGAGTTAGCGCCTCCACCCCCCTTATTTTACTCTTCGAGGAATATCTGTCTTATTTTCAGCCAGATCATCCTCCCGGTTAGGCCTGTCAGGCCGTCTGAACTGATCCTTTACGGACTGGCAGATACCAATTGCTGCAACAGCTGGCTGAATAGCTGAACTGGCCAAAGAAAAGGAAGCCTGTAATAATGACTCCAATTTTTTGTCAACAGAGTCTTTCAAGCCCTGTGCGTTATCCACCAGACAAGTTAAGCTCTTATTTAAGGAAGAGACTGCTGCATGTACGGCTGGCATGCTCCACTTCTTAACAAACTTTTCATCTATGGGATATAAAAGGGAAAACCTCTTAGCTTCTCAGGTCCGCCTGTCAGTTTTTTGGCGGACCTGAACGGACC
>CM053027.1:566809038-566843365 GCA_028564925.1 Lithobates sylvaticus | reverse complement strand
TGCAATTTGATTCAGGCCTTCAGGCCTGCCTTGAGCCCCTAGGAAACGAAACTCAAGAATACTGCAACAAATTATCAGATTTTTTCATCAACAAAATAGACAACATTCAGAAAATAATTCAACAAAAAAAAACAACAACCAGCTCTACTCAACTCAACCCAGGTAAGGAATTTTACATCCACAGCGCACAAGCACCACATTTTTCACTTACCCCGATCACAACGGATGAAACCAAAAATGTCATCAAGAGCCTCCGAGACAGCACCTCGCCAAACGACATCATCCCCACAAAACTCTTGAAAGAATGCTCCGACATTCTGGCCCCCGCTATCACACACCTAGTAAATCAGTCGTTCAAAGAAGGATTGGTTCCGAATTCCCTCAAGCAAGGCATCATCAAACCATTACTAAAGAAACCCAACCTCGACCCCAAGGATCCGAACAATCGCAGACCGGTAACAAGCCTGAACACCATTTCCAAGATCATGGAGAAAGCAGTAGTACAACAGCTTCAACTTCATCTGGACACACACAAGCTCCTAGACCCACTACAATCGGGCTTCCGCCCAGGCCATGGCACAGAAACGGCACTTCTGAAAATATGGGATGACGCCCTAGAAGCAGCGGATGAGGGAGAATCGTGTCTTCTGGTATTGCTGGATCTCAGTGCGGCGTTCGACACAGTGGACCACAACATGCTTCTCAGCCGCCTCAAGGAAGTGGCAGGAGTTACAGATGGAGATCTGCCATGGTTCGCTTCCTTCTTAGGAAACCGGTCACAAACAGTGAAACTAGGAGCCTTCACTTCGGAAACTCGGGCGATCACTTATGGAGTCCCTCAAGGATCACCATTGTCACCAGTACTGTTCAACATTTACATCCGACCACTCTTCAAAATTATTAGCAAATTGGATCTGTGCTTCCACTCATACGCGGACGACACTCAACTGTACTTCCGGATCACCGGACAAAAAGACCAATACCAGGAACTAGGAAAATGTCTCACATTGATAGATGACTGGATGACCACTAGCTCCCTCAAACTAAATGGATCAAAAACAGAATTACTGCTCCTCGACGCAAACTCAAGGAAAAAGACGAAGACCCCTTGGACACCACCAACCATCTTGGGACAGACCATCCTTCCAAGCAACAAAGCCAAAAGCCTCGGAGTAATCTTTGATTCAGAGATGACAATGGAGGCACAAATAGGATCCGTAATCAGCGGATCCCACCATCTCCTTCGCATGCTACGCAGACTCATCCCCTTCATCCCGGAAAAGGAAAAAGCGGTAGTAGTAGGAACGATCATCAATTCACGGCTCGACTACGCAAACTCACTCTACATAGGATTACCGGATTACCAGATTGCGCGCCTTCAAATTGTCCAAAACACAGCAGCAAGACTAGTCACCGGAAAGAAACCCTGGGAATCCATCTCCCCATCCCTAAGGATGCTCCATTGGCTCAAGGTAAAAGACAGGATCACATTCAAGACCCTCTGCCTCACCCACAAATGTACACAAGGAAATGCGCCTCAATACCTTTGTGAGAAAATAGAAAAATACATACCAAATCGCAGACTTCGATCAACAAACCAAAATCGCCTTCTCATCCCCAAAGCCCGCTACAAATCGAAGGGAGAACGAAGATTCGCAGTACAGGGACCCCGGCTATGGAATGCTCTACCAAACAACATCCGCATGGAAGAAAACCATCAGGCCTTCAGGAAAAAACTCAAGACCCACCTCTTCTAATACATGGCATCACAACTAGAGCAGACAAGCGCCTCGAGGCGATTCAGTTCGCAGTTGCAGCGCTATACAAATCATTCATTCATTCATTCATTCATTCAGGCAAACACAGTGGGGGGTTATTTACGAAAAGGCAAATCCACTTTGCACTACAAGCACTTGAAATTGCATTGAAAGTGCAGTCGCTGTAGATCCGAGAGGGACATGCAAGGAAAATAAAAAACAGCATTTTAGCTTGCACATGATTGGATGATAAAATCAGCAGAGCTTCCCCTCATTTCAGATCTACCCTCAGATTTACAGAGACTGCACTTCCACGTGCACTTTCAGTGCAATTTCAAGTGCACTTTGCACGTGTAGTTTGCACTTGTAGTGCAAAGTGGATTTGCCTTTCGTAAATAACCCTCAATGCTTTCTGCAACCTGCCTTTGGGGTGTTGTTAACTTTTATTGACAACCGCAGCAGATCACATGAACACAATACGATAGCTATGTGTTTCCCACATTGTATAAGTGTGAACCAGGGCTTAACTAAAAAAATATAATTTTTTGACCAATATCGGTACACCTCAGTGAAAATTCAATCTATTCCTAAGGCTCGTTTACACTAGCTGGCTCTTATATGCAATGCCAATGCACCAAACCTGGCACATTACACTGTTTAGTTTTTTTTTCTCTGGATTTACATCTTTATTAAAATGTTCCTTTTGACATTTCAATACAGTTCTAGTCACCAGAGTGGAGTTGGGATGTGGTGGTTACTGACACAACCCGTGTGTGCTGAAAAAAGTTCTGCATGCGTTCTTGTGGTGTGAACTGACACCATTGGAAAGAAGGCATTTTGCCTTGTCTAAGCCAGGGTTTCTCAACTCCAGTCCTCAAGGCGCCCCAACAGGTCATGTTTTCAGGATTTGCCTCAGATGAAACAGCTGTGGTAATTACTAAGGCAGTGAAACTGGTCAAATCACCTGTGCAAAATAATGGAGAGCCTGAAAACATGACCTGTTGGGGCGCCTTGAGGACTGGAGCTGAGAAACACTGGTCTAAGCCTTGGGTTGGGGATGCACTGGAAATAGAGGCTAATGTAACCCCAATTGCATCTAGCGTGAATGAGCCCTTACAGATTCTCCTCCATTTTCAATATCTTTATGCTGATTGGATTAAACATCATTTTCTTTCAGGTTGCCCATATGTAATCTGCCACTGATCTTGATTAATCAGAGATGAAGGCATCCTTACCTTGAGGTGTAGTTTACCCTTGTAATATCTCATTGCTAAGAAGAGAAGAAAAGATTGATCTCACACTTGAATCCAAAAGATGCTGTAGAAATGTCTTTATTGTCATGAGCCAGACAAAATTGCAGTGATGATCAGTTGACGCGTTTCACACGAAAAGAATCGTGCTTGTGAACTAGGGCTGCTATTTTCATAATCGATTAGTTGGCCGATTATTGTTTCGATTAATCGGTTATTAACCTTAAAAAAAAAAAAAGTGTGGTGTATAATTTAGTTAATATGTAAAGTTTAAAAAAAGGCAATCTATTTTTAAATACTGCATCTCTATTCAGTGGTAAATATAAACAACCAACCATGGTTAGGGAGCAAAATATCGAATCCACTCTGAGAATAACAGACAGAAGAGATATACTGTATATACGCTATTAGAGGAGATATACTGCATATACTATTAAAAGAGGCACTGTTTTTTGGTCAATTTGTTGTTGGGCACATTAAAAAACACAAATTGCTGCAAAAACGCATTACATGCTTTTCTGCAGCTTCTCCATTGAAGTATATTGAACCAAAAAAAGCACTATTTTGCGTTAAAAAAAAAAAGTCCCTGACCCTTTCCATATACGCAGCGGCTGAAAAAAGCGTAGATGTGAACGTGTCCCATAGGAAACCATGTTAAATGAACTGTAGTGCGTTTCTGCAAAAAGCACCAAAAAACACATACATATGAACCAGGTCTAAGACGTTTAGTAACATAATGGGGTTAAAAAAAACTAAAATGAGCCCTTTTATAGTACAAAAAAAAGCAGATAATCACTTCTGTAAGGGGTTATTTTTTTGTTACTGTAGAACTGTGAAAGTAATATTTACAGTAGCGATTTTCTCTTTTTGTACTATACAGGGGGTCCCCGAGTTACGAACTCGTTAGGGACTGCCCGCCTGTACGGAAGTCGGAAATGTTCGTAAGTCGGCCGCGCATGCGCAGACCGACAAATACGGAGATTTCCGGACATTTCCGAAGTTCCGTCTAATGCCGTTCTGCTTCCGGCATTTTCCGAGGCTCTGTATGGCCGCGCATGCGCAGAACGGCCGAAAGACGGCGAAAAACAGCGAAGAATGGCGGAGGGTCCCCGCAGCGCCCCGTTCGTAAGTAGGGGTTGTTCGTAGGTCGGGCGTTCGTAAGTCGGGGACCCCCTGTACTGTAAAGGGCTCATTTTAGTTTTCTTTTTTTTAACCCCATTATGTTACTGGCCGATTAATCGATTATGAAAATAGTAATCGATTAATTTCATAATCGATTAGTTGTCGATTAATCGATTAGTTGTTTCAGCCCTATTGTGAACAAGCACGGTTCTTTTCGCGTGAAACGCGTCAACTGATCATCCCTGCACATTTGTCTGGCTCATGACAATAAAGACATTTCTACAGCATCTTTTGGATTCAAGTGTGCGATCAATCTTTTCTTCTCTTCTTGATATTGCCTACGGTGATGAGCCGGGTTTAGCACCTTGGCCCGGTTGCGTCCATTTTTTGCCTGAAGCCGTGTGTGCGCCCTTGTTCTGTTTCCTAATATCTCATTGCTATTTGGGCTCTGCAAAGCCAACTCTACTGCCATCACTCTTGTTTTAGATGGCAACTGGTTTGAAAGTTTATTGTCAAAATCTTAAATAAACACCTTTAAAAAAAAAAATGTAACATTTCTTCCAGTAAATGAAAGATTAGTAATGTCCCTTTTGTTTACTTTTATACCTGTTGTGGAAAGATAAAATCACTAGTAGTTAATTTTAGACCCTCCGGATCGGCATCAGACGTGACAAAGGTCCTCATTCATTAGAGGTAGTAAAAGCCCCACTGTGTCGCATTACTGCCTCTTCCAGATTCAGAGCTAGACTCTGCATGACTAACAAGCAGTGTTGTATACAGTGTAACGTGCTTGTAAACACACACATTATTATACAAAATGATTATTGAAGGCTAGCATCTGAAAACACCAATCCTATTCAGACCATAAACCCCGATTCTTAGATGTTCACGTCATACTGACCCATCAGACGTGTCTGTGGTGTAAAGAACCAATTTTTTTAGCACAGTACAGAGCAATGTATTAGATGCAATGACCTAAGGCACCAAATCAGAAATCAGCTCCCACTGCTAGAACTTCCCTAAGACCCCTTTCACACTTGTGCGACTTCAAAGTCGCACGATTTTACTGCGATTCGTGGCCGCGATTTTTGACGCGATTTCAAGGAATGTTTGTGTAAGTGGCATCAAAATCGCACCAAAGTAGTGCAGGGACTACTTTGAAGTCGGAACGACTTGAAGTCGTACTAATATGAATGGCTGTCATTGGAAATCATGGGGAACGTCTTGTCGTGCTACTTTGCAGTCCCAAATCGTGGGACAAGTCGTAATAAGTGTGAAAGGGGCCTAAGACCCCTTTCACACTGGGGCAGTTTTCAGGAGCTTTAGCGCTGGAAATAGCCTCTGCTAAGCACTTGAAAACCGCTTCCCATTCATTCAAGTGTGACTTTTCACACTGGGGCGGCGCAAGCAGCATCTTTCAGGAGGTTTGGGAGCGCTGTATTTAGCGCTCTCAAAACGCCCTGCCCATTGGAATGAATGGGCAGTGCTTCCTAGCGCCACAACACGGGACTTTTTAACCCCTCCTTTGGGGTTAAAAAAGCACCCCCCCCAGTGGCCGAAAAGCGCTGCTTAACCATTTGCCGACCGGTGCACGCCGATGTATGTTCCTACTTTGGGGACGGATATCGTTGTTATGGCAGCAGTTAGCTGCCATAACCCCGGTAGCCCCGAGTTCAGCCGGCGGTCGGCTGCAAGATAAAAGTGGTCTCTGCGGCAGATTCGCCGCAGGATCACTTTTATCGGTGGCGGGAGAGGGCCCCCCCGCCGCGATCCGGTGCCCTCCGCCACTTACCGGAGCCGTCGGCAGCGGTGGAGGCGATCGCATCTGTCCCCTGGGCTGACATGGAGATGAGTGAGGGGAAGATGGCCCCCACCCGTCTCCATGACACTGCAGGGCAGAAGCGTCATCAAAACGTCACTTCCGCCTATAGCTCTTAAAGGGCCATTCATTTTTTTCAATGACAAAATGTTTTTTTTTTTGTTTTTTTATTGCATTTTAGTGTAAATATGAGATCTGAGGTCTCATATTTAAGAGGTCCTGTCATGCTTTTTTTCTATTACAAGGGATGTTTACAGTGTAAAAATAAAAAGTAAAAGGTAAAATAAATAAGAAAAAAAAAAGAATAATTTTAAGCGCGCCCATCCCGCTGAGCTCGCCTGCAGAAGCGAACGCATTCGTGAGTAGTGCCCGCATATGAAAACGGTGTTCAAATCACACATGTGAGGTATTGCCGCGATCAGTAGAGCGAGAGCAATTCTAGCCCTCCTCTTTAACGGAAAACATGCAACCTGTAGAATCTTTTAAATGTAGCCTTTGGAGATTTTTAAGGGTAAAAGTTTGTCGCCATTCCACGAGCGGGCGCAATTTTGAGGCGTGACATGTTGGGTATCAATTTACTCGGCGTAACATTATATTTCACAATATAAAAAAAAAATTGGGCTAACTTTACTGTTGTCTTATTTTTTTAATTCAAAAAAGTAGATTTTTTCAAAAAATGTGCGCTTGTAAGGCCGCTGCACAAATACGGTGTGACAGAAAGTTTTGCAATGACCGCCATTTTATTCTCTAGGATGTTAGAAAAAAAAAATTATAATATTTGGGGGTTCTAAGTAATTTTCTAGCAAAAGAATATGTTTTTAACTTGTAAACAACACATCTAAAAAAGAGGCTCGGTCTTAAAGTGGTTAAACAGCGGTAAAGCGCCACTAAAACGAGCGGCGCTTTACCAAGAACGCGGCCACGGCCCCAGTGTGAAAGGAGTCTAACGCGGTTTGAAGGTTACACCTGATTGGTGGACATCATTTTTATTGGCATCATTATTACCGTATTTATCGGCATATAACACGCACTTTTTCCCCCTTAAGATTTTCGGCCGCTCTTCGGTCTTTTTCGGCGGCGAATGCGACAGAGAGTCTCGGCGGCGGGAAATTTAAACCGGGACCGGACTTCAAATGACGCTGGCAAGTTCCAAAGAAACTGGGCATGGCTGCAATGACGCTGGGCAAGCTGCAATGACGCTGGGCAAGCTGCAATGACGCTGGCAAGGCTGCAATGACGCTGGGCAAGGCTGCAATGGCGCTGGCAAGGCTGCAATGTCGCTGGCAAGGCTGCAATGACGCTGGGCAAGGCTGCAATGACGCTGGGCAAGGCTGCAAATGACGCTGGGCAAGGCTGCAATGACGCTGGCAAGGCTGTAATGACGCTGGGCAAGGCTGCAATGACGCTGGCAAGGCTGCAATGACGCTGGGCAAGGCTACAATGACGCTGGGCAAGCTGCAAATGACGCTTAAATGTAAGTTTTTTTTTTTTTCCTAAACTTTCCTCCTAAAACTTTTTTTCCTTAAAATGCCCTCCTAAACTTGGGGTGCGTGTTATACGCCGGTGCGTGTTATACGCCGATAAATACGGTAAATAATAATTTTTGATGACAGTGAGCAAACCCCCGAATCTGAGGGCACTGCAGTCATATGTGATATTGTGTAAAGAAAAATATACATCTGATGAGAATATCCACCTGCTGACCACCTATATGTCAACAGCATGTTGTTAGGCAAAGTAGTAAAAATGTGTATTGTGTAGAATTGTCTCATCTCGATGAAGAACAAGCTCTGCATTGAAATTAAGCAGCTTGGGCAAAATGACAGCTAAACTACTATTCAGTTGTTCTTCTTAGACCCCTTTCACACAGAGACGCGGGGGGCGTCAGCGGTAAAGCAGCGCTATTTTTAGGTGGTTTACCGTCGCTTTAGAAGCGATATTCGGCCGCTGGCGGGGCGGTTTTAACCCCCCGCTAGCGGCTGAAAAGGGGTTAAATCCGTTTTGCCAGCGGTATCGCAGCGCTGCCCCATTGATTTCAATGGGAAGCAGTGGTGGAGGAGCGGTGAGTTCACCGCTCCTTTACCGCTCCAAAGAAGCTGCTGGCAGGACTTTTTCTGACGCCCTGCCAGCGCACCGCTCCAGTGTGA
Organism: Lithobates sylvaticus; assembly: GCA_028564925.1. Lineage (NCBI taxonomy): Eukaryota > Metazoa > Chordata > Amphibia > Anura > Ranidae > Lithobates > Lithobates sylvaticus. Next base: position 566,835,270 of record CM053027.1, on the reverse strand, counting down.
AAGAAAGCCCTCCGGCTTTCACACTGGAGTGAATAGAGCAGCTTTTTTTTGGGCGCTATTTTTAGCGCTGTAGCGCCTGAAGTACGCCCGCAGTGTGAAAGGGGTCTAAATGCGGCTTGAAAAATCATTGCATACATCTTACTCAATTTACAAGAAAGACAAAATCTAAATATAGATATTTGTATAAATAGAAAAACATATAAATATTTTTTTTTTTTAATAGTTCAAAGAGCAATGCGATAGCTCATAACAATCAGATGACACCTGATGTGGGTTCACAGCAATAGTAGAGATGTGGTCTATGGGTTACTAATGCCTCGTACTCACCACGAGATTATCGGCTGAATGACCATCCGTTTTTTTTCAATGCTAGTCACCAATTAGAAAATGAAGAGGTTACTAAAGTTACGAAAGTTCTCGTTCTCAGAATAAAAATTCAGAAGTGATGTCATGTATTGTATTTGTATTGTATTTTCAGGACAAAGACTGCACTGATTAAACAAAAATCGTACGATCTGGTATCATAGGAGAAAAACGTCTCTCATGATCGGCTCTCGAAAGCTCTGTACTAACCATCAGATTATCTTAGGATCTCTTTGAAAAGTGGTATTTTCCATCTGATTTTCTGATTGGGTGTACGGCCTTCAGTGTTGCTATGGGCTACTAGGTGTTACTATGGACCACTATGTATTGCTATGAGTTACTATGTGTTGCTGTGGGCTACCATGTGTTGCTACAGGTTACTAGGTGTTACTATGGACTACTATGTATTGCTATGGGTTACTATGTGTTGCTGTGGACTACCATGTGTTGCTATGGGTTACTAGGTGTTACTATGGACTACTATATATTGCTATGGGTTACTATGTGTTGCTGTGGGCTACCATGTGTTGCTATGGGTTACTAGATGTTACTCTGGACTACTATGGGTTACTATGTGTTGCTGTGGGCTACCATGTGTTGCTATGGGTTACTAAGGACTACTATGTATTGCTATGGGTTACTATGTGTTGCTCTGGGCTACCATGTGTTGCTATGAGTTACTAGGTGTTACTATGAACTACTATGTGTTGCTATGGGCGACAGTGGGGGTTATTTACTAAAGGCAAATCCACTTTGTACTACAAGTGCACTAAAAAAGGGCACTTGGAAGTGCAGGTGCTGTAGATCTGAGGGGGACATGCAAAGAAAATAAAAAACAGCATTTTAGTTTGCATATGATTGGATGATAAAATCAGCAGAGCTTCCCCTCCTTTCAGATCTTCCCCTTTAGATCTACAGCGACTGCACTTCCAAGTGCACTTGTAGTGCAGAGTGGATTTGCCTTTAGTAAATAATCCCCAATGTGTTGTTGTGGGCTACCACGTGTTGCTTTGGGTTACTAAGTGTTACTATGAACTACTATGCATTGCTATGGGCCATCATGTGTTGCTATGGGTTACTAAGGGGGAGATTTACTAAAACTGGAGCACTCAGAATCTGATGCAGCTGTCCATGGTAGGCAATTAGCTTCTAACTTCAGCTTGTTCAATTAAGCCTTGACAAATAAAAAAAACCTGGAAGTTGATTGATTTCTATTCAGAACTGCACCGGATTTTGCACTCCCCAGTTTTAGTAAATCTTCCCTGAGGCCTGGTTCCCACCTATGCATTTTTTTTAGTGCGTTTTTAGTTTTACAAAAACTCACTACAGTCCATTTAACATGGTTTCCTATGGATGTAGTTCACATCTGTGCATTTTATGGAAAGGGCCAGGGACTTTTTTCTTGCTTTTGGTTCCATAGACTTCAATGGATCAAAAACGTGTATTGAAAAACGCAAAATGCATCTGGAATATGCAAACTGCAACCTACATAGGTGTGAACCAGGCCTCGGTGTTGCTATAGGTTACTGTTATTTGCTTTATGGGCAATGCATCCAGTTGCAAATTGTAAAAGACACAATTAGGAGCCAATACAACCTGCAGACTACAAATCATGTGATCTGCGACATTGTGTAAAGCAATTTGTGCAATTTAAAGCTACAGGGTGCAAAGCTACTGTGCATGCAAAAATGTAAATGAGTGTGCAGCCCTCTGATTGCCTTCTACATGGGGATGTGGTAACGCATGTTCTGCACAGCTGTGCATGTTCTGCTGGGTTCTGTATGTTGCTATGGGTTACAAAGTGTTGCTAAAGGTAATTAACTTGCTATAGGTTACTATGTGTTGCTATGGGTTACTGCTCTTTGCCTTATAGGCAATACATCCAGTCAGGAGCCAATACAACCTGCACGTGATCTGCAACATTGTGTAAACTATATGTATGAGGTAATGCAATGTAAAGCTACAGGGTGCAGACTGAGCTGTGCATGCAATATAAAGCAGAGTGCAATCCTCTGATGATTGACCTCTACATGGGGGTGTCAAGCTGTGTATTGTCTGCTGGGTTACGATGTGTGTTGCTATGGGTTACTACTACTAGAGCTTACTATGTGCTGCAATGGGTTACTGCTCTTTGCTTTATGGGCAATACATCCAGCAAGGAGCCAATACAACCTGCAGACTGCATGTGACCTGCAACGTTGTGTAAAGGCCCGTACACACTCAGAAAATCGTACAAAAAATACCGCTTTCGAATCAATCATACAATAATCTGATTGTCAGTACACAGCTTTTGTCCGAAATATTCCGAAGGGACAAGATCGCACGATTTTCGTTTAATCAGCACAGTTTTCCACCGAAAATACAATACAAATACATTACATCACGTCCGAATTTTTATTCTGTAGAATTTTCATACTTTAGTAATCTAGTTGTTTTCTATATGGAAAACATGCAAAAAAATATGAATGATCATTCGTTCGATAATATCAGTGTGTGTAATAGGCTTCAAGCAACATGTATGGGGCAATGCAATGTAAAGCTACAGGGTGCAGACGGATTTGTACATGCAATGTGTAGCCTTTTGATGATTGCCTTCTACATGGGTTGTAGTACAGCTATGTCAAATATAGTTGTGCGTGTTCTGCTGGGTTACAGTGTGTATTGCTATGGGTTACTAAGTGTCCCTATGGGTAATATGTGTAGAAATATTGGGTTACTATAGGTTACTAAGGTTACTGAGTGCTACTAGGGCTTATAATGTGTTGCTATGGGTTACTGCTCTTTGCCTTATAGGCAATACATCCATCTAGGAGCTGTGCATGTTCTGCTGGGTTACTATGTGTTGCTATGGGTTACTAAGTGTTGCTATGGTTTGCTATAGGTTACTATATATATATCGCTATGGGTTACTGCTCTTTGCCTTATGGTAAATACATCCAGCCAGGAGGTGTGCATGCTCTGCTAGGTTACTATGTGTTGCTATCTGTTGCTGTAGCTTACTATATATTGCTATGGGTTACTGCTCTTTGCCTTATGAGCAATACAACCAGCCAGGAGCCAATACAACCTGCAGACTGCATGTGATCAGCAACATTGTGTACAGCAACATGTATGAGACATATGGGACAAGTCAATGTACAGCTGAGGGTGCAGATTGAGTGCATGTAACGTAGAGCAGTGTGATGATTGCCTTCTACATGGGGGCGTAGTATTGCATGTCAGGCATAGCTTTGCATGTTCTGCTGGGTTACTGTGTGTTGCTATGGGTTAAGTGTTCCTATAGGGTACAATGTGTTGCTATGGGTTACTGCTCTTTGCCTTGTGGGCACTACATCCAGGTGCAAATAGTAAAATGCATAGCCAAGAGCCAATACAACCTGCAGACTGTAAATCAACAGTATGCAAATGTCTGCACTTGAATGTGATCTGCAACATTGTGTAATGCCGGGTTTATGGGATAATGCAATGTAAAGGTACACGGTGTAGTCTGAATTGTGCATGCAATGTAATGCAGAGTGCAGTCCTCTGATTGCCCTCTACATGGAGGTGTATTAATGCATGTCTGGCACAGCTGTGTAGGTTTTGCTGGGTTACTATGAGTTGTGTTTCTATGGGTTAGCATGTGTTTCTATGGCTTACTATAGGTTAGCATATGTTTCTATGGGTTACTGCTCTCTACCTTAGGGGCATTACATCCAGGTGCAAATAATAAAGGCACAATCAGGAGCCAATACAGCCTGCAGAGTGTACATATGTGCACCAGTGTGTAAAGACAGGTGTATGGACAATGCAATGTGTGGTAGATGGTCCATGCAGTGTGTGTTCCTCCTCTCCATGGCAGTGCAGTGTAGCATGTTGTGCTGTGCTCAGTCCTCCCTACACTCACTTGTAGCCCAGACATGATCACTTTGCAGGGCAGGCAAGATGGCGGTATGGAGCTGAGGGAGAGCCAGGCCGGGCTGTGTGAGGGGAGCCCGGGCACAGGAGCTCCCTGCAGCTTGCAGCGTGCAGTAGACGAGGGTGGCTCTTACCTGCTGCAGTGGCTGCACGGCCCCCCTGGAGACCGCAGTGCGCTGAGTACAGACAGTCCCTCGGGCATCCAGGGATGCCCAACCCCAGAGAATGGCACAGGGAAGGGGGGGGGCACACTGCTAGCTAGGCACCGGAGCTGGCAGACACAAGAAGGAGGAGGCTGCAGCAGCAACACTGGGGAGAGGGGAGGGAGGGAGACTGGCTGTACTGACATACAGGAGGAGGAGGAAGGGCAGACCTCTACTACAAGGAGGGAGAGAGGAGAAGCAGCCTGTGTGTAGAGGAGACACAAAGGAGGCGCCTCTGTGTGCACTGAGGATGCTGATGGCTCTGACAGGAACACTGCTACTCTGTGACAGCCTGCCCAGTACACACTCTATTCCTACACAGTGCCCACCAGAATGAACCACTACTACCTCACTGTACACCCTCTGTGCCAGCCTGCCCAGTACACACTCCAGTCATACACAGTGCCCACTAGCATAAACCAGTACTTCCTCATTGTACACCCTCTGTGCCAGCCTGCCCAGTACACACTCCAGTCATACACAGTGCACAGCATGAAACCCTACTACCTCATTGTACACCCTCTGTGCCAGCCTGCCCAGTACACACTCTATTCCTACACAGTGCCCACCAGCATGAACCACTACTACCTCATTGTACACCCTCTGTGCCAGCCTGCCCAGTATACACTCTATTTCTACACAGTGCTCACCAGCATGAACCACTACTACCTCATTGTACACCCCCTGTGCTAGCCTGCCCAGTACACACTCTATTCCTACACAGTGCCCACCAGCATGAACCACTACTACCTCATTGTACACCCTCTGTGCCAGCCTACCCAGTACACACTCCAGTCATACACAGTGCCCACTAGCATAAACCAGTACTACCTCATTGTACACCCTCTGTGCCAGCCTGCCCAGTACACTATTCCTACACAGTGCACAGCATGAACCACTACTACCTCATTGTACACCCTCTGTGCCAGCCTGCCCAGTACACACTCCAGTCATACACAGTGCACAGCATGAAACCCTACTACCTCATTGTACACCCTCTGTGCCAGCCTGCCCAGTACACACTCTATTCCTACACAGTGCTCACCAGCATGAACCACTACTACCTCATTGTACACCCTCTGTGCCAGCCTGCCCAGTACACACTCCACTCATACACAGTGCACAGCATGAAACCCTACTACCTCATTGTACACCCTCCACACCCCTACTACCTCATTGTACACCCTCCACACCCCTACTACCTCATTGTACACCCTCTGTGCCAGCCTGCCCAGTACACACTCCATTCCTACACAGTACACAGCATGGATCCCTACTACCTCATTGTACACCTTCCACACCACACAGGACCAAGGTCCTCCTTCATGAGGGGAATAATATTACCTCATTGTACACCCTCTGTGCCAGCCTGTCCAGGACTCATCCCATTCCTACACAGTGCACAGCATAAAGCCTTACTACCTCATTGTACGCCCTCTGTGCCAGACTTCCCAGTACACACTCCATTTCTACACAGTGCACAGCAGGAAGCCCTACTACCTCATTGTACGCCTTCTGTGCCAGCCTGCCCAGTACACACTCCATTCTTACACAATGCACAGCACTACTACCTCATTGTACACCCTCCTCACCCCTATTACCTCATTGTACACCCTCCACATTACACAGGACCAGGGTCCTCCTTCATGAGGGGGAATATTTTTACCTCATTATACACCCTCCACACCACAAAGGACCAAGGTCCTCCTTCATGAGGGGGAATAATATTACCTCAGAGGAAGGCAGGACAAAAAATACCTAGACTGATGTGTAGGTTTGTAAAAAAAGAAAGTGCAGCGCAAAACATATAAAAAATGGAATATAAAAGTTCATATCCAATTAGCAATGTGTAGAGTGATGTGGATGAGAACACCCAGTGACTGTAGACTTTCAGTAAGTTTCACAGTGACAATCCTGCACCAAACGGAAAAGGTACTCTTACCAAATGTGATAATCAAAAACGCATGGACCCATTCGTGGGATGATGGTGCAATAACGATCCAACCAGGAGGAAATCCAAAGGTGTGGGATGACCAGGACACCAGAACTATCCTGAGGATGCGGCTCCAACCAAGATGATCCACCATGAGATGATTATGCAGGTTTAATGCCCAAGAAAAAATAAAAGATGCAATCTCAGTGCAGACTGTATAAAAATCTTGTTTTATTTAAAAAAGGGGGATAAAACTGAAGCTCCAATGGATATTAAGGACTGCACTATGTGTGATGTGTAGGTTTACAAATACATCCATAGCATTACACAACTGTATTATTACTAGGCTCTGTTCACATATATGCAAATTGGATGCATTTTGAACCGCATCGGATTCCAATGACATGTGAATCAAAACAGCTTTCTGTGGACCCCTTAGGTCTTGCATGGATTATAAGGGGAACCCCTACGCCAAAATTAAAAAAAAAATGGCATGGGCCCAACCAAAATCCATACCAGACCCTTATCCGAGCATGCAGCCTGACGAGCCAGGAAAGGAGGGGATGCACGAGCGCCCCTCCCCTCCTGTACCATACCAGGCCACCTCTGGACCCCCTTACATTTCGCAGCCTGCACCTTTGGGACCCTTTATATTACACAGCCCCTGCACCTCTGGACCCCTTTATATTACACACCCTCTGCGCCTCTGGACCCCTTTATATTACACATCCCCTGCACCTCTGGACCCCTTTCCATTACACAGCCCTGCACCTCTGGACCCCTTTACTTTACATAGCCCCGCACCTCTGGACCCCTTTACATTACACAGCCCCCGTACCTCTGGACCCCTTTACATTAAACAGCCCCTTTACCTCTGGACCTCTTTACATTACACAGCCTGCACCTTTGGAACCCTTTATATTACACAGCCCCTGCACCTCTGGACCCCTTTACTTTACACAGCCCCGCACCTCTGGACCCCTTTACTTTACACAGCCCCGCACCTCTGGACCCCTTTACTTTACACAGCCCCACACCTCTGGACCCCTTTACATTACACAGCCCCACACCTCTGTACCCCTTTACATTACACAGCCCCACACCTCTGGACCCCTTTACATTACACATCCCTGCATCTCTGGACCCCTTTACATTACACAGCCCCCATACCTCTGGACCCCTTTACAATACACAGCCCCCTCTGCATATTACACAGCCCCCTGCACATCACACAATCCCTCCCTGCATATTACGCAGCCCCCCCCCACAGCTGTGTAAGCACGTAGGGATGGGGTGTTTAAAGAAAAAAAAAATCTTATACATTTTATTTAATATTTTTTTATTTTTACACTGTCCCTTTGTTGCTGTCAGAATGAATGTAAACATCCCTTGTGACAGTAATAGGCACATGACAGGTACTGTTTATGGAGGGATCGGGGGTCTATAAGACCTCAAATCCCTCTTTTGCACTTAAAAGCATTCAACAGCAAGTTTGGCTGTTTTGAATACTGTAATTTTTTTTAAATTTGGCGCCTTTAAGCCTTCTGTAAAACAGAAGTGATGTTATGACAACCCCTTCAAGCCGAGAATACAAGAATACATATCGTATTTATCGGCGTATAACACGCATCTTTTCCCCCTTAAAATCGGGGGAAAGTCGTGGGCGCGTGTTATACGCCGATCCCCCATAAAAAAGTGACAAAAAAATCGAGCGGCGCCGAAGGATAGCGAGCGCCGCCAAAAAAAAACGATGCGCCGCCGAAAAAGGCCGAAGCGCCGCCGAAAATGACCGAAGCGCTGCCGAAAGCGCTGCTCACGGTCCCGCCTCCCTGCGCTCGCTCCTGAAACAGCAGGGAGGCGGGACTGCGAGCGGAGCCGAACTTCGCCTCGGTCTTTTTCGGCGGCGCTCACGCGGTCTGTCTCGGCGGCAGGAAATTTAAAAGTGGGCAAGGCTGCAAATGACGCTGGCAAGCTGCAAATGGCACTGGGCAAGCTACAAATGACACTGGGCAAGCTGCAAATGACACTGGGCAAACTGCAAATGACACTGGGCAAGCTGCAAATGACGCTGGGCAAGGCTGCAAATGGCGCTGGGCAAGCTGCAAATGACACTGGGCAAGGCTGCAAATGACGCTGGGCACGCTGCAAATGACGCTGGGCAAGCTGCAAATGACGCTTAAATGTAAGTTTTTTTTTTCCCTAAACTTCCCTCGTAAAAAGTTTTTTCCTTAAAATTCCCTCCTAAAGTTGGGGTGCGTGTTATACGCCGATAAATACAGTAACTAAATTGGATTTTAGTGCCATTTTAAAAGCTTTTACAAAAAAAATAAAAATAAAATAAAAATACTTTGATTTAAAAATTGCAATTGATTGGAAAAAGATCGCTGAATGGTTTCCAGGATTCAAGGAGGTACTTCATGTCTTATGGTTACTTGCTGGCCAGAGCCATCTGGTGAGCGCAATTTGTTGTCACTTTGGGTGAAAAGTCACGAATATTTTCTGGAACACGGATTTTATTTCTCACATGGTGTTGGAGTGGAATCATGTAGAAAGAATTTTGGAGCTGTTTTTCAACTTTTTATGATATATTTGTTTGAGCAAACATAAATATATTAAGTAATTTTTTCTGAATTACTTGTGCTTATGTAGAAAGTGAAGCCATTCGCTAATACACGTTTATACACCGTTTTGAATGTATATAGATTATTTGTTTAAATCACCTTTTCCATTTTCATGATTGTATTGGGAGCGCCCTTTAACACAGTATTCATTCTTCATTAATCTTCACTAATTTCAACTAATTTCAGGTCCAGCAACCCTTCTTTCCTTTTTGTTTTAATATTGGTGCCAGCAGGGCTTGAAAAATCCCAGGCACCAGGTCGCCATGGCGACCAGAAACTGCACCCTGGCGCCTAGGGTGCCACCAGCCCATTCACTGCAACTCCCGATGCCCCAGACATGCAGTGCTATTATATTTAACACTGACCGCCGTTCCTCCTCCTTTCTCCACACTCAGCGCGGCGCTTGATGCTTGCCAGAGCCGCTGAGTGTGTGAAACTGACACATAACAGAGAGAGGAGAGAGAGAGGATCTGTCAGAATGGAGCTTGATGTCAGGGGTGGGCGGGACCCGGCCTGGGTGGGCGGGACCCAGCAGCTATCAAACACCAGCCAATGGGATGGGATCTGGGCGGGCCGCTACGTGTATGTGGCATCCGCCCCTTTTCTTAAGCAGCCCAATCATTGTCTGGTGTTTGATAGCTGCTGGGTCCCGACATTAAGCTAAATTCTGACAGCTCCTCTCTCCTTTCTGTTACTTGTCAGTTTCACACACAGTTACACTCGGCTCAGTGTGAAACCTGACAGTGCCACCCACCAGTGCCACCTGTCAGTGCCACCTGCCAGTGCCACCTGCCAGTGCCAACCAGTGCCATCTGCCAGTGCCACATGCCACCGCCAACCAGTGCCACCTGCCACCGCCAACCAGTGCCACCTGTCACTGCCAACCAGTGCCACCACCAATCAGTGCCACCGCCAATCAGTGCCACATGCCAGTGCCAATAGTGCCACCTGCCAGTTCCAAACCAGTGCCACCTGCCAATGCCTGCCAGTGCCAACCAGTGCCACCTGCCACTGCCAATCACTGCCACGTGCCAGCGCCACCTGCCAGTGCCACCTGCCAGTGCAAACCAATGCCACATGCCAGTGCCAGCCAATACCACCTGCCAGTGCCATCTGTCAGTTCCAAACCAGTGCCACCAACCAGTGCCACCAACCAGTGCAACCTGCCAGTGCCAACTCTATGGAGCCAATTCACAGGGCTCCGGGATGGCTTTGGAGCAAATTGCAGAAGGGTCCTGTGCGTCTTCTGGTCCGTTCCAGGTCCGAATTCAGCCAAAATTTTGGACTGAAATCAGACCTTAAAGCGGTAAGTGGGGACGCACCGGACCACTGCTGTGAGCCGCTCCGTGCTGCAGTGTAAACCCAGCCTTACTTTTTCTGACCAGCCCATAACCCTGATGTAACAGCGCACCTATTTCCTTATTCACTTCACTTACCTCACTCTACTGTAACCAACACTAGATGTTGGTAGGGTTCTTGACACTGGTGATTACAAAGTCAGTTTGGGCACACCTGTACTGCTCAGCATAGACTTCTACCGGCATTGACTACATCATGCATACCACTTTTTCATCTAGATTGACCAATTACCTACATATAGGCCTTCCCCAGTCGCCGCGGGAGGCTCCGCTAGGACTGTGGTGCACCTGGGAGACATCCAAGTGGGGTAAGACGCTGTATATCCCTATGTATCCTCCCCCCATACAATGTCTAAATATTTAGTTGCTGAATGTTGATGCAACTACATAAATTATTTATATGTTTATAATCTCTAAAAACTCTCTTTGCAGACTCATATGTTGTATTTCCTGAAGAAGCTATAGAAAATAGCGAAACTAGTAGAAATACCCCACTATATGTATTTGCTCTTATGATTACATTTTTAAAAAATGTTGTATATTTTTTTACATACAATTGTTTACAAATTCTTTGCTATATACGGTATGTATAACGTACCGTAATAGTCCGATAGCTCCCCCTGATAGCTCCCCCTTGTGGTGGTTCTGGTTGGGGACCAGATACCCCAAAAAACTTTCACTTTATACAATTACGGATGATGGTACACTGTTCTATCAGTGTTATTTATTACTTTATTTAGACAGTTAGGCCAAATAATTTTCATCTCAGTGTTACATTGGAGTTATTGACTGGGTGCTCTGTTGTGAGTTAGGGTTAGGGGTGAAAATTACTGGCCTTACCCCGGGAGCTGACAATCCTAACCACTCTAAAGCCCCATACACACAGTCGGATTTTCCGATGGATTCTGTCCTATCAGACAATGTTGTCGGAAATTCCGACCGCGTGTAGGCACCATCGGACAGTTTCCATCAGATTGTCTGACGGACAAAGTCCTATCTCCTGCTGGATAGATTTTTTGACAACAAAGTCCGATCACACCAAATCCGATCGTGTGTAGCGAATTCCGACGGACAAAGTGCTACGCATGCTCAGATCACATTACAAGACCAAAGCTATTGGCTACTAGCCTCTACGTAGTCCCGTCGTAGGCAACAAACGTCACCACGTTCAGAATGATCGGATTTTCCGACAACTTTGTCCGACCGTGTGTACGCAAAACCAACATCGGACAAAGTACGACGGACATGATCCGACGGACCTGGTCCTCGGATAATCCACGCGTGTGTATGGGGCTTAAAAAGAAACTGGCTCCTAACTTTTTTAACTGGCTCCTAGATTCAAAGCAAATTTGTCAAGCCTGGGCGCCAGTCCCATTTATTTATTATTCATGGTGGAAAATGGGACTTATAGTCTTCTCATGTACATATTCCTGTGACTTTTTTGATGCAAAAATGTGTTTTTGGCTTTTGGAAAACACATAAGAAAAGCATGAAAAACGCATAAGGCCTCATGCACACAGGCCATTCTTTTCCCTCCTCTGGATGCCTTTGCTCCTGGCAAGAAAAAAAGCAGCTTCAAAAATACATTTTGCACACACGTTTAGGTATGTTTAGATGCATCAAGCGTTTGGACATTCATTTATTCTGGTCATTGGAATAACTTCAGACATGAGATGAACAAAGCATATCGTTTTTTTTCTTTTCTCACATCTGTATCTATAATTGTATCTTGTGTAGACATGTGCAATTCGTTTTGTTTTTTTTAGTTTTTAGTTTTTTTTAGTTATATTCGTTCATTCGTTATCGTACGAATGAACGAACGATACGCTAAAAATTTTAACGAATCGTTCGAAACAAACGAATCTGAAAAACAACGAAAATCCGAAAAAAACTAATTAGAAACAACGAATCTACGAAAGAAGAAAATCCGAAAAACGAAAACAGGAACAACGAAAATCAAAATGAACGAAAAAATTCGTACATTCGTAACTTTTTTTTTTTGTTGTTGAATTGGTAATTTTCCGTGTCTCTTACAATGGCGCTGCTTAATGTGCTTCGAATGGATTGAACGAAAAAATTCGTACATTCGTAACTTTTTTTTTTCGATTCGTAATTTTCCATGTCTGTTACAATGGCGCTGCTTAACGTGCTTCGAATGGATTGAACGAAAAAATTCGTACATTTTCGTAACTTTTTTTTTCGATTCGTAATTTTCCGTGTCTCTTAAAATGTAATAATAGCATACACATTACATAAAATTATGAATTATGCTCCGATTACGAATGTTACGAATGTTACGAAAGTACGAATAAATACGAATGCGTCCGAATTTCGAATAAACGAAAATTAAACTGAAATTAAACGGAAAAACGAATCAACGAAAAAATAACTCTTACGAAAATACGAATCGTTACGAATACAAACACCGACGACTTACGAATTTACGAATCGTTACGAATCAACGGAAACGAAAAAAAACGAAACGAAAATAAACAAATTATTTTGTTGTGCACATGTCTAATCTTGTGTATGTCCACTTTATAAATTGTAAATGTTTGATGCTTTTTGATCAGGCAGCAGCTTTTTCCATTTTAGACACCTTTTCACCCCTCATCGTTTTTTCTTTCCCGGTCCCATGAGCACACGGCACGGGATCGGGGGCTGCTTTGTTTGGTCAGACTTATTGTGGGGCTCCCTTCTGGGATCTCTGCATTCCGCCTCCCAATTCTGGATATAGTGCAGTCCTCTTAGTGTCCCCGGGCCTTTTTTTTTCGTGTCGGCGCCTGTCCTCCAACACTTTTCACCTTTTTCCAACATGGTGGCCACAAACTTTCCTGTTCCTGGCTGTGGCGCCATCAGCGCATGTCCAACGCACGCCGGAAATGACATCACATGCGGCCATTTTATGCATTCAGAGGCCATGGCAGGGGATATGCAAGTTGTTGTTGCCCCTGATGCCCCATAGGGGGGGGGGGGCTCTCTCCCCTCACTTGTGCTTCATCTTCATGGCCAAATATAGCAATTTATTGGATGGACCGCATACATGTGACATGGTTCTTGGCTATATCAAGACTTGGCCTCAGACCTCGCCTCTGCATTTGGCTTTTTACCTGGAGACTCTGCACAGGAGATGACCATCCACATGTCGGCTTTCCATCTATACATATGAGAACAGTTCCCTCATAGGTAAGATTTTATCCAATGGCCCCCAGTTTATTATTTCCTAGACCAATCATTACTTATATGCTTCTCATTCAATTCCCTTTTTGTCATTTATTTCTCGATTTTTTTCACTTACCCTATTTGGCAACAAGCTTCATTTCCCCCCCTTTTTGCTTTGGGGGGTCTATTACTATTTTGGGTCTATTGATAATACACCCACCCTAGGTAAGACTACTAATAATTCAGTATATAAGTATTTTTGACACTGGTTTGTTCAATGCCAGTGTATTTTAATGATATAGTTATTGCTCCAGTATTTTCTTTTTCCATTTACATTTTAGGATTTCACATGGTTTTCGGGACCCAATGATATCCCTTGTGCTCCTACCGGGACTAGTTGTGGGGTGTTTTTCTGTCCTATTCGCCTGCTCCAGAAGCATCTTACATATGTCCAATCTGCAGGGTTGCCAACCGCCAGTAAATTTACTGACAGTTTGTAAAAAAAATTTTATTACAGCTGCCAGTAAATATCAGGGGCTGATAATTTCATGCTTTTTAAGTGTAAATCAAGCAAATTATTTTGTTATAGGTATTGTCAGTGTTTCCTCAAATATTCACTGTTAGTTTTCAATAGGAGTTCTGTAATTTCTCAGGATGGCAGTAAAAAAAATGTGCTCTGCCAGTAAATTTTCCATGTTTTGTCAGTAAAAAAATGCAGCGGGAGGTTGGCAACCCTGCCAATCTGTGTTACTTACTTGATCCTCATGTGGACTGTTCTTAAATTGTGTCATTTTAACTGACAATTGCGCAATGCTTTACCCAAACAAAAAAAAATTTCCCCACAAATGGAGCTTTCTTTTGGTGGTATTTGATCACCTCTGTGGTTTTTATTTTTTGAGCTATAAACAAAAGAAGAGCGACAATTTTGGAAAAAACACAATGGGGGTTATTTACGAAAGGAAAATACACTTTGCACTGAAAGTGCACTTGGAAGTGCAGTCACTCTAAATCTAAGGGGTAGATCTGAAATGAGGGGAAGCTCTGCTGATTTTATCATCCAATCATGTGAAAGCTAAAATGCTGTTTTTTGTTTTCCTTGCATGTCCCCCTTGGATCTACAGCGACTTTCTGAGTGCACTTTCAAGTGCACTTGCAGTGCAAAGTGGGTTTTCCTTTAGTAAATAACCCCATTATCTTTTACTTTTTGCAATAATAAATATCCCAAATAAAAAAAAAAAAAAAAAAAAAAAAAAAGTTTTTCCTCAGTTTAGGCTGATATGTATTCTTCTACATTTTTTTGGTAAAAAAAAACGCAATAAGCGTATATTGATTGGTTTGCGCAAAAGTTATAGCGTCTACAAAATAGGGGATAATTTATGCCATTTTTATTAATATTTATTTTTTTTACTAGTGATGGCGGTGATCTGCAATTTTTATCGGGACTGCGATATTGTGGCGGACAAATTGGACACGTTTGACACATTTTTGTGACCAGTGACAATTATCCAGCGATCAGTGCTATAAAAATGCACTGATTACTGTATAAATGTCACTGGCAGGGGAGGGGTTAACACTAGGGGGCGATCAAGGGGTTAACTGTGTTCCCTATGTGTGTTCTAACTGTGGGGGGGGGAATGGGACTGACTAGGGGAGGAGAGAGATTGGTGTTCATACTTGGTATGAACACACAATCTCTCTCGTCTGCTCTGTCACAAGCGATCGTGGGTGCCCGGCGGTTATCGTGCAAGCCGGGCACTCGCATCGGCTCCGGCGTGGCGCCGCAGGTGCACGCACACGCTCCCTAGTGGTCAAAAGATGAGCCAACCTGCCACAGCACTACTGCGGCAGCTGTTCGTGAAGAGGTTAAAATCATATTCCCACACTATCTTCTTCTTTCTAAATACAAAGTATTTTAGGTAAAATGACAGAAAAATTAAAGGTCCAGTCCTCCCAAAAGTGAAATTTTAGTCTTGTTAAACTCTAGAAGAGAGATCTCTTTTCTCTGGTCAGTTTGTGAATTGGACTTAAGAGTTTTTAAAGCAATATTTACCGGCACATTTTTTTTTTTTTTGGGGTAAATACCGCATAATCGTTTTTTTTTTTTATGAATTGGACTTAATTTACCGCAAGCAATAATTTATGCAAATGAGTCATGTGACACTTTACCTACTATTCACTGACACGGAGGTGGACTTGTATATATCTATGTGTAGTAGTGGAGTGCTGCCTGAAAAGTAATGGACTATTTTTCTAGATTATACCAAGTATTAAAAGATGAAGAAGCTGCATGCTCAGTAATGCCCCGTACACATGAGCGGATTTTCCGTCAGAAAAATCTTGGATGGTTTTTCCGATGGAATTCCGCTCAAGCTTGGCTTGTATACACACGGTCACACAAAAGTTCGCCAAACTTTCGACCGTCAAGAACGCGGTGACGTACAACACTATGACAAGCCGAGAAAATTAAGTTCAGTGCTTACGAGCATTCGTTGAATTGTTTCCGAGCATGCGTAGGAATTTTGCACGTCGGAATTGCTACAGACGATCTGAATTTCCGATCGGAACTTTTTCCGACCGAAAAATTGAAAACATGCTCTCAATCTTTTGCTGGCTGGAATTTGGCATACACGAGTTTCCGACCAAAAGTCTTTTGCTGACCGAAATTTCCGATCGTGTGTACGCGGCATTAGAGATTAAATCGGCTGCTGAAAGTGCTTAAAAATTGAGCCTAAATGTCAGTTTTGAGTGGACTGACCCATTATGAAAATTGGAACTAGTAAAATAGTGATTTCAAAGATGAATAAATTTAGGCTAGAACCAACTAATTGAAAAAAAAGGAAAGATTTAAAGGAGAAGTATGGGTTTGTTTTTTTTTCCCTAATCATACTTACCTAGTTGGATGCAGCATCGGTCCAATGCTACATCTGTCCCCGGCGTCTCTGCACTCAGAACCTGAATGCTTGGTTCTCTCGGCTCCCCGAGAGGAGAGCTACTGCTTGCCATTCAGCATCTCTCCTGCTCTGCTCCTCCATGCTCATTGAAACACTGAGCTGTGGAGGGGCGGGGAACGGCCGTCTCAGTGGCTTGCTGAGAGGCTGAGACTGCCATCAGTACAAGCACCTGGCGCATCCAGACTTCCGAAGTCGGGATGACATGCAGCCTGGACTGAACTTGGTGACTTCAGCGGAGAGCACACTTCAAACTGCTCTCTGCCGAAAACGGGTCACAGGAGTGCAAAACGCATAGCACTCCTGTGACCGTAATGCCGTGTACACACGGCCGGACTTTTCGGCATCAAATGTCCGACAGTCTTTCCGACAGACTTTGCGAAGGAGTTACGATGGACTTTCGAATGACCGGACTTGCACACACGCGAACGGAATAAAGTCTGTTCGAAAAAAACGGTAGTTTGAACGTGATGACGTACGAAGGGACTAGAATAAGGAAGTTCATAGCCAGTAGCTGCCCTTGCGTCGTTTGTTGTCCGTCGGACTAGCATACAGACGAATGGATTTTTCGATCGGACTTGAGTCCGTCGGAAAGATTTGAAACATGTTTAATTTCTAAAGTCCGTCAAATTTTTTGACCGAAGAGGTCCGATGAAGCCCCGACACGATCGTAATGTCCGACGGATTCGTTCCTGCTCATGTGCCTGCTGTACTATGTACTTGTATGAAAAAGTCTCCTGTCCTCTTTGTATTGCTTCCTTTATGTGAAATCCCTGGTGTTCCTGCCAGTCCTTCTGCTTTCCTATTAATAACTGACCACACTAAGCAGGAGAGCACAGGAGTGGTCAGTTCACTAGCTGTGCTGTGAACTCAGCCTTCTCTTCTCCAATTATCAGACTTAAGGCCCGTACACACGATCAGACTTTTTGACAACCAACATGCAAATTAGCTGGTTTGGACCAACATCCGACCGTGTGTACGCTCCATCGGGCCAACTTTTTCCAGTTTTCATCGGACTTTTGTTGGCTGTGCGAACGGACCAACTTTCTGCCAACAAAAAGTCAGCTGGATCAGTCCGACCGTGTGTACACAAAACCATCGGACTTTTGTCCACAGTACAAACACGCATGCTCAGAACCAATGCAAAAGATCAGACAACAATATAGAAGTTGGCCAAAGGTGGCGCTGGAGTATTCGAACGTCCTCTTTTGAAGTGTCGTCAGTAAGTTTAAACGTCACTACGTTCATGTTGGTTGTCTCAAAAGTCCGACCGTGTGTATGCAATACCAACTTGAGGGCCAACGCCCTTTGGACAAAAATCCACGGGAAAGTTGGTCCACGGTCCGATCGTGTGTATGAGGCTTTAGCCTGACATGCCCCTTCCCCCACACAGCCTTTCACTGGAAAGCTCAGTGTACAGTTACTTCTCCTCCCCCAGCTCTTATGCAGCTGAGAACAGAGGGAATGTGATCACTTATAAAAAGGAAAAAAATGTATTTATAATGTCTTTTTATATCTTTACACAAATGTTTTGCCTTTCATTTCTATTTTAAACTGAATGGATTGTTTTGGAAGGTGATCGTTTACAATCACTTTAATTCTTCAAAAGATGAAAACTGCATACATTAATGTCTCCCCCCGAAATCACCTTCCTTGATGCGTTTCACCACTATTGGCTTTGGGACCATGAATTCCCTATCCTTGTGAGCAAGCCAGTAGTGGTGAAATGCATCAAGGAAGGTGGTTTTGGGTGGAGACAATAATGTATGCAGTTTTCATCTTTTGACATATTTGACATACACCCATTTCTGTGTTTATGAAAAGTCAGCAGCTACAAAAAGTGCTGACTTTTAATAAACACACACTCACCTGTCCCACGGTCCAGCAATGCAGCCTCCCGAAGTCTCGCTTCTCTCCTTCTCCTCTCCGTGGCACTGGCATTGCAAGCGTGGGCACCCGGCTGTGACAGTTTGCAGCTTCACAGCCGTGTTTGCACTGCGCATGCGCGAGTCGTGCTGCACGTTCTGAAT
Organism: Lithobates sylvaticus; assembly: GCA_028564925.1. Lineage (NCBI taxonomy): Eukaryota > Metazoa > Chordata > Amphibia > Anura > Ranidae > Lithobates > Lithobates sylvaticus. Next base: position 566,816,755 of record CM053027.1, on the reverse strand, counting down.
GGCCGGCCAATCTTCTGGGACCTGTGACATGTCCCAGAAGATTGCAGGGAGGGAGGGGGGAGAGAACTTCCACTCGGCGCCGCAGCACCATGAGCGGAAGTGGGAGCTGAGTACCTGTCAAAACTACGTACCGCTCCCCCCCCCAAAAAAATGTCATGCCAAATGTGGCATGTCAGGGGGTTAGGAGTGCTTAAAGCGGAAGTCCGCTTTAAATATAGAAAGAAGAGCTACGTTTTGGAGTGGACTGTGAGTGAAGATGAACTGTGGTAGCTATCACCTGGGTCATCTGTGTGGGTTGAAAGAAGAAAGTCTGGAACAGAGCCATGGGTTTGGGTATGTTCCTATCTAAGGATGGGCTCTGGCGTGTTCGCAGAGCCCACATGCAGAGCCCGCCAGGAAGTCGGTACGGCGCTGCGCTAATCACAGGCAGTGAGACATTTCCCGATGCGCGGCTACAGAGATCGGGAAATGTCTCATAGCCTGTGATTAGCGCAGCGCCATGCTGACTTCCTGGAGGGCTCTGCACGTGAGCTTTGCGAACGCCGGAGCCCATCCTTATTCCTATCTAGACACTGACTGAAACCTTTCTTCTAGAATACAATACCTTAGAGCCTTTACAGAGATTTACAAATAACCTTTTTCTAATATATATATATAATATATATATATATGTACAGTATCTCACAAAAGTGAGTACACCCCTCACATTTTTGTAAATATTTTATTATATCTTTTCCTGTGACAACACTGAAGAAATTACACTTTGCTACAATGTAAAGTAGTGAGTGTACAGCTTGTATAACAGTGTAAATTTGCTGTCCCCTCAAAATAACTCAACACACAGCCATTGATGTCTAAACCACTGGCAACAAACGTGAGTTCACCCCTAAGTGCAAATGTCCAAATTGGGTCCAATTAGCCCTTTTCCCTCCCTGCTATCATGTGACTTGTTAGTGTTACAAAGTCTCAGGTGTGAATGGGGAGCAGGTGTGGTAAATTTGGTGTTATCGCTCTCACTCTCTCATACTGGTCATTGGAAGTTCAACATGGCACTTCATGGCATAGAACTCTCAGAGGATCTGAAAAAAAGAACTGCTCTACATAGACGAGACGGCCTAGGCTATAAGAAGTTTGGCAAGACCCTGAAACTGAACTGCAGCACGGTTGCCAAGTCTCAAGACCATACAGCTGTTTAACAGGACAGGTTCCACTCAGAACAGGCCTCGCCATGGTCGACCAAAGAAGTTGAGTGCACATGCTCAGCATCATACCCAGAGGTTGTCTTTAGGAAATAGATGTATGAGTGCTGCCAGCATTGCTGCAGAGGTTGAAGGGGTGGGGGGTCAGCCTGTCAGTGCTCAGACCATACGCTGCACACTGCATTAAATTGATCTGCATGGCTGTTGTCCCAGAAGGAAGCCTCTTCTGAAGATGATGCGCAAGTAAGCCTGCAAACAGTTTGCTGAGGACAAACAGACTAAGGACATGGATTACTGGAACAATGTCCTGTGGTCTGATGAGACCAAGATAAACTTATTTGGTTCAGATGGTGCCAAGCGTGTGTGGCGGAAACCAAGTGAGGAGTACAAAGACAAGTCTGTCTTGCCTACAGTCCAGCATAGTGGTGAGAGTGTCATGGTCTGGGGCTGCATGAGTGGTGCCGGTGTACTGTCGAATACTGTCCCCCGTCGGATAGTGTCCGTGCAGTACGGAGGACAACTAGACGCCTGAGTCCAGGTTCAAGCCCCACCATCCAAGTGGACATAAAGTTAGAATAAAAAATTGCAGAGCAAAGCGAGGCCGTGCCCAAAGCATGGCGAGGGAAGCGAGCCCGCGAGGGGCCCTGTTACTAAATGCTACCGTACGTCCACTTGGATGGTGGGGCTTGAACCTGGACTCAGTGCGCAGGCGCCGTTCATCTTCAGAGACTTTTGGAGTCTCCTTGTCCTCCGTACTGCGCAAGCGCAGCGCCTGCGCAGTACAGGGTGGACACTATCCGATGGGAGGACATTTTTTTTGCAGAACACCGGCACTGGGGAGCTACAGTTCATTGAGGGAACCATGAATGCCAACATGTACTCTGACATACTGAAGCACAGCATGATCCCTTCCCTTTGGAGACTGGCCTGCAGGGCAGTATTCCAACATAACGACCCCAAACACACCTCAAAATGGCCACTGCCTTGCTAAAGAAGCTGAGGGTAAAGGTGATGGACTGGCAAAGCATGTCTTCAGACCTAAACCCTATTGAGCATCTGTGGGGCATCCTTATATGGAAGGTGGAGGAGCGCAAGGTCTCTAACATCCACCAGCTCTGTGATGTCATCATAGTGTAACAGGACTCCAGTGGCAACCTGTGAAGCTCTGGTGAACTCAATGCCCAAGAGGGTTAAGGCAGTGCTGGAAAATAAGGTGGCCACACAAAATATTGACACTTTGGGCCCAATTTGGACATTTTCACTTAGGGGTGTACTCACTTTTGTTGCCAGCGGTTTAGACATTAACCACTTGCCGACCGCCCCATGTAGATATACGTCGGCAGAATGGCACGTACAGGCAGAACCACGTACCTGTACGTGCCATTCTTTAGGCGGTTGGGGGGTCCGATCGGACCCCCCTCCGCCGGCGGGGACGGTCGGCATCGCTTCAGGAGCGATCCGGGACGAGGGGACGGCCAGTGGTTTCTGGCCACCCCCTCGCGATCGCTCCTGGCGAATGAAAAGCTTCCCCTTCCTGTCTATTGTATAGACAGGAAGGCGGAAGTGATGTCACGCTCGGTGCGCCGGTCTATGTGACCGGAGACGCCGAGCGGCGAACATGTACAGGTTAGTGCACAACACTACACTGACACCAGTACAGTTAGGCACACAAAACACCCCCCTGTCACCCCCTGATCACCCCCCAGATCACCCCCTCCCCCCCCCCCCCAGTCACAGTGTCACTAATTGCAGTGATCATTTATTTACTGATCACTGCATTTAGTGTCAGTGTGACTGTAATAACTGTCAGGGCAGTTAGTTTTAGGTCCTAGGTAGCCCCCTACCCCCCCCCTAATAAAGGTTTAACCCCCTGATTGCCCCTAGTTAACCCCTTCACCCCCTTTTGCCAGTGTCACTAAGCGATCGTTTTTTCTGATCGCTGCATTGTGTCGCTAGGTAACCATTTTTTTTTTATTTTAACCGCCATGTTTTATATAGGTTCATAAATAGTTTTATAGGTCAGGTACCCCCATATTACAACCTAAATAAAGGTTTTAACCCCCTGATTGCCCCTAGAGTTAACCCTTTCACCAGTAATCACCGTATAACTGTCACTGGTGACGCTGGTTAGCCAGTTAGTTATTTCGTTATTTAGGTTCCCCGTCAGGTTTTTATATAGCGTCAGGTACCCCCATATATTACCTAATAAAGGTTTAACCCCCTGATTGCCCCTAGTTAACCCTTTCACCCCCTTTTGCCAGTGTCACTAAGCGATCGTTTTTCTGATCGCTGCATTAGTGTCGCTAGGTAACCAGTTTTTTTTTAGGTTAACCGCCATGTTTATATAGGTTCATAAATAGGTTTATAGGTCAGGTACCCCCATATTACAACCTAAAGGTTTTAACCCCCTGATTGCCCCTAGAGTTAACCCTTTCACCAGTGATCACTGTATAAATGTCACTGGTGACGCTGGTTAGCCAGTTAGTTATTTCGTTATTTAGGTTCCCCGTCAGGTTTTTATATAGCGTCAGGTACCCCCATATATTACCTAATAAAGGTTTAACCCCCTGATTGCCCCTAGTTAACCCTTTCACCCCCTTTTGCCAGTGTCACTAAGCGATCGTTTTTCTGATCCCTGCATTAGTGTCGCTAGGTAACCAGTTTTTTTTTGTATTACTGTTACGGGTGACGCTGGTTAGTTAGCTTGTTTTTTTATACTGTCAGGGCACCCGCCATTTATTACCCAATAACGGTTTAACCCCCTGATCGCCCGGCGGGTGATATCAATTAGGTTTTAGGGTCAAATAAGGTCTGCGTCGCCCCAGGTTAGTGCCAGTACCGCAAACACCCACGCGCAAAGCATACACCTCCCTTAGTGGTATAGTATCTGAACAGATCAATATCTGATCTGATCAGATCTATACTAGCGTCCCAGCAGTTTAGGGTTCCAAAAAAACGCATTGTTAGCGGGATCAGCCCAGATACCTGCTAGCACCTGCGTTTTCCCCCTCCGCCCAGCCCAGCCCACCCAAGTGCAGTATCGATCGATCACTGTCACTTACAAAACACTAAGCACACATAACTGCAGCGTTCGCAGAGTCAGGCCTGATCCCTGCGATCGCTAACATTTTTTTTGTGGTAGCGTTTTGATTCAGTCGCTAACAGTCAGGAGCTTTTTTACCTGTGAATCTCAAAAAAATAAAAAAAACAAAAATAGTTGTCGTTTTATTGTTCTCTCTCTCTCTCTATTGTTGCTCTTTTTTTACTCCATTCTATTCTGCAATGTTTTATTATGTTTTATCATGTTTTATCATGCTTGCTTTTCAGGTATGTAATTTTGTTTACTGTGTTTTAGTGTTAAGCATTTTTTTGTTTTCAGGTGCGCCATTCAGTTGCAGCGCGGAAAAAGATTACAATATATGTCCAGTATGTTGCTGGACTTTGAATGGTTATACCAGAATGATGCCTGCAGGTTTAGGTATCATCTTGGTATCATTCTTTTCAGCCAGTGATCGGCTTTCATGTAAAAGCAATTCTAGCGGGTAATTAGCCTCTAGACTGCTTTTACAAGCAGTAGGAGGGAATGTCCCCCCTCCCGGATATAAACCGCGCCATTGGGAAATTGGGAAAGCATTTTATCACACCAATCTTGGTGTGGTCAGATGCTTTGAGGGCAGAGGAAAGATCTAGGGTCTAATAGACCCCAATTTTTTCAAAAAAAGAGTACCTGTCACTGCCTATTGCTATCATAGGGGATATTTACATTCCCTGAGATAACAATAAAAATCATAACAAAGAAAAAAAATGGAAGGAACAGTTTAAAAATAGAATAAAAAAGCTAAATAAATAAAAAAAAAAAACTAAAAAAAAAAAAAAAAAAAAAGCACCCCTGCCCCCCCTTCTCTTGCGCAAAGGCGTACACAAGCGTTGGTCTGGCGTCATATGTAAACAGCAATTGCAGCATGCATGTGAGGTATCACCGCGAAGGTCAGATCGAGGGCAGTAATTTTAGCAGTAGACCTCCTCCGTGAATCTAATGTGGTATCATGTAAAGGCTTTTAAAGGCTTTTAAAAATGTATGTAGTTTGTCGCCACTGCGTGTTTGTGCGCAATTTTAAAGCATGTCGTGTTTGGTATCCATGTACTCGGCCTAAGATCATATTTTTTATTTCATCAAAAATTTGAGCAATATAGTGTGTTTTAGTGCATTAAAATAAAAAAAAGTGTATTTTTTCCACAAAAAATGCGTTTGAAAAATCGCTGCGCAAATACTGTGTGGAAAAAAAAAATGCAACACCCACCATTTTAATCTGTAGGGCCTTTGCTTTAACAATATATATAGTGTTTGGGGGTTCAACGTAATTTTCTTGCAAAAAAAAAATATGTTTTCATGTAAACAAAAAGTGTCAGAAAGGGCTTTGTCTTCAAGTGGTTAGAAGAGTGGGTGACGTGTGACATAGGCTTCTAAATGTTGTGCATAAAATGCCAGGACAGTTCAAACCCCCCCCAAATGACCCCATTTTGGAAAGTAGACACCCCAAGCTATTTGCTGAGAGCAATGTTGAGCCCATTAAATATTTTTTTTTTTTTGTCCCAAGAGATTGAATAATGAAAAAAAAAAAATATATATATTTTTTTTACAAAAAGTTGTCACTAAATGATATATTGCTCAAACATGTCATGGGCATATGTGGAAATACACCCCAAAATACATTCTGTTGCTTCTCCTGAGTACGGGGATACCACATGTGTGGGACTTTTTGGGAGCCTAGCTGCGTACGGAACCCCAAAAACCAAGCACCGCCTTCAGGCTTTCTAAGGGAGTAATTTTTTTATTTCACTTCTCACTGCCAATCACAGTTTCGGAGGCCATGGAATGCCCAGATGGCATAAAACCCCCCAAAATGACCCCATTTTGGAAAGTAGACACCCCAAGCTATTTGCTGAGAGGTATTGTGAGTATTTTGCAGATGTCGCTTTTTGTCACAAAGTTTTGAAAATTGAAAAAAGAAAAAAAAAAAAATTTTTTTCTTTACTTTCTTCATTTTCAAAAACAAATGAGAGCTGTAAAATACTCACCATGCCTCTCAACAAATAGCTTGGGGTGTCTACTTTCCAAAATGGGGTCATTTGGGGGGGTTTTGTGCTATTTTGGCATTTTATGGCCTTCGAAACTGTGATAGGTAGTGAGGAGTGAAATCAAAAATTTGCACCCTTAGAAATCCTGAAGGCGGTGCTTGGGTTTCGGGGCCCCGTACGCGGCTAGGCTCCCAAAAAGTCCCACACATGTGGTATCCCCATACTCAGGAGAAGCAGCAAAATGTATTTTGGGGTGCAATTCCACATATAACTATGGCATGTGTGAGCAATATATAATTTAGTGACAACTTTTTGAAGAAAAAAAAAATTATTTTTTATTTTTTTGTCTTTATTCAATCACTTGGGACTAAAAAAAAAAATATTCAATGGGCTCAACATGCCTCTCAGCAAATAGCTTGGGGTGTCTACTTTCCAAAATGGGGTCATTTGGGGGGGTTTTGTACTTCTCTGCCATTTTAGCACCTCAAGAAATGAAATAGGCAGTCATAAATTAAAAGCGGTGTAAATTCCAGAAAATGTACTCTAGTTTGTAGACGCTATAACTTTTGCGCAAACCAATAAATATACGCTTATTGGCATTTTTTTTACTAAAGACATGTGGCTGAATACATTTTGGCCCAAATGTTTGACTAAAATTGAGTTTATTAGATTTTTTTTATAACAAAAAGTAGAAAATCTCTTTTTTTTTTTCAAAATTTTCGCTCTTTTTCCGTTTATATCGCAAAAAATAAAAATCACAGAGGCAATCAAATACCATCAAAAGAAAGCTCTATTTGTGGGAAGAAAAGGACGCAAATTTCGTTTCGTTACAAAATTGCATGACCGCACAATTACCAGTTAAAGTAGTGCAGTGCGAAATTGAAAAAAGACCTCTGGTCCTTAAGCTGACAATTGGTCCGGGGCTGAAGTGGTTAAACTCCATACCATGGCCTGCATTTTCTGTCCTATTCATGAAATTCAGGCCATGGTGTGAAGCCTGCAGTGTGTCACAGGGTTTGGTATGCTGAACACTCCCGAGAGAACTTCAAAATTGAAGGAGAGGTCAGTCACATGAATTTTAACAGGACATGTGACTCGGTTCTCCTACCAACATTTTTTTTTTTTTTTTACTCATTCTTTTGAAAAGCATTTCAGTTGCTTTGGAGTGCAATGCACATTTTAAAGCACAGTGCTGTGTAGGTATTTCTACAAGTTACATAACATTTATTTTAGAGTATTACTGAAAGGCCTTTTGTATAATGCCGCGTACACACGGTCGGAATTTCCGATGGAAACAGTCCGATGGGAGCTTTTCAACTGATTTTCCGACCGTGTGTATGCCCATCGGTCTTTTTCTGTCGGAATTTCCGACGCACTTTGGATTGAGAACCTGTTCTCAATTTTTCCGACGGAAAACCTTTCTATCGGATTTTCGTGTG